>NW_004624737.1:13955696-14001646 GCF_000247695.1 Heterocephalus glaber
GGCACAATCTCTGCTGTTATCTGAGAAATTATTTCTAATTTCATTTTTTCCAGATCCTCTTTTGTTGTCCATTCAGGGAATCCATGTGGTTGAGTATCAGATTGTTCTATCTCATTTCCCTTTGGGGTTGCTTTAGGTGATCTGTAAGTCTGGTTTTGAGACTTGTTTATGTGTCTTCTCATTTCAACCATGGAGTAGGGGGTGTGTGTGTGTGTGTGTGTGTGTGTGTGTGTGTGTGTGTGTGTGTGCTTGTTGCTGGTGCCCCCAGAGCTCACCTCATCAGTGGTGGGAGCGCCTCTGCTCCTTGGCACTGGGGGCAGTCTGTTTATGGTATTCAATCTGAGAAAATACATGTGACTCAAGGTCATGAACATATATCCTATGTTTTCTTTTAAGAGTTTTACAGTTGTAGCTCCTTACATTCAGGTAATTGATCCATTCTGAGTTTGTGTATATAGTGTGAAACAGGGATCCAGCTTCATTCTTTAGCATGTGAATACCTTAGTTGCCCAGCAATACATGTTGAAAGGATTATCTGTTCTCTCCTAACCCTTCCATCAAAGCTCTGCCCCTTCCCACAGTTGCAGTTTTCTTTAAAGCCACTAACAGCATTCCTATTTGCTTCTGGGCCTCATAGGGGTGTACTTCCCTCCCTTCTTCAGTGGCTTCAGGCACCACTCCCTGGCTGGCTCAAACCTCTTACTGTCCTCTTCTTAAGGGAGGAGGGCCTGGGCTATGGCTAGGACCTCACCCCTTCTCTGGACCTTCACATCCTTGGTGATCTGTCCTAGTGTCCTTAGCTACAAGCCAGGACCACTCTAGTTCTCCCTACAGTGAGTCTCCAACCCAGGCATCCCTCTAGAATTGTACATCTGCCACTTGTTTGGCCCTTCAGCTGACCACATTTCAAACCCAGATCCAACTCCTTGCTTTCCCCATTGTCATTCTCCTTCCCAGGTGAGGGCAGCTCTTTCCCTACTTATTGGACTCACCTCTCACACTCCAACCCACACTAACACCCCATATCTCCCCATCACACACTGTCATCAGCTCCACCCTCAAATATACCCAGGATACACCACTACTTGCCACCCTGGTCCCTGCCCCCAGCATTCCATAGGTGCCATGGCCTCTAACTAGCCTTCCTGGCACTGTGCAGTGGAGGACATGACAGAGCCAACCCCTCTGCACTCTTGAGCCTGCACATGGTAGCCTGACTTGAAGGCTCCCAGCCCACCCCCACTGAACTTCAGTCATGGTCCTCCCACAGGGAGGCTCACATCTAGGCCCACACCTAGGTGCTCTCTCCCCTAGATGCCCTGGGACCTCACTCATTTCTAATTGCTGTCAGGGATCACCACTCAGCCCACAACACTTGGTCTTTCTGTTCTGTGCTCATACTCTGAGCCCCACAAGGGAGAATCCTGGCACAGATTTGCCTCCCACAGGTGTTTGTGGATTGAATACATACACACAGGCAAGTGTACAGAGAGGGCTGTGACTTGCCTCTTGGGAGTTATACCAGGTGCAGTGTCTCAGCCCAGGAAGAGACCTGGGAAGGAAGGTAGTGTGCAAGGGAGTCAGTGTACCATTTGTTAGCACCAGGCTCAGAGCTGGGACCATGCCTCTTGCCATGGGCTGAATATGTGCTGTATCAGGACTTGGGCTGCCTCTTCCTTATCCTTTCTCCCTTGGGAGACAAGTCTAACTCCTGAACCATCCAGGCAAGGCCTCACACACACAAGGCTGCTCTGTTAGAGCCCAGCACTGCATCTTCTGTGGTATAAGAGACACTGTGGGAAGTTTGGGGGCACGAAGAAGCAGAGACTGTGGGTGCCAGGTGCCTGTAAAGGGAATGAAGGGATGGAGGACTTCCTACCACACCTTCATCTACAATTGGAGACCTCTAAGAGCCTTGATAACAAAACCAGTCTCCTTAGAAGTGTTCTCCAATATTACTACATGATGCTATGGCCTGGCAGAATAGTTCATACTATAGATCACTTCCTCAGTGCAAGTTCCTTCAGGGAAGACCCTTTATCATGTTTTTCCGTCTTGTCCCAAAGAAACCTGAGAGTGAGTGGCAAAAGGTTGACTACATCATGGAGTTCAGTGAGTGGCTGTACCACAAGCAGTTTCCTCTTGAAGATGTGGTCTCCCAACTCACATGGGCAATTGAGATCCTGCTGACCATGAAACTCTCAGGGGATATCCCCAAGCTGGAGCCTGCATCAGAAGGTAAGGATGCTTCCCCTGGACCCTTCACTTTGCAGAGTGGTTGTTGTCCTGGTGTGGCCACACCTAGTCTGTGCTCAAGGAATTTGCTGTTGCTGTAAACAACAAAGCATGTTCCCAGTGACATGATGAACTGGAGAAGCTCTGTTTGAACTTGGGAGGCAGGCCCTGCCCCACCTCCACAGTACCTAGGGCAGGAAGCAAACTGGCCTCACCACTACCTGATTATATTCACAGGCAGGCTCAGGTCAAGTTAACTGGGAAGTGTGAGGAGCAATCCACTCAGCACAGCCACTGGCCTAGAGGCTACCTTCCTTGAGGGTTACAGGAACAGGTGTCCCGTTCCCACCCATCAGCACAGACCCACTTCAAGGTCTCCTCACAAGGCTTCAGACTAACAGGGCCCTATCCATGGTCACATGTGAGGCGTGAGAGGTTTTTTGGTGAGGAACCTGGGGCAGACATAGGGAGCCTCGGCACCAGGAGACAGAATGCCCTGTGAGGAATGTGGACACTCCCAGGGAGTCCCACAGGTCACCCCTGCATCACTTGGCCCTGGTGAGGGGAAGGGCTGTGGCCCCCAGAGACTGTAGAGTCTCCCAGGAGTACTGGACAATGCAGGTCTCATCAGGGCCACTGTCCCAGTAGTCAGTGGGCCTGAGCCTGCTGTCGGGATGGACAGAAGGTCATTCTCAGAGTCCCCAGGCCCTCAGGGAAGTGGTCAGGTATATGGGTTTGGACAGGAAAGGGAGCCATTGCTGCAGGGACCAAGATGCCCTGCCTTAGGAGCAGATCCCAAGGCCCTCTGGAGTCAGTCTGGGGGCACCTGAGCAGCTCTGGGAAGAATCAAAGCATGGCAGACCTCAGGCTTGACCAGGGATGTAGAGCTATAGTTTCTCAAGATAGCAGTCTCACCAAGAAGGACAGACAAGCCCCAAGGGTCTGGGCTTCATGCAGCAGGGTGTGATGACACAGACCTCAGGACAGGGTCCATGGACGTGCTCTTCGGGTGCCAAAGCACCTCTAATCTGGGCTTGTAGAAGTCAGGTAGAGGAAGGGGCAAGGCCCAGGGACAATATCAGCCCCAATATGTGCCAGAGAAGCACATAGACCATCCACTCAGCATCCAGCCCGCACATCTAGGCAAGAGTAAGGGCCCCAGAAGCCCAACACAAACCACCCACACAAAAACCACAGCAACAGCTCATGGCTCATCACTTCAGCTAGTCCGAGGCCACAGGGGCAAAGGACACCAGCTGGGCACCCCACCCACCAGGCCTAGGGCCAGCAGCCTTCTGCTTCCCAGAAGATGGACCTCTTGTCTTTCAAGGCCTGGAAGACATGGGGGAACTGCTCAGATGAGCCCCCTGCTTGGATGGTGTCTGCTGGGAGAGACCAGCTCAGGACAGGCAGAGAACATGGAGTATGGCAGGATCAGGAGGGCCTGGGGGGACAGGTGGCTGGGGATTGACACAGACAAATCACCAGGCAAGAGAAGGATGACCTGGTCCCTAGGTGATGAGTCCAGCCTGTCCTGACCGGTGGGCAATCCTGTTGTATAGGGGAGTACTCACCTGTTCAGATACCTGCGGAAGGGCCTGTGACCCAGGATGTGGACACATTCTCCTTGGAGCAGTTACAAAATGTGAAACAATTGGAAACCCTGGCCCGGGCACACATCCTACGTGCCCTGATGGTGTCCCCCAGCTCTTCTGCCTACGAGGATGACTGCCTCATGGCCTACACATTTCTCAGGCGCATCTGGCAGGTGAGCCAGCTGAGGTGCCGAGCTGCTCCCTGGAAGGCACTGCTGCCCCCCTCTCTCCTTCCTGGGACCAGAATCTGTGGGACTCACATTTTCTATTTTCTTTGGAAAATAGCAACAGTATTTTTAAAATAAATCAAAGGCTTCCCCAAAATTTTCTAAAGACCCCTGAGATAAGCACATATCAGACCTGTGATGTCCACATTCTTCCTGCCTGCCTAATTGTCCCATCTACATTTCTCCTGACCATGCCACACACCATGTTCTTGGAGCTCCTCAAAGGAAGCAAATCACTGTGTCCTCCAAATCAGGCCCTCCTGCTCTCCAAATTCTACCTAGCATCCTGCCCAGCCACCACCCAAAACCGCCACAGTTCTCACTGCCTCAGCTCAAGTCTTCCTATCCTCTCACAGCCTGCAAGCTCTCAGGCTTTCAGGACCTTTTGCCCCTCACCTCCACCCATGCAGGGCTACCTTGTAGTCCCTTCTCCCTCAACTCTCCCTGTGGGGTACTTGGTCACCCATGCGCCCCAGAAGCAGTGCCCATCAGGGCAGGCGTTTTCAAACAGCCCCCAGTTTGGTGTTGAGGAACAATGGGGTGCCCCTCATCTCTGAGAAGAAATGAGTTTACCCCATTTCCCCAGTGTTCAGGCCCAGCCTCCAAAAAGGCCCCTTCCACCATGCATTTTTCACTAGAGACCATAGCTAAGTCATTTACAGAGGGACATGTCCTCTTTGAGGACCAACTATCCCTACCCCTCATGATACCTCATCCAGAGTTGCATTGGTTCAACCCAAGGCCTACCATGTCCTGCAGCCCCTGCCCATCAAGAGTTCTACAGGGAAGCCACCATTACCCCTGCCCAGGCCTGGTCCCCAGGAAGAGGTCCATAGAGAATGTCATAAGTTTGCCCACAGGAAACCTCCATGCTGAGGACATCCAGCTGTGTCCCCAGTGGGGAGTGCAGCCTATGTCCTCATGTGGGCAAGGGCTTCGCAGCCACAAGGTACTGAGCCTCTGGTGGGGGTTAACTCTGCTCTGCATGGGGTGCTTACCAGCCACGACCAGGGCTGAGCAATACCATCAGCTCCAGGTACTCCCTTCCAACCAGGTATGGCAGGAGGTGGACACTGGGTCTGTTTTTAATGCTGCCAACATGGATTTCATGTTTCCCCAGGTTTCTTTGTTAACAGGAAGAAAATTAATTTCAGAAAGAATTCTAGCAGCAGCCAGTTCACAACTGTCATTGTTTAAAAAAGAGAAGGAGAAAAGTAAAGAAAAGGACAAAGAAAAAGGAAAGGAGAAGACAAAGGAAAAGGATGAGAAGCTGAAGGAAAAGGAGAAAGGGAAGGAGAAAGGAAAAGAGGAGAAGGTGAGGGAAAAGGGTAACAATGCGAAGCAGGTGATGTTGCATACTCAAAGAGATGGAAGGCAGAGGGTGAGGGCCATGGATCAGGCTCACAGGCCTGATAATCTCTGTCCTTCAGTTTCCTCTTGTGTAAAATGAGGGTTATGAATTCACTCCCTGCATGATTTTGCAGTAACCTACCCACCCCGTGCCTGGAGTGAGCCCTCTACCACAGCCTTTGCACAAACATGCAACCCATCTGCTGACTCAGCGGTTGTGGGCAACACAAAGTCTATTGGGGTCCTAGGGTCCTGGCCTCTTCACACATGGGAACCTGTATAAACCCATGGGATACATTTCACCCTAAAAATATTGGCTTCCCCACTGTCGAAGCTGGGCTGAGAAACCTCATAGCTGCTGGCTTGCTGGACTCTGGGATGAGGTCAAGTACCCATTCCCACTCCTGTAGGTCTGCAGAGCCTGAGTGCTGGGTTCTGAGTGCTGAGGGACATGGTTTGTACCTCTTGGAAGTGAGGTTAGAAGCTGCATTGAGAACATAAAATCAAATGTATCTCTGGTGTGGCACCCATCAGGGTTGGATACAGGGAAGGCAGTTATGTAAAGAAAGGATGTGTGCCATGGGGCTCCAGGGAGAGAGCTGGTGTGCAGCACTCTACAGTCACCATCCCCAAGGCTGTGCTGAAGGAGCACTGTTTTCACGAGGTCACTGTCCACTGCACAGCTGGGCCACTGAGGCATCCATCTCTGAACTCCATTTTAAAAGTAAACCCTCCATTCTCTCCTACAGTCTCAGACCCCAGCTTCCAGCAAACAGCTTGAAGATTTACCAACCAGCATAGAAGAATGGGCCTCCTACTCTTGCCCTAAGGAACTACTGTCTATATTCAAGCAGGACAAAAGTGACCTCACTGTGAACTCTACCAGTATCCAGAAGCCAGTAAGTGGATAGGAGGAAGCAATGGGACAGTTCATCTTCCCAGCACTGTCTCCTCCATTTGGGGTTTCTATTGCAAATGTAACCAGAAAGAGGGGGGTTCTCTAGTGAATTGTTGAAAGGGGACACCTGTCTCTCACCTCCAGTTCAGGGAACAGAGACCACTGTTGGCTATCAGTCAAGACACCCTCTGTCCCAACAACTGCCAACATCCATGGGAAACCTCCCTCCACCTGCATTCACCACCCAGGTACACATACCTAAACCTGGTACTATGTCTGCATTGGAGTCCTATTTCTGCTAAACAAGTCCCCATAAAGTGGGAGGCTAAAACCACTGAAATCATGGAGTCAGCAGGGGGAGATTCCCCCATCTCAGACTTTATGGTTACAAGGCCTCTCTCCTCTGTCAAATCCCCTCTTATAAAGATTCACGGGGTGCTGGGGATTTAGCTCAGTGGTTCTGCTGCCTGCCTCACAAGCGCAAGGTCCCAAGTTTGATCCCCAATACCAAAAAAAAAAAGATTAATGGGTTACACTTAGGGCATACCTGAAGAGATTCTCATCTTGGTTATATCTGCACAGTCTTTTTCTGCCATGCAAAGCAAGACTCCAAGGAGTAGGACCCAGTGTCTTTAGGATCAGCTCAGTATGTTCTGCCTGGTTTAGAACTTTATAGGAATGCAATCATTCAGCATACTACCTTTTAGTTCAGCTTCATTCACTCTGTAATGTCTGTGTGGCTCACCCATGCTCCTTCGTGACACAATAGCTTGTTCTCTTTAACTGCTGAAGAGTATTCTGCTGCAGTACACATCCACAGCTTATCTGCCATTCACCTGTTAATGGACATTGATTGGGTTGATTCCAATTCATGGCTCTTACAGATGAAGCTTCTATGAGCATCTGTATACACATGTCTCAGTGGCCAAGTGTCTGGAAGACACACCTACTGGTAGAATCTCTGGACCACAGTGTACAGGAATTTCAAAAAATAGTCAATATTTCCAGATTGCCAAATTGCCTTTCAGGACAATTATGCCAGCTTCCTTTCCCTTCTCTGTGGTAAGAGTCCTGTTGCTCACAACCTTGCCAGCCTAGGGGTGGTTACCTTGCCAATGTGACCCATATTTTGTACATGCAGCAGCATCTCTCAGTGGCTTATGCAGGCACTGCCTGATTGCAGTGAGGTTGAACAGATTTTCAGCACTTTCTCGCAGACCACTCAGATGTCCTCTTTTGTGAAAGTCCCTGTCCAGTGTATCACCCATATTTCACTAAGCTTTCTGTCTTTTCCTTCTTGATCTATTTTGGAAAGAACATTTTAACAATCGTATGAATAGCAGGTTAACTTCTGCTTTATGATTTGCCTTTCTTCTCTCTTGATTTTTATGAGTAGAGATGATGAGTCTTTTTATGAGTAGAGATGATAGTTGTAACCTAATAAAAGTGATCTTTTCCTTTTCAACTAGTGCTTTCTTCTTTTCTTTTTTTTTTTAAGAAAAACTATTTTCTTCTCTGGAGGTTACACAGGTATTCTCTTAAAGTATTTTCCAAAAGATGTAAATACTTTCAACCTTTATATATAATGTCAGATTTCGATCTTCTGTCCACCAGAATTTCACCTGTGTGTGCAGCATGGTTGGGAGCCAACCTCTCAGTCACTGGCCTTTACAGTGTGTCAAGAGCCAGTACACTTCTCTGGCATATGTTACCTTCTAGATCTTGGATCGGTACTTTTTCCTTGCATTGTTCACTCTCCAGTTCTTAGAACCAGATTTTAAAAATAATTTATCAAACTTTTCTAATTTTCCACTGAAGAGTAATTGTTTTGACAAGCCTTGTCCAACATTACAAGAAATTTTCAGTTTTTTGTATGTGTATACAAAAAACACTCTACTTTTGATTGATCAGTAGTTTTTAGTGGAAAAATGAAACAAAAACATGTTTATTGAATAAATGCATAAATGGATGTGTCTCTTGTGTGGCTGTTTATACTCTGGTGCTGATGATTACAGGTCACTTATTGCATGTGACAAAATGAAACCTACTAAGGAGAGAGAAAAGGGAAAGTCCACACTGTGCCTTCATCCCACAAACATTTGCTGACCACCTGTTATGTGCCAGACACTATGCTGGCCCAAAGCTGGAGAACTAACATTGCTGCCCGCCTGTGACCTTACATATTTTCTGTGTGTTTATGTAGACATACAGTTTATATTACCTGGACCACTTGGTCAAGGCCCTGCAGAAGCTGTCCCTTCATGAGCTCACCATCCCGGTCCTGCAGCTGGGTGCCCTCATTGCAAACTCTGTGGTAGAAAGCAAGAGCCTTGAAGATCTCTACCACCTTCGGTTGGTACACTCCTTTATGTCCAAGGAAATGTTCAAGTTGGCTAGAGTGAAAATATGCCCAAAGCATTATAAAAGCAAACTGCATTTTAAAATATTAATTTTGGAATTATTTGTGTAAATAATAAATCACCTAAGATTTATAAGTCAAAGTGAAAATACTTGAATGCAAAATATGGCCTTTTTATATTAAAACTTCCACCTGTTCCTTAGAGAATGACCTTGCTTTAAGGAAATATACAATGAGGCATTTAGGGATAAAAGAATGTTTTATATTCAATTTACCTTCAAGGAGTCCAGGAGGAGGGGAAGTGAAGCAGAGAGGACAATAAAGAGAATGTGGGGAAGGCTCACACTGGGGCTGTGGGTGATTGCTTGGGGCTGTCTGCGTGACTTTTCTATAATGCTAAAATCATGTCAAATGAAAGTGTTTTAAACAAGACTCAACGCACAGCTTCCTGCCTGAAGCTGTGCCTGAATTGAGAAGAGTGGTATTTTGCCTCTGAAGACAATTGAGATTATAAATGATGTAGTGAATAAAATCTGTGAATGATTGATGTCAAAAATTTATACTGAAAATCTGATAGCCACCTGTTATTTTTTCCTTCACAATTTTGCTTATCTTTTTAAATTATTGAAAACATCATTCAGGGATATTTCTTTTTTAATGTATCCACTCTTATAAACCACACACAATCCAGTATAGCTTGCTTTTTTGAGTGGTGGCATCCTTTGTAACAGCATTCCTTCTCTTTATCGGTCCTTTCCCCAGACTTGCCCAGGTGTGTTCCAATCTGAGGTTGCGAGACGCAGCCACTCACCACGAAGAGGTGGTTGGGGCAACGTACATCGGGGATATGGAGCAAGCCAGGTGTGTTCAGTTCCCACACTGGGGGGCAGGAGGACAGAGCTTACTCCTGGGTGTGTGATCTCTCCCTCTAACGTGGTACAATTAAGACTAAAGTTTGCCCAAAGAGAAGGGCTGGGAGGACAAATTCCAGGGCCTCCAGGTGGCCTTGGGCCATCTGACACATCCTTCCCTTAACCGTGTGTGTGCCCTCTCAGCCTCAGACCCCCCCACCCCGCCCCGTAACTGCAGCTGAACCCTCAGCCTAGTGCCTGGAGATCCTGCAGGGCAGCAACTGAGGAATGTGCGCACACAGGGAACATGTTGTAGTTAATTCTTTTCAGTGGCTTTCATTGTATTTTAAGTGAATTCCTGAGCTGAGTGGGCACACAGTGGGACCTGAGAGAGTTCAGCAGAAAGAGAGTGGAAGTATAAAAGTCCCTAACAGGAGGGGTCTGGAGAGAGGCTAAAAGATTGAGCAGGCATGGGGTGGACCTTGAGAGATATTGGCCTAATTTTTAAAGGACCACTGTGGACGTGATGTGGCAAATAACTTGAGTCAGGGGGGCTAGGGTGGTATGGCAGGAGAATGCAGGGCCCAGGGCAGCAGGAGCACACCCAGGGCCTCTGTGGTGGCCCTGAGCCCAGAGGAGCTTGCCTTTCTATATGGGTGGCAAGGGGAGGCATGTCTGAAGGTATTGGGTCTGAAGGTATATTCAATTTCTAAGTCAGGATGTCAGATAGTTCCAAAAAGAGAATGAACAGACTACAGATGTAAATTCTGGCAATTCCTGGGCACTTCTTTAGACTTTGTAAATATGTGTAAATGATGGCTTCTTACGGCTACTTTAATTAGGATTTCTTTGATTACTAATAAAATTGACCATTTTTATTGTTCATTTTGTTTCATCTGTTGCATATTGTCTATTTTACCTATATTAGCTGCAGAAAAGAGATTGCACTGAAAAAAGAGAAAAACAAGGAACCTATATTAGAAGACAGCTGTACAGGGCTAAATGAGCAAGTGGCTCCTTCCCACCCAGCTGAGGTGAAGCCACTTATAGCACAAGACAAGGTAACTCCATTTTGCTATGTCATCGATTCCATAGCAAGATGTTTCTGCTGTATAGGATTGCAGTGGAAGCCAGCAGGCCAGAATTTATTGGTTAAGTGTTTAATGCATGCACTCTTGTGTTAGGTTCTTTTTTGTTTTGTTTTTGTTTTGGTACCAGGGATTGAACTCGGGACCTTGCATTTGCAAGGCAGGCACCAGAACCACTGAGCTAAATCCCCGGCCCCCTTGTTTTAGGTTTTATGGGAGACCCAGAGACTGATCAAGTATGTTCCTGCCTGGGGTCTTAGAAATCCCCAGAGAAGATCAAATGTATGTTCACCACAGATTGCTATGGAACAGGCCTGCGAGGGGCCTGGGCAGCGAGTAAGAGAAGAGGAGTTCCCTGTGGAGCAGAACATGTTCCTTGGACACCCTTCATGGGCCGATCTGGCCTCTCAAGGCCCCTGTTGTCTTACCACCAACTGGTTCTCTCCTCTAGACCAGCACAGTTACCTTTCCAGCCTTGCCTCAAAAGAGAGGAGCCTTCCCAACCACCATGCTCTTACACCAAGAACCTGATTCTTTACAGTGCCAGGCTTTGAGCCCCATTCATGAGCCCATCAAAGTCTACATTTGAGATGCAATAAGAAAGCACTTGGGGATCAGAGTGTGTGGCCTCCTCTAACAGGACCAGGCCTTAGCAAGTAACCTAAGTCGAAGAGGCTCAGGGCCAGTCATGTACCTTGCTGAGCTACACTGGTGACCCATCCACTCTAGTCAGTTACACAGAGAAGGGAGTAGGGGAGACAGTGCCTGCACTGCAACTAGTGGTGGACTTAGGTGGATGTAAGGGAATAAGTTAGGAGAGGCAGGTGTCCAGGAGGCATGGAGTTTGCCAGTGGGCAGAGGCCTACAAGCTTTCTGAGTCCCAGTGCTGAGGGAAAGACCCCTTTTCACCAAAGCATGTCACATAGGACGCAGACATAAACAGTGGCAGTTTAGGACTGTGGTATCTTGCAGATTCTGAAGATAAATGGAGAGACTGGGAAGGGCTTGGATGGCACATCCTATCCCCAGTTGTGGATGCTCAAGGCAGAGGTCTTGCTGGAGATGGACCTGTACCAGCCAGCCCGGCTGCTCCTGTCAGAGGCTCACCTGGCTTTCCAGGTGAGGAACCTCCCAGTTCATCACCTCTAAGGTAGCTCCTTTCACCTGCACACAGCTGAGATACTTCTGGCTGGGAAACAGGCCCTTCATGAAGCTTGTTCTGTGTCCTTCAATAACACACACACACACACACACACACACACACACACAGATCTCTCTTTCAAGGGCAAACATGAGGCCTTATTCTCCAGCTGCAGGAGAAGTCCCAAGGCCTGGAGCCCAAGGCAGCCCACAAGTGTTCTCTTTCTCTCTCTCCCCTCTCTCTATATGCATGCATTTCTATCCTTTTAGGAACTTGATGATCCTTGTGCAGTATCCCAATGCCTGCTCCTTCTAGCACAGTTGGCCAACAAGGAAAACAACCATGGACAAGCTAAGAAAATGATCGAGAAAGCCCAGAAACTGGGTGGAAATGAGGAGTTTTGGTACAATTCAACCCTGACTTTGGCAGAAGCGATCTTGTCCACAGAAGATGAGGGGAGAAAGGTGGTAAGGAGTATGTGGGAGTACATCAGATGTGGTGCTCAGTAGGGGGACACAGCGGTGGGGAGGCCTCTGTCCCTGGGCCCACAGTAATTTTGAACCCGGTTATCTCCAGATTTGCTGTCTATTTCAAAAACTCATCGTTGCCTTCAAAGTCCTCCAGAAGGAAAGGCCTAACCGAATGCCCATATTGGAATTCATCGCCACAGATCTGGAAGCCAGGTATCATTGCGCGTTCCTGTGAGAGTCATGATCACTTTCCTACATGTTAATGTTGTATTTCACACCCAAGGAGGCTCAGACATAACAGGGCCACAACCCCCTCTCCCAACTCCAGGGGATAGCAGAAGTCCCTGCAAAGCCTCCAGCTTCCTTTTGAGAAGACCTGCATCCAGATGTGCAGGCTGCATGGCTTGGAGAAGATGCCATGGACCTCAGAGCACGGGGAGCTTCCTTGGCTTTGCAGGGCTGACTCTGGCTCTGGTTTCCTCAGTGCCTTTCCCACAGCTCTGGAGGCCCTCTCAGGCCTGGCCCCTCAGGGTGGATGTTGGTGCTCCAACTTACTCAACCCTTCCCAAGAACTGGCTTTCTGCTCATCGTACACAGCAGCAGAGCTTCTTGTTTGTGTGGTGCTTTGCATTGGAGCAGCTGGCCAAGGCTGTCCTGGTGCAGGTGCCTCTGCATCCCATCCGCACTATCCTTTGGGTTTGATCATACAGAACTCATTGTTTCAGCCTGGGTATTCTTTTATTCACTTGCTGGCCATTTGAGGGTGTGTTTTATAATTTCACTTTGAATCTAATACCGAGAGTTGAGTCTGTTGGTCTCTAACTTTGCATGTGATCAAAGAATATAGCTGTAAATTTCTGGTTTGTGAAAAAGGCCAGAAGTTTGATCCAACATCACTGGGCAGACATTGCAGACAGCAAGTGTCACCATGGTCTGAGGCTTTTGAGTCTGTATGGGAACCCTGGCCTTGCAGCCCCTGAAAGTTGTCTGTCCAGCAGGTGTGTGAGCCTTCAGATCCAAATTATCCAGGACTCACCCGACAGCGAATTCTCTGAGTGCTTAGTTTTACTGAAGGAGTTGGACAATTCCCTGCTGGAAATTGAGGAAAAGTTTATCAACTGTGGCTACAAGGGAAACTGTGTTGATATAAAACTAGAGCGTGCAAAGATAAAGAGGTAAGGACTTCACCAGTGATGCTGCCTGTGACAGAGGAGCTGCACCATGGTTTGCTGTTCTCAGCAGGACTGACCATGGCCCTTTGTCCACTACAGCTGCTGCTTTCTCCAAGTCCTCACAGATCACAGACCCCTTATTTCCAGTGCCCACAGCCACTGCAGTTCCTGTGGGCCCCAGGCAGCTCCTCCCACTGCCGTCTCATCCACACCTCCTGAACCACATCCACTTTTCCTCTTAACACCCTACAGGTCTCCCAGGGGCCTCCTCCTGGCCCTGGCCCTGTGGCTGCCCACACCTCCCTTAGGGACACACTTTGGGGACCTACAGCCTCCACAAGTCCTCCAGCCCTTGATTCCTTCCTGTTTCTGCCCCACCTTGGCAGGATGCCACTCAGCCTCTGCAGACACACACACCCCACCAACCCCACAAACTTATATATGTTCACATAAGGGTCCCACTCATGCACACTGTCATCCACACCAACTCAATCCCCTTTCCAGGGCATGACCAACCCAGTGCTGACAAAGCCTCACAGATACCCTTCCCCACTCCACTAGGCCACCCTCCATCCACCCTGGGCACCCACATGCCTGTTTACACACAAGCAAATCTGGGTAGCCATTACTGAGCCTTCACATGGGACAGTACACTGACACCTAGGAAGTCCAACCCAAGTCATGTCTAGATGTAGTACAGCGCCATCTTGGGTCTGTGGGAAAGGCAGGAAACTAGGTGGTTAGCCAGCAGACTGGTGTGGTGTTGTCACGTCAGATGACTTTTGGGCACAGATTTCATTTTTCACAAGCATAGTGTCACAGTGCACTTACCGTGTTATTCTGTTTTTTAATCTTTGCTTTAAAATATCTTGAGCATATCTTTACATCAAAACATCTAATTACAAAATTTTAAGTACTAAGAAAATAGAGTATAATTTTGTGAAAATTATGTATTTATATATCAGTTAGTACTAATGACATATATTTAATATCTTTGTTCTAAATTCCATTCTTATATTGTATAAAGGTTATGTGCCAAAATCGAGAAAGATGAAGAGCAAAAAACTGCATATCGCTTGGAAATATATGACTTGGTCCAGAAAGCTGTGGCTGAGGAAGAAGGGATATTTCACAGAACTCAAGGGTTACTGTCCTTTCAAGACGTAAGTACAAGTTCTGGCTCTTTGAGCACATCTTTGTCATTCCCAGCAGCATATAAAATACTCACTACCATAATTCATCTCTGAAAAACCCAGCTGACCTCTACTTCTGGCTGAGATGGAGTAATAGCAACTAGATTTACTCTCCCATCTGAAATAACCAAAATACATGAAACAAGGATTTTCAAAGCCCTGAACTTCAATGATGACAAACAGTAACTCCTGAGCTAAGGTCCATGCTTACTGTGGCTATGGAGAGGGGAGCCGAGATGGATTCTGTGTCAGGGAATGGAGCTGAGAGTTCTGGAAGAGAGATGTAGCTAGAGTTGGAAGTTCAGATTCTAACAAAGAAGAATGGTGCACAGAGATCTTCAGGGGATGATCCAGAGTGTCTACCTAAGGCCTCATCAACATATTCCTTGGGAGGAAGTTCCTCAAGGCTCGGGAAGAACCAGCTGAAAGGATTACAGGAAACAGTGCTTAGTGCTCACTCAGGAAGGGATCAGCACCTGCTCCCCCAACCTGATTGGGGAAACTCAGTAACCTCAGTCAAGCCTGTGGGCAAAGTATACAGCCTGTCCTCAGACTTTGTCAGATTATATAAGAAGGGAACCCCAACTATGTGTTCCCCACAGAAAACCTCTTTAATCATAAAAATATAAGTAAGTTTGAAGTAAAAGGATGGAAAAATATCTCATGCTAGCCCTGGTCAAAAGAAATCTGAAGTGGCTGTATTAGCATCACACAAGCAGATTTCAGAGCAAACATCATCAGGGATACAAGAATTCATGGCATATGGGCCAGGGATTTAGCTCAGTGGTTCCGCTGCCTGCCTCATAAGCACAAGGTTCCGAGTTTGATCCCCGGTACCAAAAAAAAAGAATCATGACATAGCTGGCATAAAGGAATCTAGTAACTAAGAGGACATGGCAATCTAAACAATTATGTACTTGACTTTTGAAGTAAATGAAGAAAAAACTGATAAGTATTGCAATGGAGGAATAGAAACATCTATAATTATGGTCAGGGATTTCTATGCCCCTCTCTCAATTATTAGTGGAACAAGTAGACAGAAAATCAGAAAAAATTAGAGGATTTGAAAACTGTCAACTAACATGATCTAATATTTATAAAATGTTGCATGTAACAACAGAGTAACATTCATCTATGTGCATGAAAATTTTCCAGCATAAACTATAGTTTTGACCATGAAACAAGTCTCAGTAAATTTTGAAGATTTGAGTCATACAAAGCATATATTGTCATCACATGGAATTAAATTAGAAATCAAAAACAGAACTATAGAACTGATAAATCCATAGACACAGAAAGATGAGTCATTGCTAAGGGACAAAGTGGAAACGTTGAGGAATAACTGTTAATGGGTTTCCTTTTGGAGTGAAGAAAATGTTTTGAACTAGAGAGAGATAATGATTGCACAATTTTGTGAATATACCAAGTGCCACTAAGTTGTGAGCTTAAAATTGTTAACTTTGTCTTATAGGAATTTTACTTTAATTTTTAAAACCAAAACCTATGTGTGTGGAAAACCCCAAGTATTCGGAAAGTAAATATTTTACACTCAAATAACTATAAACCACAGAAGAAGTCAAAAAGGAAAGTACTTTGAACTAAAGAAAAAAATATCAAAAAAATTTAAGAAGTTGCCAATTCAGTCCTTAGGGGGAAATCTGTAGCACTAAATACCTGTATATGAAAAGAAAAAATATCAGAAATCAATGACCTCCACCTCTGCCTTTAAAAAGAGGAAAAGCAAACTAATCCAAAATAAGTAGAAGAATAGAAATGAAAGATCAGAGAGGAAATCAGTGGAATAGAAAACAAAAATAAAAAAGAAAGTCAACAAAACCAAAACTTATCCTTTAAGAAAGTCAATAAATTTAGAAGTTTCTAATCAGATATACTAGACCAAAAAGATAGGACCTAAATAGCTAAAGTCAGAAATGAGAGATGCAATGTCTTCATGGGTTCTACAGATAGTGAAAAAATAATAAGGAAATGTTTTGATTTGGGGACCTCAGGTGAAGTGGATAAATTCCTTGAAAGACGCAGTCTACCAAAGCCCACTCAGGGAAAGATAAGTGGATGGCTCTACACAAATTAAAGAAATTGAATTTGCAATTGAAAGTATTCTTACAAAACGCATATCAGGCCCAGGTGGCTTTACTGGTGAATTCTACCAAATATTTAAGAAAAAAATGTCATGCCTGTTCTACATAGATTCTCCTAGAATGTTGAAAGAGAAAAAATACATTCCAACTTTCCATGAGTCTAGTATAGCCCTGATTCCAAAACAAGTTAGACACTACAAACAAAAGCAAATAAAAAACTATATACCAATATACCTTATGAACACAGGTTCAAAAATTCTGAACAAAAATTTTTTTAATTAAGTTAACATGTATTAAAAAGATAATACATTATGTCTAAGTTTGGCTTATCACAGGAATAGTCTTACATTTAAAAATACAACAATTTGACTTATCAATTTGAAAATATTAACAAAAAAACTATAGGACCATCTCAGTAAATGCACAAAAGCTTCTGCCAAAAATCGAACATCCATTCCTGATAAATACTCTTACCAAATATTTAGAAGAGAACTCCCTCATCCTGATGAAGGGCATCTATGAGAAAACCAGACCTAATATCATCCTTACTGGCAAAAGACTGAATGCTTCCCCCTTTGAAAAGCACTAAGGCGGGCTGGGGATTTAGCTCAGTGGTTTCACCTCCTGCTGCACAAGCGCAAGGACCTGAGTTCGATCCCTGGTACCAAAAAAATAAATAAATAAATAAAATAGAGTTTAAAAAAAAAAAAGAAAAGCACTAAGGCAAGGATGTATTTGTCCTCTTACCACTTTTATTCAGCCTTGTTTTGGAAGTTCTGGCCAAAATAATAAAGCAAGAAACATAATTTAGAAGCATCTAAATTAGTTAGGAAAAAAAGAAGTAAAACTGTCTGTTCACAGATAACATGATCATAGAAAATCATAGATTATGTACCAAAAAAATTAAAGTTCTTAGTAAGCTAAATTAAAGCTAATAAATAGAGTTAATAAAGATTAATATATTAATAGAATTTAGTTAAGTTACAGGATACAATAACAATATACAAATGTCAATCACATATTTCTATATAGTAGGAACAATCAATCTGATATTAAAAATTTTTTAAGTATCACTTATGACAGAATAAAATGAAATTTGACCCCCAAAATATGAAAACTTGTACCCTGAAAACTATAAAACATGACTGAGAAAATTAAATAAAACACAGATAAATGAAAAGTCATGTGAGATTCACAGATCAAAAGACTAATTAAGATATCAGTTCTCCCTGAGTTATCCACAATCCTGATCAAGGTCACTGCAAGCTTTTTAACAGAAACTGACAAAATGATTTTAAAATTCATATTGGAATTCAAAAGGTTTAATATAACCAACCCAACTTTGGGAAAGAAAACCAAAATTAGAAGTCTAACATTACTTGATTTTAAATTCTATTATTAAGCTAAGAAGTCAAGGCAGTGTGATTCTAGTATAAGAGTAGACAAACAGATGAATGGAAGGTAAAAGAATTTCTGCACAGATACATGCAGGAGACAATGTCAGTAAAAGCACAAAGTTCAGTGAAGAAAGGATAGTTTTTAAATAGTGCTGAACAATTAGATGTGTACATCCAGAAAACTGAACTTCAATTCATATTTCCTACTATATGTAATAATAATAACTCAGAGTGGATTGTAGACCTAAATAGAAGGTTTAAAACTATAAAATGTCTAGGCAAATATTTCTTATATATGACACCTAAAGCATGATTCATAAAATAATAAGTTGATAAATTGGAATTCTCTTCAAAAGATAATGATGAAACTAGAAGCCACAGAGTGTGAAAAATATTTGCAAATCATACATGTGATAATGGCATTATATATACATTTTAAAACTTTCGATTTTTTTTTTTTTTGGCACCGGGGATTGAACTCAGGACCTTGTGCTTGCAAGGCAGGCAGCGGAACCACTGAGCTAAATCCCCAGCCCAAAACTCTCAAAAGTTAAAAACAAAAACAACCCACTAAAAAATGAGCAAATACTTGAACAGACATGTCCTCAAAAAATATATAGATGATAAATAAGCACCTGGAAAGATAAACATCATCAGTCAATTAAGAAATAGAAATTATAACCATCACAAGCAATTACCACACACCTATTGTACAATTTTGAAGATTAACCACACCCAATGTTAGCAAGGATGTGGAGAGAATAGCACCTTACACATTCCTGGCAGGACAACTACTTTGGAGACAGTTCAGCAGATCATAAAATGTTGAACACAGGTACACCATATGACCCAGATATTCCACTTTTAGGTGGGTACTCAAAAGATGTGAGAGCATTTACCCACAACAATGCTGGTAAGTGAAAGTTTACAGCAGCTTTATTTGTAGTAGCCCCAAACTGGAAATAATATTTGAGTGAATAAGCAAACTATGGAACATCCATACAGTGGAATAATACTCAGCTACAAATAGGGACAAATGTGCTCAAGAATGAATCTGAAAATAATTATGCTGAATGAGATAAACCAGACAAAATACTACATGTGTATGGTGCCACTTATACAAAATTGTAGAAAATACAAACTAATTTGTAGTGCTGGGGAGTAGATAAGTAATGGCCTATGAAGGAGGGAGGTTCAGGAAGAGGGAAGGGGAGGAATCACAGAGGGACATGGGAAACCTAGAGAGTGGAGAGTACATTTATTATCTCTGTGGTGGTGATGGTTTGGGCTGTACTCATCAAAATGTGTCCGTTTTACATTGTAGTTGTGCGCAGTTTACGACATGCCAGTTATGCCTCATGAAAGTCATGAAAATGTAGGCTTAGTATCATCAGAAAGTGTCTATTGTGTTGACCAGGCACCTGGCCATATCAGTTACAGAATGTCAACACCCCCCTGATGCGGAGGCTGGCCCATCTGAAACTCAGCTTTGTGGAGACTTGTCTGGACATGTTGCAGCTCACCTGGGAACAGGCACTAGAGCAGCGACTGAAGCAGGGGTCCTTGGAAAAGCTGCTGGCATACTATCTGCAGAACACTAGTGACTACACGACCATCGGGCTGGTGATTGTCAGGCCGTCTTAGTACACATCTTCTACAGGGAAGCTCCCTGGGATGACATCCACTAGTCCACTCACACTAAGCACAGCCTTCACTGTAGAAGGATGTGGATCGGTGGAGACCTAAGTGTCTCCTGCTTTTGTAGCTCTTGATGGCTGGATGATTTGGCTGCCAAGCCTTGGAGAAGAAAGGCATTGTCTGGTCATTTGAGGGGACTTAACTGGCTGATTACAATGACGGTCTTATTGGGAGATGCTTCCCACGTGACCTTACTGTTCTCCTCCCAGGCCTTGAGTGCACTTCAACTAATTATGCTAGCATGCTAGAGGGCGCTACAAAGATGAATTACATTGTGCTTTTTAAAAAATACTAAACTATGGTCAGAGGATGTAGCTCCAGTAGAGAACTTGCCTAGTGTGCACAAGGCTCTGAGTTCAATACCCAAAACCACAAAAGGAAAAAAAATTTTCTAAAGCTAAACTGAATATGGGAAATACCTGTTTTGAAAGAAACATACTTTTACATTTTACATTTTCTTACATATCATGAAATATGAATCAAATTAATTTGACATGAATATAAGTCAACCAAAGATAGTTCTAAAATTGAAATTGATTTGTCCCTGAGCTCCAATTTAAGTTTATAAAAGCAACCTTTTGTGACCTAAGCCTGGGGGACCCCTACACTACCAAGCAGTACCCCACAGAGCAGGGGTATTTTTCAAAAGTCCCCAGATGTCCTCTTCCTGGCATTGGAGGGTGGACTCATGGGCTTCCTGAGCTTCCCCAGTGGGTGGATGGCTGCCCGTGTGGGTCAGTGGTGACTGTGTCTCTTTCTTTTCCTGAAGCAATGGCTCACGCTGAAGCGGACCCTGGCGCACACGGCACTGGCACAGCTGGGGAGCCTGCAGCCACTGTGTGTGGGCTGCGTGGAGATCCGTGCCCAGCTCCTGGGCCTGGCTGGGAGGGCCCTCCACCTGTTAGCCATACAGGTGGACCCCCTACACCCTTCCTTCCACTGGGAAGAAGGCCTCTTGGTAGGTGCCCTCCTTCCCACCCACATCTAGGGTTCAAACACCGCCTGTTCCTAAAGAGCACAGGTGTTAGATTTAGGACCATCTGATCTCATGCTGAAACTGGGATGTGAGAGACTCATTGACAACCTCAATGAGGAAGAGCATGACCCTAGCATCTACCCACCTCAGTGGCTCTTGCCTGGCCATATACAAGACCCTGGGGAGTTTCAGAAAGCCTAAAGTACTGCTCTGGGGCATGCTGAGCTCTGCGTGCTGGCTTCATCCTAACATGCAGTGAGACAATCCTGCCTACCTTCACTGCTTCTCCACCCTCTACACAACCCAGGATCAGTGCAGCTAAGACTGTTTGAAATTGTAAATGAAACCTTTTCCTTCTCCCCTACCCAAGAAGGCCCACTCCTTGAAAGGCCCCCAGCAAGGCTCCCCCACAGGACCAAGTGCTCTCTCAGAAGCTATCTGCCCACCAAGGACCCTGGTGACAATACCTACAAGCCCTAGAGGTCCCAGGTCTCCTTCCTGAACACCTGTACAGAGGCAGTTCCTACACAGGGAAGGTATCTGCCTTGGCGGACAAACCAAGATGTTCCCACAGACCAGCTCCTTTAGGAAGAGCCCCCCCAAGTCAAAGCAGCAGGCTCCACATCCACCAGGCTTCACACCAATGCAGTCCCCAGCAGTGTCTATGCAGCCCATGGGTCAGCCCCTTGTGGCTGTTTGTCCTGTGTCCTCAGGACCCAGGACAGGATGAGACCTATGTTGGGTGCACAGGTGGCTCTGGCCCTTGATTCAGCCAGTGTTCATGAATCCCCGCACAGAAGTTCTGGCTCAGGTACAAGTGAACCAGAAAGGAGGCCTTTGCGCACCACCCTCTTAGGAGCTGGTGTCCTTAGTCATGGGATGGTGGAGATGACCCCTGCAGGGAGGGGCTGTCATGAAACACAAACAAACGTGCTCCAGGAAACGCACAGATTCTGCCCCAGGCCTGGGGTCTCCAGCCCCACCTCCCACCTCCCTTTGCATGTTCCCTTCATTTTTTCATAGTTGTGTCTTATTGTTAGTCTATCTTCTTGAAAACAAAGATGAAACCACTGTCTTCTGGGCTTTCTTCTTATATTGCAGGTGGTATCTTTCCTCTAAATCCTGTTTGGGCCAAGTTTTGATATTGATGTATAGTATCTTCATTCTCTGCATCAGTCTAAGTGTTTTCTAAATCCCATTGTGATTTCTTCCTTGACAAACTGGATGATTCTAAGTGTGTTGTCTAATTCCAAGGCACTTGTGCTATTTACAGGCATCTTCTGTTACTGATTTCTTGTCTGATTTCATTGTGACTGAAAAACAAACTTGGATAATTTCAGTTATTTCAGATTTCTTTTTTTCTCACACAATGCTATTTTTAATTTTATTGGTACATTTTAGATCTACATAATTATAACATTCATCGTGTAGAATTTGTACCTGTACATGATGTATCTTAATTCTTCTTTTTTCCCCTTTCCCTCCCCTCCGTTCAACCTCTCTTCCCTTCCTTATTTACAAGAGCTTTGTTTCCATTTTTTCCTTCTATTCTCTTTTTTTCCTTTTCCCTTCCTTCTTTTCCCCTTCTCCCTTCTTTTGTTCCTCCTCCCATTTGAACATTTTCTTCCTATTTCACGATATCTATTATACATTTTGGTCCTTATGTACACTTTCGGTTTCTCACACCAGAGAAACCATGAGATATTTGAATGTGTCTCCAATTTATTTCACTTAATATTATGGTCTCAAGGTGCATCCATTTACCTGGAAAAGTCTCAAGTTTATCCTTCTTTATGGCAGAGTAGTACTCCATTGTATAAAAAAATCAACATCTTCTTTATCCATTCATCGGTCGATGGGTATTTGGGCTATTTCCAAGATTTAGCTATTAAAAACTGTGCTGCTATAAATATGGATATGCATATATCACTGTGGAATAATCCTTGTAACTCTTTTGGGAAGATATCTAGAAGGGCCATAACTGAGTCAGATACAACCTCTAGTATTAGATTTTGAGGAATCTTCACACTGATTTCCACAGTGGTTGCACCAGCCTATACTCCTACCAACAGTGGAGAAGGGTTCTTTTTTTGAGACAGCCCTACCAGGATTTGTTATTGGTTAATTTCTTGATGATAGCCATTCTTTGGGGAGTGAGATGAAATCTCAGTGTTCTTTTAATTTATATTTCTCGAATGACCACTGATGTTGAAGATTTTTTCATATATTTATTTGCTGTTTATACTTCTTCATCTGAGAAGTGTCAATTTCAGATACTCATTTTTAGATTGGATCATTAAATTTAGAGAATCTGATATTTTTTAGTTCTTTATATGTTCTAGATATTAATTCTTTCTGAGGAATGGCCAACAAAAATGTTTTCCTCCCTGAGGGTTTTCTCTTCACTCTGTTGGTAGTTTCTTCTTCTGTGCAAAAGCTTTTTAATAAGATGAGATCTCAGTTGTTGATTTTTTGTGATATTTCCTGTGCTATTGAGGTTTTGATCATAAAGTCTTTGCCTACACTTATGTCTTCAAGAGTTCTACATGTCCTATCTTCCAGAAGATTTAGTGTTTCTGTTTTAATATTTAGATCTTTGATCCATTTCAATTTTAGTTTAGTGTATAGTGAGAGATATGGATCTAAGTTTAATCTTCAGCACCATTTATTAAAGAGACTATCTTTCTTCCAGTGAAGATGTTTGGCCTCTTTGTCAAAGGCAAGATGGCTGAGCGTGTTTGGAGTTGTTTCTGCATCTTCTAGTCTGTTCTCTTGATCCTTGGGTCTGCTTTTTGCTAGTACCATGCTGTTTTTATCATGGTAGTTTTGTGTTATAATTTCATGTCAGAGGTTGTGATGCCCCCTGCCTTGCCTTTGCTGCTTAGAATTGCTTTTGCTATTCTAGGTCTCTTCTGGTTCCAAATGAATTTTAGGATTGTTTTCTCTATTTCTGGGAGGTATGCTACTGGTATTTTGATTGGGATTGCATTAAATCTGTATAACAGTTTTGGGAGGATGGCCATGGTCACTATACTCATTCTTCCTACCCAAGAACAGAGGATATTTTTCCATTTTCTGGTATCTTCTTTAATCTCCTTTTTCAAAGTACTGTAGTTTTTCATGTAAAGGTCTTTTAGTTCCTTCATTAGATGATTCCTAAGTATTTCATTTTTCTTGATGCTATTGTGAAAGGTGTGGTTTCCTTGATTTCCCTCTCAGTGAGTTTGTTATTTGTGTACAGGAATGCTGTTGATTTTTGAATGTTGACTTTGTACCCTGCTGTGCTATCAAACTTGGTTATTAAATCTAGAAGTCTTTTTTGGAGTTTTTGGGGTCTTCTATGTAGAGTACCATGTCATCTCCACACAATGATAATTTAACTTCTTCCTTTCCTATCCTTATGCCCTTTATTTCTTTCTCTTGTCTAATTTCTCTGGCTAATGTTTCCAGAACTATATTGAACAGGAGTGGTGATGGTGAGTGCCCTTGTCTTATTACTGATTCTTTCAGGTTTTGACCATTTAGCATGGTGTTGGCTGTTGATTTGTCATAAATGGCTTTTATCAGATTGAGAGAAAGACCATCTATTCCAATTTTCTGTAGAGTTTTTATCATGAATGGGTGTTGGACTTTGTCAAGTGCTTTTTCTGCATCTATTGAGAGGATCATGTAGTTTTTGTCCTTGGCTCTGTTAATATGATGTATTACAGTTCTTGATTGGCATATGTTGAACCATCCCTGCATCCTTGGGATGAATCCTACTTGGTCATGGTGTATAATCTTTTTGATGATTTGCTTCATTCTGTTTGCCAGTATCTTATTGAGGATTTTTGCATCTATGTTCATTAGGGAGATTGACCTGTAGTTCTCTTTTACGGTTGGATCCTTCTCTGATTTTGCTATCAGGATAATGCTTGCTTCCAGGAATGAATTTGGGAGTATTGCTTCCCTTTCAATTTCATCAAAGAGTTTAAGGAGTAGTGACATTAGATCTTCTTTAAAGTTCCTGTAGAATTCAGCAGTGAATCCATCAGGGCTTAGGCTTTTCTTTGTTGGTAGGTTTTTAATGACATCTTCAATTTTATTGAAGATTTGTTTATCTAAATAAATAAATATTTATCAATTTATTTATCTAAATCTTTATTTAGAATCTTCTTGATTCAGCTTTAGTAATTCATATATATCTAGAAATTGGTCCATTTGTTCTAAGTTTTCCATCTTGTGAGAGTATAGGTTCTTATAGTGGGTATTAATGATCTTCTGGATTTCTGCAGGATTTGTTGTGATTTCACCCTCTTTATTCCCCAATGTGTGGATTTTTGTCTTTTCTTCCATTTTTAAAATAAGACTGCCTAAGGGTTTGTCAATTTTATTTAATCTTTCGAAGAACCAACTCTTCAATTCATCGATTCTTTGAATTGTTTTCTTAGTCTCAATTGCATTGATTTCTGCTCTAATCTTTATAATCACCTCCTTTGTATGAACTTCAGTTTGACTTGTTCTTGTTTTTCTAGGAGCTTGAGGTTTATGAAGAGAACAAATGGTTAATTTGGAGGGGAAGAATTTGGTTGGAGTCAGTTGACCTTGACTGGGAGTGAACTCATCCAAATTCTGCTACTTCCAATGTAATACAGCCAAATTATGGAGGGGCAAGAAGCTTGTGCCACTATAGCCTGCTGTTACTGGGCAGAAGTGTCTGCTACAAGTTCTGATATTTCTTTGTTCATTTTTTTGTCTAGTTGATCTGTCTTATTTGTGACAGGGGATACTGAGATCCCTGTTGCAATTGTAATAGTGCTTATTTGATTTTTCACGTCCCTTAATATTTGTTTTATATAGTTAGGTGTGCTGGTATTTGGTGCACATATATTTATGACTGCTATCTCTTCCTCTTGGATTGTTCCCTTAACAAAGATAAAGTGATATTCTTTATCTTTTCTTTTCATCTTGACTTGAAAACCACTATGTCTGCAAATAGAATAGCTACCCCTGCTTTTTCCAAGTCCCTGTCACATGAAGTATTGTTTTCCATCCTTTGACTTTCAGTCTATGAATTTTTTAAGTTAAATGTGTTTCTTGTATGCATCATATTGTTGGATCTTGTTTCTTGATCCATTCTGCCAGTCTGTTTCTTTTGATTGTGGACTGAGACCATTTACATTCATGGTTATAACTGATACGTACTGATTTATCCTTGTCATTATATTATTTTCCTATTGTTGGTTCCCTTTCTTTCCCCTATGTTTAATTACTTGCCTTGCCTGGTGGATTCATTGGGGGTTTTTTCCAAATGTAAAACTTCATTTAAATGTGGTCTACATATTACAACTTCCACAAAATTGCATTAAATCTCTGCCTGTAATCTTTTTACAGGTACTATTTGTAGGTGCTTTTTTTTTCATTAAGTTTATTGGTACATTTTAGGTATACAATGCAGTTACATTCATCATTGGGATCTTGTACCTTTACATGATGTGTCTCGGTTCTTATTTTTTCCCCTGTGGGATTCATTCTGTTGGGGTTCATGGAGTTATAGTTTATTATCTCTTTGTAGAATGTCTTTCAGAACATTTTGGAGTGCTAGTTTGGTGGTCGTGAATTTCTTCAGGTGTCCTTCATCATGGAAGTATCTTATTTCTCCATCAATTTTGACAAATAGTTTTATGGGGTACATCAATCTGAATTGGAGGTTATCTTCTTTTAGGACTTGAAATACTTTGCTCCAAACTCTCCTTGACTTAAGGTTTTGTGTTGAGAAGTCTGCTTTAATTTTAATGGGCTTTCCTTTATAAGTGACATGTTTCTTTTCTCTAATAGCTTTTAATATTCTGTTCTTGTGTTGAATTTCTAGAATCCTGACTATTATATGTCTTGGGGTAGATTTATTTTTATCATGGATAACTGGAGTTGTATATGCCTCATTTATCTGTATGTCAAATTCTTTTTCCATGCTTGGGAAGTTTTCTGCCATTACTTCTGTGAACAGAGTTTTTGTCATTTGCAGTATCTCCTGCCTTTTCATTGACTCTGATCAAACTTATACAATTCTTCTTTACATCTCTAAGCAGCTGTTCAATTGATTTTTCGTGGTCCCTTGCTATTTTTAAGAAATCTTTCTTTTCATGATCACTAACTGCAATCCTGTTTTCTAAATCTGATATTCTGTCCTCACACTGGTTCATTCTGCTGTGTATACTTTCAATAGAATTTTTATTCTCGTGGATATCTGACTGAATGTGTTTCATGGATTCTATGTCTTTCCTATGTTGGGCATTCATAGTTTCCATCATCTTCCTAAGCTCCTCTATTTTTTTAAATCTGTGTCTTCTTTAGATCCATTAATCATGCCCTTCATTATGATCAACTCTGAAGTTATCTGAGAAATTATTTCTGAATTGATTTTTTTCTAGAGCCTCATTCATTTGCTTTGCTACTTCCACTGTTACTACATCAGAGAGTCTAGATGGCTTTCAAATTGTTCCACCTCATTGCCCCCTGAGTTTGCCTTTGGTGAGCTAGAAGTCTGGAGTTGCATCTTGCTTCTGTCTCTTCTCATTTTCTATTTTTAAAAGATTAATTACTGTGTTGATGTTTGCAAATTGTTTATGGTAGGTATCTTTATTGCTAGTATTGAGAACCCTTAGGAAATGACTACTTCTCAGGGATGTCTCCCAGGTGTAGCTGGCTTTTTGAGATTGTTGCAAGATCCTATCTCTTAAATTTATTGGGGATGAGAAATTGCTGCCTATTCAGCCTAGCCCCCTCTTTGGCACTGCCTGATAGTATTATTTATGACCCTCAGGCAATCTCAGTCTTGGTATACAAGGAAGAGCAACTGATTAGAACAATTATGTCACTTTGGCTAAAGTAGCACAATCACTAATAATACTAGAATCAAACACACCCTAGAAAATGACAAACTATGGTAAATATTAATTTGACTTTTTATCCATATGGACAGGATTTGTAGTTATATAACCAAATCTAAAACAAACTAGAAAATTGTGTAGAGTAAATATCCCCTCAATATGGTGATTTTACCCTCAGGAGAGAACATTTAAAAGGGACTAGGGGGGAAAATAGAGAAATAGAATAAGAGAAAGGTATTAGAAGGAAGGCTTGAAGACAAAGGAAGATAACACAAGCTTTGGGAACTGATGAAAAAATGGGAAGGACTAAAAGAAGGAAGAAACAGAAACAAGCACAGAGCCAAATAAAAACTAGAAACAATGTTCTAACTCATATAAAAGCAGTCAAGAACAAGCAATCAAGAAAAAGAGAAAAAATAGAAAATAAATAAATAAGCAAAGAAAGAAAAGCAGAAAAAATAATGTCCACCTCAGGGTGTGTCTCTGCTGTCACTGGTTGTCAGAGGAGGCAGACATAGCCCAGATCCATGTTGATTGGTCCCAAGAAGCCAGCAGTAGAATTATGGCAGTGGTGAGTAATTCCAGCAAACCTGGGCCTTTAGTTCCACTGAAGTTCAGGCTGCTTCTTCTTTCTGGCTGTGAGGCAGGGTCCTGAGTTTTTCAGCCCACAACACTTCAAGTGTCTCCTGCTGGCTTTAAACTCCATTGCCTGACCTCCTGCCAGCTGGCACTCAGTTGTGCCTTACCCTGACACTTGGAGCCACTAGATGGAGCCAACCCACAGCTGCTCTGAGTTCTGACTTCTGTGAGCCCCTTTCCAAAATGGCTATTGGCCAATTGCCCTGAGTGGGGCCACATCTGAACCTGAATAACTCACCAGCCACTACAGCCCACAGAGTCCACTGCTCCATTCCACTGGTGAATTTCTCCATGGAGGCCTCTGGTGTTGCCAGTAGTCACCATGCCTCTGCAGGTTTGAGCTGCCTCTCCCACCCCTCCAGCTGGGGATCAGGGAGAAAGCACTTTTTACCACCTCCCTCTTCTGCATGTGGTCCCTCTCTTTGCTCTCCCTGTGGGCTCTAATTCTCACTTTAGATTTCTTCTCTGTGTTAGGGACCCACTTGCCTCCTCTTTCCTCTTCTTCCTGTTGCTATATTTCAGTGTCTGTATTCCAAATATCAGAGACCCTGTTTCTCTGCTGCTCACCATTCTGTTATCTTCCCAGTGGGATTTCTTGAAGTTGCTTGTGGCCCAGCCCTGGTGAGTTTGTCCTGACATCAGTCATCAGTGAGGTGGCATCCTCTGGATGTCAGCTAGGCCCAAATCTCCCAGCCCTTCTGCAGATGTGTTGGCTTTTCATGCACTTGATCTGTTAGCAACTGAGGAAGTATCTTAAGCTTTCCACTGGAACTGTGAAACCTCATGATCCCACATACATAGGGGCCCCCTGACTCCAGCTCTTCAGGGCCCCTGCTCTCTTGGAAGGCCTGCCTTCCTCCTTCCCTAGCTTCTGTCTTTGTTTCCTAACCAGACTGATTGCACTGAGGAAGGGATGGGCATTTGACTCATTGCAGTACTGACCAGCACCAACACACAGGGAAAGTGCTTCCAAAAGACTGGATGAAAATGACCGCAGAATGCAACTGATTCCAAGACTCACATTGCTTTCTCAGAGCACAACCTCCACACCCAGACTGCAACTTTTGTAGTCCTCTCAGGATCTCAGGCCAAGGCTCCTCCAAATCCACTAAAGCAATTGTTGGGCAGGCTAGGGAGGCTCCAGTGGCACTGAGAGGCCAGACTGGCCTGCGATGCCCCCTCCCTAGCCCCATCCATGCTCACCAAGCATGAATCCATGCAAGCCCAATGATCACCCTGCATGTGTCATAGGTGGGTGCCAAGCTGAGCAGTCTCCAATCTCTAGACTTGGAAGCAGAGGACAGGGTTGTCAAGACTGCCACCAGGGACCTACTGGCCTTTAGTGAAGCGCCAGAGGAACACAACAGGAAGGGCGAGAGTCTGAAGGTAAGTACGTAAGCCTGGGTGGCCTCAGCCCACACAGCCTGGCAGAGCCTGAGCCTTGTACTGCCCACAGAGGAGGATGGTGCTGTCCCAGCGGTACCTGGCCCAGGCATCCGAGCTGCTGCTGCAGTGCCTACAGGTTGCCCTGGACAGCAGCCTCCTGGACATCGCAGCAGCTGCCAGCCTGGAGATGGTTGAGTGCATTGGCACCCTGGACCCTGTGGCCACCTGTCAGTTCCTGGCACTATCTCAGGTATAGTGCTACTCTGGGCACCTCCTGCCAGGCCCTTCTAAGTCCCCTGGGAGGGAGGAAGCCCCAAGCACCCACCAGCCAGGCTGCAGCTGGGCCTTCACTATGGGGATGCACTCCATTACAGAGAGAGCTAACCACGGTCACTGGAAAAGGTTAGGTCCTCCCTGTTCCCGTGAGCCCCAGGCCCCGTTGCCCCACAAGTAGTGGAAGCTACCAGCCATATGTTCTTGAGGCTCATGGGGAACACACAACTGTGTGCTCATCCCAAGTCACCAAAGCAGGTATGGAGATCCAGCAGTAAAGGGCCAGTATGGCCCGGCCTGTGTGAACCTCATGGAGGCCCAAGTGTGATCCCATATGACTATAGGCAGCCACGAGAAGCAATACTTCCTGAGGCCATTTGCACCAGCACTACCTGGCCAGACCTCCTCCCAGTCCAGCTACAGCTCACCCTTCCACAGGGCCAGCTGTAGTCACACCACACATGACATCTCCCTGCCGTCTGTTTTAGAGCTGCTCAGCAGCAGAGATGATGCGGAACATCCTTCTCACAGCCACAGCCAATACCAGCAGCTCGCAGTTGGCAGCCCTGCTGCAGCTCCAGCACCAGCTGAGGCTCCGGGATAAGACTTCCACCAACCTGTTCTGCAGCGTGGAGCAGAGGCTGGCTGCCATCTCCAAGGTGACTGGGGAGGGAGGCCTCTACACTGCTTCTCCTGCTGGCCCTGCAGCCCCCCACTCCCCTCCATCTAGCCTTAAGACAACAGCCTTTAAATCACACAGGCTCAGGTGTACATCCTGCCCAGTCCTTGCCAACTGCACAGTTCTGGGAGCCTCTCTGAGACTCAGTTTCCTCCTGGGCCTTGAGGGACAATGACAAATGCCCTAGAAAGTGGCCATGAGGGGCAGGGCTAGAAGTAGTACTATTAACAGTTCGAAGCCCCAGGGGTCTATGACAGGGTGGTGGCTCCCTTACCTTCACTTACTCCAGGAAGCATCTTAGACCCAGGTGCAGACAGAAAGTATAACCCTGAGAAACATTTGCAGAGTGCTGTAGCTAGCCACCTTCTTCTCTTACTTGAACTAGCAGATCATTTCTGAGTATTTAAAGAAAAAATTATGAAATTTCATGAATCCTGGAAAAGAGGCAAGAGGGCTCTAACAGAGCATCTCTTCCCTCCTGGCTGCTTCCTGGTCTTCTCAGGATACCTCTGACTCCTGCCCCCTCAGCTAGGGCTTTCTTTTTTGACACTTGGAGTTGGACCTTTCTGTTAGTGGGGTGGGGTGGGGCTGACTTGTGCACCAAAGAACTTTGGGCAGCATCCCTGCCTCCATCCCTTGGACTCCAGTAGCACTCCCACCCCTGGCCCCATTGTGGCAACCAAAACTGTCCTCAGTCATCAGCAGTAGGAACAATGTCATCCTGCTCAAAACTGGTGCTTTAACCGGGAGGTGGAAATCCAGCCCCCCTCAGACCCCAGAGGTCGAAGAGGAACAGAGCTCCAGATCTGAGGCCGGCCCAGGAGCACAGGATGTAGCCAGCCTGTACACTGGACCTGCAGGAAAAGCTGGTGCCTCTCCCATCCAATGAGAGATGGGGGACACCTGCCACATGGAAATAAACGGGGGGCACTTAGACAGCACTAATGGGACAGGCAATGAGGGAAGATCCAGGTGGGTGGTGTGCACAGTCCACACACCAGCCATGAGCCAGGTCCCACACTGCTGCCTGCAAGCTGGGGACAAGGCAGTGCTTGCCTTGTAGGAACGGTGGGAACAGGGACACCAATAGATTGCAGTGTTGTATCCAGGGCTGGAGCATAATGGCCATCACCTCCTCCCTCTTCCTCTGAGCACAGACCCGGGATAGCGTTGGAGGAAGAAGATTGAGGCCATCATGAGCTAATGACAATGGCCCCAGTTAGAGCCAAGTAGGTGGCACCAGTTGCACAGCAACAAGAACTAGCTAAGCTGAAAGGATGCAATGGGAAAGCTAGCTGACTGTCCCTCCTGGGTTCCAGGGTTTGGTAGATTCCCAAGCAGCTGGGATGAACTGGTCAACATGCAGGAGGGGGACAGCAAAGTGGAACAGCCACCAGAAGTCTCTATTTTGTCCTCACCTCATGGAGCTCATGTGAAAGCTTCTAGAAGGCAGTGAGCCTGGGAGATGCTGAAGACACGGGGACTGAGGCTGCCTCTGGGACACAAGGGGCCCAGGGAGCATCCACACAGTCCACAGGAAATGAAGAGGCAAACAGGCTCCAGGGGAAGGTGTGCAGCCAAGCTCAGAGAGACTGGAGTCCAGAGAAAACAACTTCAGGGGAGAGGAAGACTCAGGGAAGACAGGATTGAGAAAAGGTGACTCTCAAAAGGCTAAAAGTCACATTTATCCGAGTCTTCTAAAGAGTAGACAGTTCATTCTGAACATGGGGCAGAGGCTAGGGGTTCTGAAATTCCAGCCAAACTCTTGCAGGACAAACACCAAGAAAATTGCCCCTGAGTACACAGAGCAAGGAGAACCCGGGGCCCAGAGACAATGCTTCAAGCAACCAAAAAGAACCACACAAGACTCTGGATGTGTCAAGGAAAAGAACAGCCAGCCTTGAATATTTAAAAATACAGTACTCCACAAAATAGAGATGAATATAGACATTTTTAGACAAGCAAAAACTGAAGTAATTTTCTGTCTTACTTTTCTCATTGCTGGGACAAAATACCTGGCACCCAAAGTTAAAGGGGATAAGGTTTATTTAGCTTATAGTTTGTAGAGGTTCTAGTCCATAATTGGCTGGCTCCAAGGCGGGGTGGCATGACAGACAGGTATCATAGAGGAGAAACAGTTCATGGCAGGCTGAAAGTAGCAAAAGTAACAAGGAACAACCACAGCTCTTTCTAACCCTTACATCTTATCCAGGCTACTTAGGGCGGGTAGCACTCAGACCTTTAACCCTAGTGCCCCTGAGCCTGACATTGCACCATGAATCAATCCCAGTGTCACACACTCTAGATCCAGCCACTTCTGAAAAAACCCCATCTATGACTGCATGAGGCTTTGGGGGTACATCTAGACACAAGCCATAGCATTTGCCAACAGGTAATAAAAAGAAAACTAAAAGGAGACCTCAGGCAGAAGAAAAATAATCCCAGACAGAAATGTGAACAGCCAAGAGAGGATGGAGAGGAGACAAAGTACAAAGTGCAGGCCTGGCACACTGAACAAATATGACTGCCTAAGGCCAAAATGTAACATCCTGGGCATGAATTACACTGTAGAACTAAAATGAAAGACAACAATAGTGCAAAGGGAAGGAAAGGTAAATAGAATTTAAGGTTCTAAGGTCCTATCTCTACTTAGGAAAGGTAAGATTCACAAGTCAAGGATGACAGTTATGGTCCCTGGGATTGGCCACTAAAATGATATGTAACTAGGTTAATAGAAAGGAAAATTAGTCATAATATCTTACCAATCCGAAAGAAGGGGTAAAGGAATATATAGAAAGAGGATCTCAGTAGACAAAGAATAGTACTGTAGGAAATATAAGCCCAATATATCGGTAGTTACAATAAATATAAATTGACTGGACATGCCAAATTGAAGACTAAGATTGCCAGTTTGGACAAAAAGAAAAATAAAATCCAACTGTATGCTACTTAAGAGTACCTAGAAATGTTGAAAGTAAAAGGTGAAAAAAGATGTAAATCACGAGAGTACTAATCAGATGAAAGTTAGATGTGGCACAAAGCATTACTGCAAGTGGAAGGATACCTCATAATGATACAGCTCAACCCAGCAAGGTCTCACAATCCACCCAGTGATGTCGCTTCAAAATATCTAAAACATTGACAGATAAAAGAGGCAATAGACAAACCCACAGCTCTGGTGGAAAGCTTAAGGCACTCACTTTCTCAATTGCTAATTGATCAAGTGGGTGGATGTCAGCTTGTATGCAGAAAGTCTTAGCAGCCTTGGTCTAGCCAACATTCAGAAGATGCTGCCACACTGATGCCGGGACACGCATCCTGCCCCAGTGGGCCACCAAAATCTGCCAGGACCAGGCCACAGGCACCCTCAAGAAATCCCAAAGGACCAAGATCACCTCGAGTTTATTTTGTAGCCACAGTGTAATCAGACTAGAAATCAGTAACAGAAGATGCCTGTAAGCAGCACAAGTGTCTTCAAATTAGACAACACACTTAGAATCACCCAGGTAATCCAGGAAAAAATCATGAGAGAGTTTTAGAAAACACTTAAACAGACTTGGAGAATGAACGTACTACACATCAAACTTATGAGACTTGACCAAAACAGAGTTTAGAGGAAAGAAACAACCTGGAACACTAGAAGAAAGCCTGGAAGACAGTGACTTAGGTTTTGGGTTCAAGAAGATAGGTACATCAAGACCAAAAAGAAGGTAACAGATAAATATAACAGTAGAACCAATAAAGTTAACATAAATGTTTAACAGGAGATGTGGACAAGGCAGTGTTTGGCACCAAAGAATAGAGTAATAAAGTACATAAACACTTAGAAAGAGTTAATAGAGAAAGAAAAGGAGAGAAAGCACAAATTTCTAGTATCAGTTTTTAAACATTCCAATATCAGTTAAAATAAGGGCTGGGTATGGTGATGCATGCCTGTGAACCAAGTACTGGGGAAGCTGAGACAGAAGGACTACAAGTTTAAGGCCAGCCTGGGCAATGTAATGAGACTCTGTTTCAGAAAAAGGCTAACAAGTTCATATTATTTAAAATCTCACTTTAATATATTTGCCAATTTGAGCCAAATGAATAAACTAAAGAAATACAATTATCCAAAGTTACAGAAGAATAGAAAATATTCTGATGGAAGAAGAAAAAATAGAATTCACAATCAACATGATTGTGGACCTAGTCAATCATAAAGAAACTATAGGTTATTACAATTGACATGCAAAGGTAGCAAGGTCACTGTTAAAGGCTATAAGATCAATCTATAAACATTAATTGTATTTCTGCATGCCAGTTACAAGTAAGTAGAAAATGAAAATTGCTTAAATGATTCACTTTGTGATAGAGTCAAAAAAATAACTAGGGAGGACACTAACAAAACTGTAAGCCCCATCAGGAGATACTGAAGAACTAAATGAATGGAGAAAGGTCCCAGGTTTGTGGGCTGGAAGCTCCACATTGTCAGGATGCCAATTCTCCCCACAGGCAAAGGGCTGCAGAAACAACCTTTTCCCCTTCAGCTGCTGCTCTAGCTCTGTCCCCTGAGTCATTAGTCATCATGGTTTTCTGCAAAGATGTCCTGATGGATGATAGGTCAGGAACTCCTGACAGGTGACTCACAGAATCATAGCTCTTGCCAGCTGTGGGTCCCTTGAGTTGTACGCCAACTCAGCCCCCAGAATTGTGGAGCTCGTTCCCTTGAGGGGACAGGAGACAAAAGCACTATGCATAAAAGGGGACAAAGTAATAAATTGAACCTCATTGAAATTAAGAACTTCTCATCAAAAAGCTACCACTGGGAGTCAGATGGCAAGCTGCAGAGTGGGAAAGATGGTCACAGCACACACGACTGATGACAAGCTGGTATCTTGTGTGTACGAAGGGCAATGTATCCCTTAGAGGTAAAGGCAGACACTTTAGTAGAAAGGGAACATGAGACTGATTTCACAAAAGATAAGTGCCCAGTAACATTTTGAATGTGTTCATTAGGCATCAAGGAAGTACAAAAAACCATATTCAGATACCAATAGACACCCACCAGAATGGCTAAGATGAAGAAGGAGGGGTCGGCCTGTGGTAACAGTTGGCTAGGGTGGAGGTTAAGGTGGAAAGTGGTTTGGAAGATCTGGAGCTGAATGAGCTTGATCTAGAAATTCCGCGAATGGGCCCAGCCAGAAGAAACACTTGGTCCCCATATAATGAATACTAGAAGGCTCATCACGGCAGCATTCATGGTAGCCAAAAGAGGTTTTAAGATGCCAAGGATAAGAAGTGTGATGTATTGATACACTGGAATGTCCTGCAGCAAAGAGGAGGGCTGGCCACCACCCGAACCAACATGGGTGGAGCTGGCCACATTCCACTGGGTAAAGAGCCCCAGCCAAAAAGCCACTCCTAAAGACAGGGGATGGTCTCTTACCTGCCATGTGTGCATGGCCCATTGTGAAAAGTCCATGGAGCACTTTATGTAGGGTTTGTCAAACTTTGTGCTGTACATTCTATTTCAACAAGAAGTTTTTAAAAAATGATTTCATTTTTGCAAACTTGAACTTCTGACTTGAAGCCTTGAGCTCTACTGAGGAGCATGGGCCATCTGGACCCCTCTGACTCCCACTGCCAGCCACCTTTCATGGGCAATGATGAGCCTAAGCGTGTACAGTGTCTGGGGTGCACAGGATGAAGCCACAATCTGACGATAGCCCATGGAAGCCTGCAGGCCAGGGTCACACGGAGCCCTTAATGCCTGGGTGAGAGAGGGCCTCTTTGGGGGCATCATAGGACATGGCTATGTCTGCATGCTTACGTGTTCTGTGTGTGTCTGCATACATGTGATGGTGTTTGCATGCCTGGCTGCAAGAGACAGGACAGAGAAGGACCAGAGGAAAGACCACTGTGGAATTTTTCACCTGCTTTGTTTGGGTTTGTGTGCACGTTAGGTCATATAAATTTCATTTCTCACATAAGCACATGCACAGACAGAACAGGACAGTCTTCTGACAGGTCAGTGACTTCCTTGGGTCTCTGCTGTCCCCTTGTGGCAGTCATCAGTCATTCCCGCAGGACTGAATCACCTGCCAGTGCTGGGCAGGAAATGCCCTGCTGTGACCACAGCTCCTGGGAACCCAGGAAAATAGTGAGTGACCTTGTGTCCTAACAGCCTCGATTACTTCTGTCATACACAGGCTTGGCAGAACCTCTGCGTCACTGAGCAGCATTTCAACATCCTGAATGAGATTCCTCCCACATTCCGAGTCATCTTTCTGCACTACTCACCAGACAGGCAAGCCTTCTTGGCCCTCTCCCGATCCTCCTGGAAAAGGTCAGGCAGGTGTAACTGGGGTGGGGACACCTCTGTGATCCGGTCTGGATGGGCCTGGATGTCAAGGCCTGAGCTCACCATTGAAGTAGAGCAAAGAGCTGGTCAGATGCCCCACCTGCTGACAATGACAGGAGACCCACATTGTGTTAACAGTGACCCTTGTGCTGCCTGTTCTAATTCCCAGTCTTGACCAGGTAGTACATGGCCTGGCTTCCTGGAGCCCTGTCTGCCAAGGCACATGGTAGAGGGAAAGAAGGAGAGATGGAGAGGGAGCCTGTGGTGTATGAGGTTGCAGAATTGGCCTCCTTGAGCTTCTCTGAGACCCAAAGCTTTGAGGTGTATCTCTTCTTGGGACCCACCTGTGACCCTGCACCTACCAACAGGTCCCAACTGTACGGTGCTGCCTACGAGAGACCTAAGTCCCCGCCTGCAGCCAAAGGGAAGGCACTGCAAATGAGTGGTGAGCTTGCCTACAAGTGGGGCTGTGCAGGTGCTGCGGGTGAGCGTGAGCAAAATGCTGACACACAGCAGGACCTCCCACTTCCAGAAGACAAACGCCCACCTGGAAGCCATCCTTGGTGGGCATGATGGACTCAGCCCTCCACACAGACCAAGGGTGTGGGGGTGGCTGAGCCCAGGTACTACAAAGGAATTGAAGCACCAGTGTGTTTCCCATTAGTACACAGGAGCCAGCCAAACTGGGGCTCTACCTCCAGGGTCTGAGGCCCCCTCTATTTTCTGTTAGCCCTTCTTTGGTAAAGCTTTCTAGGCCCAAGAAGGCGCAGCAGTCTCACTTCTGGTGTCAGAGCACTTGCGCTGTGGAGAAGCCCTCTCCCAATATACAGATAAACCTACTTCCTCTCACCATTCCTTGTGGCTCTGCTTTCAGCTCTGTGGGGTTCATGAGTGCTCCTTTGTCTCCACAGGCCATTGCAAAGTGATGCGGGTGGCTGTGAGCCCAGCTGCCTTCTCAGACCTGCTGGCCAGGACCCAGGAGTTCTGGGAGCAGACCCAGGCCCAGGTGTACCAGGAGGACATAGCCCAGCCTCCAAGCACTGTAAGGCCAAGAACCAAGTCCCCCAGGTGGGGTGGAGGCATGGGCCTCTGCCCAACCTGCAGATGATCTAGGGACCAAACACCACATAGGGTGGGGCGGTTGTTTTTGAATCTTTGGGCAGAGTCTGACCTTGAGTAGGAAGCTGAACTGACACTGCTCCCCAGAATACAGTCAATCAGGCCTGGGGGCCTGGCCCACAGGTGGGACCCTCCATGGTGTAAGCAGAATAAACAGAAGAGGGCTAAGGGCATCAGGGTGGCCTCCAGAGGATGGTCTTGGGGAAGCTGGCAGCATGCAGGGGGCAGGGTCCACTGTGCGCCTGCACTGTACCCGCGTACATACACCCTACCCTGTCTCCAGGACACTGTGGAAGGGTAGGAGCTTGGTCCTTTTCCACCAGACTGCCAACCTACTGACCTGGATGGGGTTTCATGGGGTCCTGACCACAGGTTATGGGTGGGTTGGGACAGGACTCAGACTGTGCACCCACTGAAGAGAAAAGCCCCTGTCTGCGAAGGCTCAGGAGTGTCCTGGAGCCCATGGAGGAGTACCTGAAGCCCATCTTCCCCCTGCTCAGCTCCCCTGAAATCAGGTATGGGCCTACCCTTTAATTTCTGCTGTGTGGAGCCCCCCGTCCTGAAACCCAGCAGGATCTGTGTGGTGGGGTTGGATGGGACAGAAGTCCAGAGCTGTTCTTCAGGGATCTCACAGCACAAGAGGCCCTGATGCTTGATTCTGGGGACCTCCACGCTCCCGCCCGACAGGGATAGGACATGTGCAGGAGGCAGCGCCTCTAGAGCCTGCCACATGCCTGAGTGAAGGAGCACCAACCTGCCCCTGCATCCCTTGTGGCATGGAACCAGCAAGTCCTGTCCCATCCAGTCCTGGCTCTTGGATTTATTTGGGGGTGGAAAAAAGGCAGGGGCTTGGGGAGGAAACATGCTTTGCTGGCAAAGCAGTAGGCTCTGCTCACACTGTGAAGTCAACTGTGTCACAGAAGTGAGCTGTGGCGTCATTGCCTGCACAGGAATCGGACCACTTTATGCTTTTTATTTTCTGTGTGTTGCTTTTGTGCTTGTATAACTTGAATACATAGCTCTAACTTTCAGGTTGCAGATGCCCACGGTTGTGGCCGACACTGGGAAATCAAAGGGCAAAGAAAAGGAAAGAAAAACATCCATTCTGCCAGGTGAGTGGCTTCAGACACAACCACAGGGCCGCTATTCACTTGACACACACCCGGCCCAACCCAAGGTGAGTTAGGCCTCACCTTCAGGTCGGGAAGCCCGAGGGAGTCAGGAACCAAGGGCAGTATCCATGCAAGCTGGGCCCAGAGCCACTGGCAAGGCCCCCCTCTGAGGCCCCGTTGTATTCCGCCTGGGTGGGAGGCCCTGAAAACTCACATGGCCTCTTACCTGAGAGCCCAGCAACCCTGCCCTTCCTGGGTCAATGCCAGTTCTCGCCACAGCAGGAGAGCAGCAGTGCTGGGCCTGAGGGAGGGAAGGTTCTGATGATGCTTTTAGAAAAGATGGCTGTTATTGCACTGACCTCACCCTGAGGCTGTCATAGGGGAGGCCAACACCCCTCCTCACCTTGTGCTGAGTTCTGGGTCCTGATCCTGCTTTTAGTGCAGGTCTTGTTATTTCTTACTCGCTTGGAACGAATGTCAGAATGTATGCACAACATTATAAGTAGAAAACATGTCAGGGTTTTCTTTTCTTCACCTGGCACCTTTGATCTTATAAAGCACTCTTTTAAAGAACAATTTCATCTGTTAAATTTTTATTTGCCTACTTTTCTGTTTTCCACAAAGAATTATTGAGCAGAGAACAAAGTGGATCATTAAGTATCCCTCCAGGAAAGAGCCTTGATTTCCAAGTGTCAAGTGCCTTTTCTCCCCAGTCAGCAGCCTACACAGCCAGGACCCAGAGTGTCCCAAGAACTGTCAATTACAAATCAGACCTGAAGATGGAGGGTTTCAGGAATTATATACAGTCAAAAGGAAAACACTAGATTCTCAGTTCACACCCTATTGACAAGCCAGAGTATGGCTACGTGAGGCCACATGAGTAAACAGATTCTGCCCTAAAAACTGCCAGTATCAAGATAAGAAAGGGGCTGGGAATGGAGCGCAGAGGTAGAGCACAAGGTATTGGGTTTAATCTCCAGCATGGCAAAAGAAAAAACAAAAAAAACTGATAGTGGTTTCAAGTAAACCTTTGGTTTATAAATAAAGAAAATCCAATTAAGTGGACCACCACTTAGTAGTAATTATGACTGCAAAAAGAACAGGTCCTCACAAGTCAGCCAGAGTCCTTGTCCTGGCAGTCACCTAGAGAAGAAACTGAGTCACAAGGGCAGTGCTGCCCTTCCTCCAGGGGTCCCCTACAGGACCCGCTCTTAGGAAAATCCTCAGGAAGGATGTCGTTCATTCTTTGAAAGGCATTTCCTGGTTAAAGGAGTCACACCATTGCAGGTCGTGCCTCGGGAATCAGATCTCTAAAGCAAGGCATCATCAATATGTGGACCAGGGCAAGACCTGGTGCCCCCTAGAATGTAAGCTTGACCCCACACTATCTACACCAGTGCCCAGCCCAGTGGCCCTTGCATGACCTCGGGGACCGCACCTCTCTGCAAGCTGGGCTGAGATCAGACTTCTGCACATTGTTGGCTGACGTGGTCAACCAAATTAGGACTCCAGGGATGAAGCTGAAGCCCATGGGGCTTATGTCCCCCATCCACTTAAACCACTACTGTTGCTGTGTCCGTAGTTCATCCCGAGGCTGAGGACAGCGTGATCCTGATTGTGGACAGACACCTCCTAGAGCTGCCCCTGGAAGGCCTCTCTGTGCTCCATGAGGGCGCCGTTTCTTCTGTGTCACGAGAATTTTCTCTCCAGATGCTGTGGAATCGCCTCCATAAAGAGGAGCTGGGTAAGAGCCACCTTTAGCCACATCAATGTTTCATTTTAAAATGGAAATGTTTAAATTACTTTTCAGATAAAAGAATGTTAATTCTTGTCAAAAAAATGAGCAAATGGTCCAACATTTTCCTAGGCAGTTATTCAATTAAAGATAATTACAGATTTTAAACCCTAGGTGCTGTTTATACAATGCCTGCCCTGTGCTAATGTTCTAAGGGGTTCATCCTGCAGTGAAGAAGAACTTCAGCCCTGTCCTTTGCCTCACAGATGTCCCATGGAGGTGCTGGTGGCAGACAATCAGGTTCATAATTAGTCATTTATCCAGCCAGTGAGAAGCAAGAGAGAGAGCAGGGGGTCCTGAGTTAGGCCTTTGATGTGGACAGCCAGAGCCAGGGACTATCTTGCTCTGTTACTGGGTGCTAGTGTGCAATATGCTAGCTTGTAACAGTTCTCCAAGTTGTACTCTGATGATACGTGCAGTTTTTGGCATATATGTTGGACTTCAAAAAATACCAAATTAAATTAAAAATAAATACATTGGAATTTGGCTACTATGGGAGATGAAGTTTTAAAAAGAACCAAATTTGCCCTTCCAACTTAAACAACTAAAAGCCAGACAGAAGATACCAAACAGGGACACCAGGCGTGAAGAACAATGATCCATCCCTGAGAGAGGGAAACAAGTGCCAAGCTCCACAGATGACCCACCAAACTTTGTAGAGAGCTTCCAGGCCCAAGCATAGTCGGGCACAAGCAGGAGGAGATGAAGCTGAGCAACTGGGAAAGCAAAGTGAGCGCAGTCAGAAGGGCAGGAGACCCAGGAGAGACATCTGCACAGGGAGAGGGCTATAGGCACCTGTGGAGGATCCACAGGCCAGCTGAGAGCTGAGTGATGCTTGGGAGTGAGGAAACCACCCAAGGTCAGGGAAAGAAATAAGCAACCATAAAAATGGTAAAAAGGTGGGTAAATACTTTGTAAGGCTTTTCCTGTTTTTAAAAACTCTTTAAAATTCTTTTGAGCAAAAACTTGAAACAAAAAAATAATAACGATGGTGGGGCTTTATAACGTATAGTCGTAAAATGTCTAACAATAACAGAACAAAAGCTAAGGAAGGAAATGGTGAAAATACTGTGTGATATAATTCTTATTATATTATATGTATATAATGTAGTGTATTACTTGAAAGTAGATCATGATAAATAAAAGATGCAAACTATAAACTCTCAAGCAACCATTAAAAACAAACAAATTTTTAAAAATCCTAGGGCTGGAGATTTAGCTCAGTGGTTCCACTGCCTGCTTTGCAAGTGCAAGGTCCCAAGTTTGATTCCCAGTACCAAAACAAAAAACAAAAACTCCTAAGAGTTTATAGCTAATATACCACTGAAGAGGATAAAATAGAGTTGTAAATATTCCTTTAATGTTCAGTGTCATTAATCATTAGAGAAACATATTGAAACCACAGTGTTATACTACCACACACTGTTTAGAATGGCTAAAATTAAAAAGACTGACCATACCAAGTGCTGGCAAAGATGTAGAGAAATCATGTCTTCATGTACCACCAAGGGAGTGATAAATGGCTGAACCACCTTGGGAAACAGTGAGTATATTCAGTAGATAAACATCCAAAGGAAATCCTCATCAATATGTTGAAGAGACATCCAAACACCTGTATTTATTGCAGTATTACTCACAACAACCAACAAACAGAATCAACTTAAGTGCCCATTGATGAATGAATGGGTAAAGAAAAGATGACACATATACAAAATGAGGTAAAGCTGTGATTGAAAAATATGGTGAATATTTACAATTTTTTAAAAAAATATTACAATAAAAGGCATATTGTCATTAATCTGCCTCAGAATCCTCCCCCTTACCTCCAACACACTTATCCCATTGTCCTTGCCACTTTCTGAAGCAATTCTGGAAGTCCTCTTTCACAAGTGTCTTTAGTTGCACTTTCATGGCTACCCGGATGTCTGGAACCAATTCAAAATGTTTATCTTTTAACTTTGGGGAAGAGCCAGAAGTCACATTGTACTAGAACCAATGAATAAAGATGAGAAATGCCATAATGTTTCTATTTGACAGAAATTGCCACAAATGTTGATCAATGGGGCCATCAAAAAATACAATGAATAAAAATGATTACAGTTAAAGATATGCTGCCATCAATTCCCCCTCAAAATACTCCCCGTTACTTCAGACATACTTATCCCATCATTCTTGGCAATGTGTCTTTTAAAAAATGTAATAACATTTTTAAAAGTGTAAATATTTACTATGTTTTTGATCACCCCTACCATTCAGTCATGAAAAAGACAAAATTGGGCTAGGGATATAGCTCAGTTAGTAGAGGGTATACCTAGCATGCACAAGACCTTGGGTCCAATCCCTAACACTGTGATATTTTTTGTTAAAAATGAAAGTTTGGGGCCCAGGGATTTAGCTCAGTGGTTTTGCCGCCTGCTGCACAGGTGCAAGGACCTGAGTTCAATCCCCAGTACCAAAAAAAAAAAAAGAAAGAAAGAAAGAAAGATATTTGGGGGGCCGGGGATTTAGCTCAGTGGCCCCACACCTGCCTGGCAAGCTCAAGGTCCTGAGTTCAACTCCCAGTACAAAAAAAAGAAAAAAAGAAAAGAAAAATTTAAGGAAATCTTGTCTCTGAGACCACATGGATGAATATGGAGGACATTATGATGAGTTAAATAAGTGGGCACAGATAGATACCACATGATCTCACTCGTACGTGGAATCGTAAAAATTCAGCACAGAAGTAAAGTATACATGGTGGCTACCAGGAGCTGGGAGCTGGGAGCTGGCAGGAGGTTGGAGAGACCTTGATCAGAGGATACAAAATTTCAGTTTGGGGAAACTGAAGAAATGTATTGTATGGTTTACTGTGGTTAAAAATAGGTAATGTATTTCTGAAAGCTGCTGAGAGTAAATTTTAAGTGGGTTCACCACAAAGAATCCATGGGTGTGTGAGGTGCACGTATCTTGGCTGGCTCAGTAGTCATTCCACACTATACATGTGTTTCAGACCAGCCTGTTGTACACAGCAATTATGTGGTTTGTGTTTATCCATTTTTTTAAAAAGATGAATTGATAAATTTAAATTTTTTAAATAAAATGAATAAATAAAAAGATCAATCATATCAAGTATTGGCAAAGATACAAAGACTGAAGCTCACATACACTGATGGTGGAAAACAGTTTGGAAGTTTCTTAGAAAGTTAAACATAGGCCCACCATGTGACCCAGCCATTCCACTCCTAGTGTTTATCCAAGAGACAAGGGAGCCCATGTCCACACAAAACCTCTATGCACATGCTCATAGTGACTTTTTGAATAATAGCCCAAGTCTGGAAACCACTAAAATGAAATGTCCAGAAACTCTTTGAAGGTCATTTGAGTGTCTGTTTGAGTGGATGGGACAAACACATGATGGTATATTTTAAAAATTGAATATTGCTCAGTAGTAAAAAGTAAAGGGAATGGGCTTTGGTACCTGCAACAACTGGATCAATCTCAAAAGAATTATTCCAACAAGCTAGAAAAAAAAGAATATACAGTAGATTTTATTTTTATAGAATTCTGGAAAATATAAACTAATTTATATTTAGAAACCAGATAAATGGTCTCCTAGGAGGGGTGAGGAGGAAGAGCACAGTCAAAGCGAGGATTGACCTATGTCTCAGAGCTGCATGGAGGGTGGATTTCATCCTGATAGAGGAGCCATCAGAACTCAGCTGCCTCTTACAGGGCTCCCCAAGAATGTGTCCTCTGTGAAATGGGAACAGGAAGAGAGTGCAGGCTGGTGCCTCTATTCTGTTTTCTGTTCTCTATGGAGGTCCTGGCCCAGGCAGACAAAAAAGGAGTGAAAGAAATGGGGTTGGAGAAAAGAAGACTGCCAGTATTTGGGCACACAGCTGTCTACCCAGAGCTTCAAAAGAATTTACAAGTCAATGGGGACTATTTAGTGCAGAAAAGCTGTAAGTTCCTATGCAGAAGAAACCAGCAGGGACCTGGGCATGGCAAAGACACTAGTAAGTGCCTCATCAAGTATGAATGGTCAGCCAAGTGGGTCTGGGAACCTTTCTTTTTTTTTTCTTAAATTCTTTTATTGGTACATTTTAAGTATACAATACTTTTACATTTATCATTGGGTGCTTGTACCTGTACATGATGTATCTTCATTCTTATTTTTTCCCCATTACCTGTGCACCCTTCCCCCCCTCCAACCTTCCCTATTTACATAGACTTTGTGTCCATTTTTTCTTTTCTCATAATTTTTCCTTTCCCTTCTTTCCTTTCCCCTTACCCTCCAACTTCCCCTACCTCTTTGGATCTTTTCTTCCTATTTTAAATTATCAGTTATTCATTTTAATCATTTTTAATCCTTATTTACACTTTCAGTTTCTCACACGACAGAAACTATACAGTATTCACACATGTGTGTTCTATTTATTTCAATTAAGACTATGTCGACAATATGTGTCCATTTAGCTATAAATGTCTAGTTTCTCATTCTTTATGGCTGAGTAGCACTCCATTTTATAAAAAACCCACATCTTCTTTATCCAGTTTCCAGTTGATGGGAACTTGGGCTATTTCCAAGCTTTAGCTATTACTAACTGTGCACTATAAACATGGATGCACATATATCGCTGTGGTATGATTCTTTTAATTCTTTTGGGAAGATACCCAGCAGAGGAATAGCTGGGTCAAAAGGGACCTCTAGTCCTAGTTCTTTGAGGTATTTCCATACTGATTTCCACAGTGGTTGCACCAGTCTGCACTCCCACCAACAGTGGAGAAGGGTTCCTTTCTCTCTACACCCCCACCAGCATTTGTTATTGGTTGATTTCTTGATAGCAGCCATTCTTTGAGGGGTGAGGTGGAATCTCAGTGATGTTTTCATCTGCATCTCTTGAATGACCAGTGATGTTGAACATTTTTCCATATGTTTATTTGCTGCTTTTACTTCTTTGTCTGAGAAATGTCTGTTCATTTCAGATGTCCATTTTTGAATTGGGTTTT
>NW_004624737.1:14014816-14026051 GCF_000247695.1 Heterocephalus glaber
ACAAACTGTGCTGCTATGAACATGGGTGCACATATATCACTGTGGTATGATTCTTTTAATTCTTTGGGGAAGATCCCCAGCACCACTGCTTAATATTGATCTACAAGTTCAGGCAAATACAAAGGGAGACATGAACCTAAAACAACACATGTTGAAGAAGGGACCAGTGATGCTTGTCCTCATGGGCTGCCCTGCACAGAGCAGTCATATGGCTGAGTGTGCACAGAACGCATGAGGCTGGCCTCAGGATTTTGGAAGAGCCTTCATGACCAGCTCCTGGGCCAGGGTACGGGGGAGGGAGGAGGGTGGGTTACACCTAGCTCTCAGTGGCTGGTAGCTTCGTGTTCTGGGTCACATCTCTCTCCACTTTCAGTGGCAGTGAGGCAGAGTGGAGGTAGTGGGGCCTCCACAGTTGGATTCTACTTATGAGCTCAGATCAGCCTTTTGGGAGACCTTGAGGTCCCCTGGATCAGGAGCATTGCCCCTCTGCCTCGTGGTCTAGCCATTTCAGGGGCTGGACATCCTGGTGGGGCCCAGACATGCTGCCCCCAGTGAGCTTGGGGTTCATAGGCTTCCATCCCATCCTCTGCAGATGAGATACCACGAACTTCCAAGAGCAAGATGATGTTCTTCCAGCCACAGCCCCAAAGTGAGGAGGACCTCCCCATCGCCCTCAACTTGGTCCTGTATGGATTGCCACATCAAGCCATAGGGTGACATCCACCTGGGCTTGATTCTGGACATCTGCAGGTGTCAGCATTTTCCTCCGGGGCCACTATCATTGCTCTGTCCCTCTGAGAACCCCCTCCCCTGGGCTCTCCCCTTCCTCATCCTGGGGCACTCCCCAGCCCTAGGCACAGCCTGGCCTCTGTCCCCACCACATGGTCCCGAACAAACAGCTGATATTAGGACACACATCTTCTGCTCCAATTCGGCTTCTTGAACAAGAAAAACTAACAGACCACAAATTGGTTTTTGGTTTAAGTGTTTTAGTAAACAACAAAAACAAATCTGTCATGTGGTTTCTAGGACCCCAAGCACCAGTGATAGAAGTCCGGGCACTCCAAAAGTCAGTCCCACACTGAGGGCCCCCTGACCTCCTGCCACCACCCTAGCCACAAACACCAGTACCTTCTAGCTCTGACAAAACTGAAAAGAGGATGCTACCTTTGTGAAAGGAACCTGCCCAGCATTTTCCAGCCTGGAATGGAAGAGAGCTTACACCCAGCTATGTACCTGCCTGCACAGTACACAAGCACAGGGCTCCTCTAGGGAGCTTCCCAGAACAAGAAAGGCTCCTGGCACTATGTATGCCAGCAAGTAATGTAAAGAGACACTTTTCTACTGTAAAAACATGTGCATTTCAGCTCCCTTTGGCTGCTGCTACCAAGGCTCCAAGGAAAGAAATTCATTTTTTCTAAATGATCCTTCCAAATTTCCTAACACATTTCCTCCCACATGACCAGATAGATCAAGTGTGGCCACTGATAGAACTGGCTCTCGAGGGCCCTGGATGGGGCCTTCCAGGCGTGGGGCTGCAGAGTTAAGCTGTGAATTCTTCTCACCCATTCAGTGGTCTTCTGGCTAGGACAAGGAGAAGGTACAGAAGAGTTCCAGAGGGCAGAGCTCTAAGCCATGGTGTGTTCTGCCTGCCAGTTCCTTGCTCCTTCCCTCTGCCAGAGGCTCAAGGTGGGCATATTATTCCATTTGGGTTGCTAATAACACAATGCAACAGACTGGGTGAGTTAGAAAGAACAGAGGTTTGTTTTGACTCTGAGTTCTGGAGGCTCAACAGGCCATGTCTCGCAATGCCTTCTTGCTGGCACAGTCCCAAGGTAGTGCAAGGCATCTCATGGCAAGAGATACAGGCTATGTGTGTCTCCTCTGGTCTCTGTCCCTCTTCTTATGAAGCCACAGGATTTGTAGGGGCTCCTCCTTGATGATCTTATTTAATCTTAATCACCTCCTGAAGCCCCATTCCCAAACGCCATGAGATTAGTTTCCCCCTCAGTACCTCACAGTGCAGATGAAATTTTAGCACATGAGCCCTTGGGGAACACTCAGACCATATCCAAATCACAGCAGTGGGGCCATTTCTGCATTCTGTGTTGGGAAACGAAAAAGGTCAGGTCATGTGAGCGGAAAATCTCTTTTCTTCATCCTGACCCTTTGTGGGTTTGAAGCTTTGGCACTGCAGTGTCAGTGTCACTTGGGCAGCATGAGGAAAGGCAGCAGAGGGAAGGAAGGGGTCTAAGGGGACCTCACCTGCTAGAAGCATCTGTCCACAGGACCCAACACCCAGATCAGTAGTCCTGCCCTCGGTCCTCTGCTCAGTACTAACACTTTGGCACAAGTGCCAAGACTCCCTGGGTCCTGACATGTGTCCTAAAAGTAATTTTTAAAAAAAGCACAAATTAAAATCATGCTGAAATACTGATATATACCTATTAAAACAATAAATTTAAAAAAAAATAGTGATTGCACCTAATGCCAGTGAAGACCAAGGCAGACTCACACACACTTTTGGGAATGCAAAGTGGTACAGGCACTCAGGACAAGTTTGGCAATTTCTCACAAGCCAAAACTTGCAACTACCCACAATCTGGCAATTGCACTCTGGAGTATTGATCCCATAGAAACAGAAACATGTTGGCACAATGCACATACATAAATATTCATAGCAGCTTTGTTCATAACAGCAGAATACTGGAAACAGCGAAGCTCAGATGTTCTCCAACAAGTGATGGAGGAAATTCAGATATGTTCATTCAGTGTAGCACCACCGTGTTCCCTTTTCATCACTATGACAAAGTCACCTGAGATAATTAACTTCTGAAAAGAAAAGGTTTGTTTTGCTCACAGCTTTGGAGATTTTAGTTCATGATCAATTGATCCCATTGCTTTTGGGCCTGTGGCAAAGCAGCACATCACGGCAAAAGCATGTAGTGGAGCAAAACTATTCACTTCATGATCAGGAAGCAAAAATAACGAATGAGGTTTAGGTCCAGGGTCCCACAAACCTCTTTGAAGGACTGGCCCCGGTGACCTAAAGACCTCACACTGGGCCCCCCACCTCCTAAAGATTCTACTACCTCCTAATAATGCCTTCTTGGGGACCAAGCCCTTAACACATGTTCCTTCGGGGAACATTTAAAATCCAAACTGTAGCAATGATTCAGCAATAAAAATAAATGAACTATTAATACAACAACCCAGATCAACCTCAAGGGTCCCTGCTGAGTAATAAAAGCCAGCATAAAAAGTTTCATATTGTTACAGGACAGGGATGGGCTGGAGGCAGCAGGAGGGAGCCTTGTGATGGCCCAGTTTTATATGTTGATTGTGGCTGTGATCTACATCTATAAATAGATGGACTGCTAAGCTGCACACATGCACGAACATGCACACACACACACACGCACACACACACACACAGATGAATACCTGTAAATGTAGCCACGACAGAATGTGGTCTGTAGTGTTGCTCACCAATATCTTCAACCAGTATCAGCTTCCTGATTTTGCTATTTACTATAGCTATGCAAAATGCCAGCATTGGGGAAGGTGGAGGAAGAGTCCACAGTGCTACATCAGTAATCACCTCTTATCTTCAGGGGATGCATGCAAAGACACTTTCCCCTTAACCCATGGATGCCTGAAATTGCAGATGGTGCTGAACGTTGTGTATACTACTTTCTACCATAAGCCCTGTAGTGTTGCCACATGGCAGGAGTTAACCTTCCATGTTTCATTCCCTGGTGTCTCCCCTACCTTACTGCTTTTGCACTGTGGAGCCACTAGTAAATAAAACAAGGGTCATCTGAACACAAGCTCTGTGATACCAGAACAGCTGAGCTGATGGCCAAGGCAATTACCAAGGACGAGTAGGCAGGTTGCACATACACCAGCAAAGGGATGGTGCGCAACTCTGTGGGATCCAATTTAAAATTTGTAAGTTTTCTGCATAATATTTTCCAACCTTGGTTGACCATGGGCAACTAAACCCACAGAAAATACAGGTAAGGGAACTATTGTATTGTTTTTGCAGCTTCCTGTAAATCTATAATTAATTTGACATAAAAAATACATTAAATGTACATCTTTGATAATGTTGAAAGTGTTATGTGTGACTCTCCTCTTTTTGTTTGATTTTTACTTTTTTTCAAATAGATACTCGTACTTGTTCTGTTTTTTTTTTTTTTTAAAAAAAAGCTGACTAATGACCAGGGAATAAATCCAAATCAGAATAGCCCTGGAAATATGAGCTTTCTTCTAGAAAGACTTTGGCACCCACCCAAACAACAAGAATAAAAGCTTCTGGAAATATTTCATCTGCAGCCTCACATTTTTTACCTCATGCTGTGTCTACTCATGTGAGAAATATTAAACAGTGAGTGCTATTCCATGTATCAAAGGCTTTAAAATAACTTTCTGAATTATGTCCTAGAAACATAACAAATCACATTATCAATTAGCTCCTACAGCAGAAGTGGCATCCTGTAATATATTCAAGCATGAAAAAATTGCAAAGGTGAAATTTATGTAACCCTAAAAACTATAAGAAGAAAAGAAATCTCTTGGGATTTATTGGTAATAATGGGAGACAGGAAGTAATTCGAATGGTGGATGGCCCCTGAGAAAGGGCACCCAGCTCTGAAGGTTCTGAATGCAGCAAGGGGCTGCCCTGACCAAAAGCCCAGGGTTCCAGGGGGTGACTGCCACTGCCTGTGCCCAGCCTCAGACTTTCCTGACATCAAGTGACCCACTTGTGCAGGTTAGAGTTGAAACAGGGATAGGCTGTCTTCAGGGAAGAATCACTTCTCAGTAAACACAGCCAAGGCACAAGCCCCAGATGGCCATCAAGGATCTAGACTAAGACGCACCCTTCATGGTCCATGACCTCACCATATCACTCAAGAGCCCATCTCTCCCCTGGTGAATCCACACTGCACCTGGCCTTGGGCCTCTTGCGGGGAGCAAGAAGCTCCCTGTCCCAGATGGGGGAGCAGCAAGGGCTGAGGGCTCCATTCACCCCCCAGCTCATTGACCTCTTCACAGCCCACCAGGCCATGATGGTATCCAGCCCTAGCCACTGGGAAGGCAGGCTTTGGGCCCTGGCATTGAGTGGTCCCATGTGTAATAGTATATCCAGTCCAACACACTATTCTTGCTCGTTACCTAGCTATCTTTTAAAAATGTCTTTATTTTCCTATCTCCTAAAATTTTCCATACTTTTAAAATGAGTTTTTATTTGTAAGATGTTTTATTATAGGAAATTTGGAAAATATCAAAAAAGTAAATAAAAGAAGTGGTGAGCCTTCCTTGTAGTCTTTGCCAAAGACCACACTGAAGGCCAGTGCTAGGGCAAGTTCCCACTTGACCAGCAGTTCCCCAGTTGGCAATGAACTTCCCACTTCAAGGAACACTCCTCTCCTCTCCCTAAACCAGCTGCTGCAAACACCAGGAGCCACCGTGAGCTCCCTGACAGAGCCCAGCCTCCCATGACCCGGCCAGCCTAGCCCCAAGGGTCTCCTGGACACAGAGGGTGGACGTCTCTGGACGGGTGAGGCAGACTGGGGGTAATCATGCCTGGGGTGGGAGGGCTTGAGGGTGAGAGAGACTGCAGCTGAGTGAGCTGGCAGCTCCAGGCAGAAGGTAGGTAGGTATACCCACATCCCTGCTGACCTGGCTCAGGACCAGGAACTGCAAGAATCAGGCCTCACTCTGCCCTGCACCCACCCAGAGGCCACACACTTGTGACCTGAAAGGGGATCGCTGAAGATCCCAACCAAGAAGGGACAGGGCAGGGGGGACCAAGGTACACAAAGTCTCTGTGCCAACACTTTCTGTTTATTCCTCATTTCACCCCTCAAGAGCAACACCTTGCAGGCACGTCCTGCAAGCATGGCCATCAGACACTGCCATCAGACACATCAAGTCTGGTCTCCGGTCTTACCTTCCCAGCCTTTAGCCGTCTTCTCTGCAGTGTGGGAGGCCACGGCCCCATCTGCCTGTGCCTGGGTGCCCATGCGGCTTCCCCTCACCAGTTGGAGCACCTATCTACCTTCACCTCCTACTCAGAAACTCCCTGGGCTCCTGGAATTCCTCCCTGGAATTCCCAAGTGGGATTGTTCCATGCTTCCCTGGGGGGTTGGGCTGCCCACTCACCTGACCCCCTGGGAAGCAAGTCCATGCCCCAGTGGCTCCTGGACTGGCTCTTCCTTTTCAGCAGCTCTGAGCAGTTAATCCACAGTCACAGCTAAAGCAGCCCCCAGATTGATCTGGAGTAAGGAATTCAGCAGGTTAATAAAACTAAAATGTTCATAGATGCTTGTATATAAATTTCTATTAAGATGCCGTGTCCAACATTGGTCTGTAATAGTTTAATTTCTGTATTAAATAATTAAAACCCTATTTTCAATTTGCTATGAACAATTGTTTTCCTTAATGATCTTCCTAGAGGAGCCAGTAATTTTATATCTTGTAAAGTTGATTAAATGGCATCATTATCCCATATCGATGAAATATAACTCAGCAACTTCAAGAAAGGCCATTTGTATTCAATTAATGTTCTCTCGCATTAAGACATACAATATTACTTCATGCCATGCATAACCCTACTGTCCTCTCATTTTATTATGACGATGATGAAGAGAGAAACAACCAGTTTAATTATCCCATTTCCAACCAAGAAATCAATTTTCAATATGTCTTCAACCCTTGAAGAAAGGCAGCCACATTCCATTGGAAGGGCAAGGCAGCGACTCCCAACCCCCTACACGAGGGTCCACAGTAGCCGCAGAACACAGGGACTGGACCCGAGTGGGGCCCACAGGCATCGTCCTCTGTGACCACTGGGCTGTGCAGCCTTGGAAATTGCCTCAGCTTCAGTGTGGAGCTCATGGCTCAGCCAGGACCCCAGGATCTTGGCAGCATCTGGATCCCAGGAGCTACCTGTCCTGTTCACTGCCCTCCCCAGCTAGGCTCCAAGGGATGCTGGGCTGTGGGTTTCCTGGAGAAGAGCCCCACTCACTGGACAGACACATGATCTCCAGGCCACCACACAATGACACCTCTCCCTTCTCAGATCTAACCTATGTTCCATGGCTTTTATCACAGCATAGAGCATGACTCCCTTTGTCAGGGTGATTCAAGGGACATGTTCTGCCTCAACACTCAATCACACCAGTGCTGTGGCCAATATAATCTAATTGTTTGACATTTTTATCACAATTCACTGAGGCCAGAGAAATGACTAGATTAATACCCCTATGCAGCCAGCTAATGGCCAGGATGAAACTGATGGGCCAAATTACAGGAGCGCTCTTAACATTCTTATTACAGATTTTAATTCTTTGTGACAAGAGGCAAAAGATGGTGTTAAGATAACAAGGTGGATACAGTGTCCTCAGTATGGTGACTTGTACCCCTCCCTGACTTGCCAGACACCTGCTCTGAGCCATGCCCTGCTAAGGTGGATGTTGGGGGGATCTCAAACAGTCCAGGCAGAGACCAGGGTTTATGCTGCCCGAGCCCTACTGCCCCTAAAAAGTCCCCTTTTGGCTCAAATCCTTCAGGCTCAGAACTATCCCAAAAAGGGCACAGCTGGAGCCCAGAGTGCAGTTCACTGGGAGCAGGGCTATGGGCTACGGGTCCCCTCCTGACCCTTCTACCCCTCACTGGGCCCTAACCCAGCCTGCAATAGCAGAGTCAGAGCCTGAGACACCTCAGAATCACAATGCCTCTCCCTGGGCTATAGGGAACAGGGGAAGGGGATGTTACCAGAACCTCTGCAGTAAATCCTAGTCTCCTGCGAGCCACCGCAGCACAAGGCGAATTACAGGAAAGGTAGAAAAATGAGACTGAGAAGAAGCTGGGCTTTGGGTCTGATCAGTGCTGCTCTGGGCGAAAGCCCCTAGCTTACCGCACCTTTTATTCAGTACTCAGTACATCGGGAGAAACAAATGTAACAAATGACTTGCAGAGAGTTCAGTACATCCAAGTAAACAAGATGTAACAATCCAAGAATAATGAGGAACTGAGTAGAATGAAGATTTTGTTCCTCCCAGCATGTCTTCAGCTGGTGTGATCTTGTCCTGGAGAATCACAGCATCACTGGATCACTGAGGTCTCAGCTGTGACCAGAGGCCAAAATGGAATTATGTCTTGGAATTCCATAGCTGAGCTGTAGGCAGGAGAACTAGGCTAACCAAATGATTTTACCCTAAAATTATGTAGCATTGCTCCCGACACTGGGCCAAGCCCTTGCTGACCAAAAGAACCAGAGAATCAGAGAGAGTTAAGAGTCCTCAGTGGAAGGTTTTCCTATTTTTGGCCAAGTACATGGCCGTCCTGTCCCAAGACTACATTGTCCAGACTCATTTTTGACAGATGTGGCCATTTTTCTAAATTCTGATCAAAATGGAATCCATAGAAGAGGGGATAAATCCTCCCTCTTTCTCCTGGCTGGAACCAGGTGGCTCTCTCACAATCTGAGGTAGAACCCATATGCTGAGAATGGCAGAGTCACAGTTAGAAGGAGCCAGGTTCTTGATGGCCCTGGGATCACTGTTCCCATGCTGAACAGTTCTCCACAGGACACTTTTAACATGAGACAGCAATACTCTACCTGGGCTACTCATATATGAGAACCAAATCCTACCAATGCAGTGTAGGTGAGGGGAGGCAGAAATAGAACATCATCTCATTGTCCTCCTCACATGTGAAGCCCTTTGAGGGCCAAACTGTGCTCTGAGGATGGCACCTGCTATCTTGGTCCTGCTGTCCATGGTCTCCTGACTGAAATCACTTCCAAGGATGGATGTGTATTTCACCAGGGCCACTTCTGTTCTCCCTTAGGCCAGGATTCTGACCTGGATGAGAGTAGGGAGGAGAGATATAGAAAGAGAGTCATAGACCAGGCCAGTCTGTGGAGCAGCAAGACCCAGGGAGAGGGAAAGTATAGGTTTCTGTTCTAGTGTTCAAGTAACAGCAGCTACCTAACTTCTTTGCAGAGGCAGAAAGGCTCTAACATAGCAGAGGCCTGGTGATGGAAAGCAAGAAGGAGAGACGCTGGGCCCCAGAGAGCCCAGAGAGCAACAAAGAAGAAATGTCCTCCCTCACCCACCGGGAGCCCAGTCTGGTGCCACCTGGGGACTCGCACAGCATCTCATACCCAGGGCAAGGGCCAGGGATTTAGCTCAGTGGTTCTGGCACCTGCCCCAAACCCAGGGCCCTTTCTCCCACTGAGCAGCTGGAGCCCCCCCCCGCCCCCCGCCACTGTGCAATCACACTCTGGCTCCCCTTGAAGATGGTCCAGGAATGGACTGAGTGGTACTTCCCTAAGCACACCCACTAGCCAAGGGTAAAACAGGATTCATGCACTGGAGGACACACAGAAAACAACTTGAGTGAGTGCTTGGGGTGCAGCCTGGCAGGGCTGTCCTGGCCCACTGGAAACTCCTGCTGAAGGATTCTGTTTGCTCCAGGTGGTAGGTCAGGGTAGAGGACTTCAAAGGTCTCTCTAGGCATTAAGCTTTGCAAGGTCTTTTATTCTATCTAATAGCAAAATAAAGGGTTTTGGAGTGATTAATATGGAAATAAGCAGAAATTTAATAGTCAGGTGGAACCGGGTGTGGTGGCACATGCCTGTGATCCCAGCACATGGGAGGCTGAGGTAGGAGGATCGCCATGAGTTTGACACCAACCTGGAATACATAATGAGTTCAAGGCCAGCCTGAACCACATAGTGAGACCCTGTCTCTAAAAAGCCGCCCCCCACCCCGGCCCGCAAAAAAAAAAAAAGATCAGGTGAGCATTTTTTTCTGAGCTGATTCTGGGTGGGGAAAATGCAAATGTTTAAGGAATTTAAGCCAAGGAAGTCCATAAAGCTACAGGTCAGGGTTCTGGCCCTGAACAGTTGAGCAGTCAGCCTTTGGCTCCCTGAAGACTCAACAAATTGCCTCTGAACTATAACCACTTTGTTGGGATCCAAGTTCACCTTAAGAGCCAGTGAGGCCACCAGGGCTAGGAACCTAAGGACCCTTGGAGCATGGAGGAGAATCTCACCCTCCTTGGAGAGGAAGTAAGGGGCCCTACACCATGGATAGCAGCAGGAACCCAAACCAGTCCAGCCAGGGAGGCCACCTGAAGGAGGAGACTTCTACACAGGAACTTGAAGGTGACAGACCAGCAGGTTGGGGTGCCAGGAGAGCCCTTGATTTTGCAGGCAGGGCATCTCTCAGAAGAAGCCTTGGTGAACACTGGTAGTAAGAACCAGAGACCTAACTCCACTTTCATCACACTCCAGGCCAGCGTTCACAGCACCACTTATTGAACAAGCCATCCTTCCCTGTGCTTCTCTGTGCTTCCCACAGGCCTTCTCTGTTTTCCTTAAGCCTGTCTCTGGTATCCTTTTGCATACATTTGTTCTTGGGCCAGACCCATATGATTCTGGTTTTAGTCATGGCTTTGCAATATGCCTTAATGTCTGGTCATGATTTCCTCTTTTGTTCTATTTTTCTAAACTTCAGCTCTGGTGGATTTCAATTCTTCTATATGAAAATTTAGACTCAATCTGTCAGATTCCAAAGAAATGCTACTGGTCTTTAGATTGAAGTTGCATTGAATGTTGAGATGGCTATAGGGATAGTATGTCTGCAAATGTTAAGTCCTGATTCCATGAGCATGGTATAGTTTGCCTGATGTGATGGATGTGATATCTTTTAATGCAGCTGAAACATTTTTCCATGAAAGTCTTGGACATTCTTTGCTATTTCCTAGATGTTTAATAGTTTTGTAGCCAGTTCAAGTAATATTTTCTATTATATATCCTTGTGGCATTACTATTATAAAGAAATGCTATATGATCCATTTGCTTTCCGAAAGTCTTGCCTCTGAATACTTGAGACTTTGGGGGAACATTTTAAATGTAAATTATAATACCTCTCTTTTCCTTTTCCTATTGCAATGACCTCCAGTATCATGCAGGTCAAGAACAATGTCTATAGGCATCTTAATCTCATTCCAACCCCTAAAATTTCCTTATTAAGTGCAATTTCCCTGGAACTTCTGTTTTGTACTGGAGATTAAATCCAGAGTCTTTGCACTGAACTACAACCCCAGCCTTTTTTATTTTTTTCATCTTTTTTTTTAGACAAGGTCTCACTAAGTCACTAAGTTTTCCAAGATGGGTTTGAACTTGAAATCCTCCTGCCTCAGCCTCCCAGAGTGCTT
>NW_004624737.1:14027241-14092177 GCF_000247695.1 Heterocephalus glaber
ACCTTTTTTCCTATTTCAAATTATCAATTATTCATTTTAATCATTTTAACCCTTGTTTACACTCTCAGTTTCTCACACCAGAGAAACTATTCGGTATTTACACATGTGTGTCCTGTTTATTTCACTTAAGAGTATGGCCTCGATATGCACCATTTGGCTATAAATGACTAGTTTTTTGTTCTTTATGGCTGAGTAGTACTCCATTTTATAAAAAAAAAATCTTTTGATCTTTAAACTATAAAACATATTATTGATTCAAGAAATTAAACTGCAAACTACTGCCGTAAGTATTCCTGTAATTTTACATTATCTCAGCATCAGTTCTGAATTTGACTATACTCTATCACACCAGAGCAGGGCTCAGTCACCCAGGACAATGTCCAGTTCTCCACCTCCTCCCAAGTGGATGGCCCAGACATCTCCCTTATACAGCCACCTCTTGGTAGTCACCTCCCCATGGGACCTTTAATTGTGACTGCTAGACTCACCTCTGACCCTAACAGTGAATATAATGTGAAAAGATGCCCTGTGATACTTGCAGTCACTACATGACCCATGGAGACCATGCCTGCTCTCAATGCACCAATGAAGTCCCCACCGGAACTGTCTAGGTCCCCACCAGCCTGTCTAGGTGACACCCTGGACCCTATCAAGGTGCATCTCCTGCTGGTTGTGGGCATTTGTCCCTGGACCTTCTGGTCAACCCTCATTGGCACCCTTCTTTCCCCATGGGAGATACACATGCTTCTCTTACTTCTGTGTCTTTGTCTTCTGTGTCTCACTCAACCAACACTCCTGAATATGTCTCCTCTCCTGGCTGAGGCTCTCCTAGAGAGTGGCTGCCTAGCTAAGAGGAGATGACCAAAGTCAGAGGTCACAGAGTATTGTCAGTGTAAACAGGTGTCTTGTGAGAGGGCCCCCATGTCACAGTGAACACTTTGGCATCAGACCATCTTCCAGAAGAAAGAAATGTGTAAAGCATGCTAAAAATACCCATGACCCCTTCCCTGAGCCCCAAAAGACAGTGCTAGAGTTCACAGTCCCTCTCCTGTGCCCTCTAAAACAAATTAGAGGAAAACATAGGTCCCTCTCACAAAGTGAAGGCTTCAGTTCTATAAGACTGATTCCAGGTGGGGTTGTTGTTTCAGGAGACCTGGGCATTGCGCATGTCAGGAGACAGTGACAGCTTACCCCCACCCCAGGTCACTGCACTTCCAGCAGAGTGTTCAAGGCTCTGTGCAGCATCTTAATCAGTGTTGATTCTGTCCTTGCTAGAAACATATTTGAAAATCTGCTGGGTATAAAATAGCACCTCTTCTCTCATTTAAACCAAATTCCTTAGTTGGTGAGGTTGAGTGTCTATGTATATTTGGTGGCCATTTGGATTACTACTCTGTATATTTCTGGTTTATAATTAGTCTTTTTCTTCTATTGGATTGGTTGCTTGCTTTTTTAAAAAGTTGGTTTCTAGTCCTTTATATAATTTGAGCATTACCAACTCTTCTGTCTTGGACATTGGGAACATTCTTCCCAGTTACCATTCATAATTAAATCTTATTCATGATGAGTTTGCCCTAAAAATATTTTATACATGTTTCTGGGATCAAGCATGCCCATTTGCCTTCTCATATAACCTATAAGAGAGAAGGTCCTGAGTTCAGATGCCTCTGAACTAGGCTCCACCTAGGATCTCCTAGGATCTGCCTCTGAACTGTAGGGCCTACAGCAAGTCACTTAACCGCTTGATAAAGATGGTGACAATAAGACCTACCCAGGTGACTGTGTCCTGCAAGGGCACACCCTGGGGTCAGGAGCAATGGAGGGCTATCTCCTCACCTGCTGAGAAGTTTCTCTTTATCCTGCAGGTTGATGAAAGAGTCTACTGCAGACTTCTCTTTTTTGTGCTCATGTTTATGATGCCGCAAAATCCTGCAGACTTCCCTATGAACTGCACTATTACAAGGGACCAACATGGGGACGAGTATCAGGGGCTGAGTTGGCTGAGCTCTGGGCATCCAGTGCTCTGCTAGGCCTGGCAAAGCTAGGCTTCCCATAAACCCCTGCCAGTGGGGGAAACCAGCTTCTCCGGAAGGGTTTATATGCCTGGACAGGCCCAGATTCTGGGCAGACTAAGGACATCTGGAGCGAGGGCTTAGGCAGCAGGGACTGAGGCTCACTAAGGAGCACAGGCAGGAAGAACCCAGGCTTGGAGGCTGCAGGCTACAGACAGCACTGGGCTCCAGGGCAGGGGTCAAGTCCACATTTCCCAATGGATCACTCAGAACTCTTGGGCTGAGAGATCAGCCACCTAACCATGCAGGCTGAGTATGGCTTGGCTTCAGGAAATAGGTGACCAAGTGGCCACAGACATGAGGCAATTTCTCTATCCACCTGTGACCTCAGCCCCAAAATAGCTAAAGCCAGTGACTGAGAGAAGTTCTCCCAGATGGCCAAGCCTGAACTGCTGAGAAGCAGCAGCATGTGTCTGTGGCAGGGAGGACAGTTCCATAGTCACTGCCTCCTACAGGGTTCCAGGCCACGTTGTGGAAGAGGGATTTGCAAGTGACAGTAGAGCAGCTTGGAGATGCTTTTTGTCCTGTGGGCTGTCGCAGGAGACCTGCAGGGGCTGTGGATCCTACCCTTTTGCCTGGACCCTGAACACCCTACTGTATCCAGGCAAGGCAGCAAACCTGGCCCCAGGACCTCTGTGACGTCCTGCACAGCCTACACTCCACCCATGTGTCTGGGCCCATAAGAGATTTCTCACTGTGCTGCTTGGTGGGGCCAAGCCCCCACTTAGAACCTACTCCAGCCCAGTGCTGCTCACCACTCTCTAAATCATTACCCTAGAATCCAGCTCCCTCTGCAGGACTTTCCATGCATCCACTTCCTAGGAAGCTGGGAATGGGCCTGAGCCTTGAGGAAAGGCACTGGGGACTCACTGCATGAAGGAGGGAAGCCATCAAGGGCCCTAAGTGACTGCTGCACTCTCATCTCGGCTAGCTCTGCTTGAGTGGTTCCAAGGCTAAAGCAGGCCCAGGGCCCTGCAGTCTGTTCCCTGAGTCACTTGCCCTCTGAGCTGTAGAAAGACTAGGTGTCTGTGAAGGGTGCAAAAATTATAGGGCCACTGTCTGTATTCTGACCCTATACCTTGCCCTGGCCAGGACAGGGCCCCAGGTGTGTAAGTCTCTTCACTCTGCCTTCAATACTGCTGGCTTAAGGGCAACCAGGAATGCCCAAGTGCTCTCTCCTATCCTCCAACTCTTCCCAAAAAGCCTAACAAGGATCCTGAGAAGCCCCATAGCCACCTATGTTAACGGAACCCAAGACATGGAGCTCACAGGCCAAGATACTGGATCCAGCTCTGCTTGGCATGAGCAGGTGAGGTGTCCTGGGTTCAAGTGACATGCTCTGGGCTCAGGTGAGGTGTCCCAGGCTTAGGTGAAGAATCTAGGCTCAGGTTGGTGTGTCCAGGCTACAGGCCTCCCTTGCATTCCCCGACTCCCCTCTGGCCTGGTGCCAGGCTTTTCTTCACTTCCACATGCACATGGATCATGCACTCCCTTTCCTCTTCTCAGACACCACTTCCCAGGGCTTGTTGAGTCTGGGGTTCTTGGCTCCTTCTCTTAACTCATGGGAGCAAAATTCTGGAACGTAGTGATGGCTTGACAAGTTCCCAGCCTGCAAGAATAGTCCCTGGGCCTTCCAGGCCCAGCCATACACTGACCCAAACATCTACATCTGTTTGTGAACCACTGTGACCCCAGCCTCTTCTTTTCTAGATCTCCTCATCCTGGAAAACCAAAATCCCACACACAGGAACCTCAGCCCAGATTCTCCAGCTGAATATGTGCAAATCTTCCTCTGTACACCACAGCCAGTTGTGCCGGGGTAAAGGGAAAATCACCACACACTCCTAACAGGATCCTTCTGACAAAGAATGGTAGTTTATTTTGATCAGCACTGTAAGTAGAGGATATTTAGGGAGCCACATAATCAGGCTATTAAGGAAAAACATCCCAAGATATACATAAACCAAATAGTATGCTAATATCATACTCACACGTTGATACATGAAAGAAGACATAGAATGATTTTTAAACCAAAATTGTTCAATTGGTGTAATTTGTGCAAAGAGGTATCTTGATTTAAAATATTACATGAGCTTTTTTACTTACAATTACGTACAAATACTAAAATGCTAAAATTGTTTTAAAGTAAACTTTTGCCTCTTATCTTGTAACTTGGTCACCACAGCCACGAATTCATGCCACAGTTACACTTTTCGTTTTGTTTTGTTTTTGGTACCAGGGATCAAACTCAAGGCAAGCAGTGGAACCACTGAGCTAAATCCCTGGCCTACACTTTTTTTTTTTTTTCCTCAAGAACAGCTTGCATGAGAAAATAATTCTGAGTCTAGAATACATTTATAGTACAAGGAGTAATTACTTCAAATTTTTTCTTAATTTCCTTGTATACAAGTGCTTAAATGATTAACATCATTTTAAAAAGACACACCAATAAAGTTTTAATAGATCTTTTTTATAGTCTGTTTAATGCTCCCCAAGGGTAGGCAATGCACATCGATTCACTTGATCAAAGATACACTTTATAAAATGCCACATCTCACCAGCTCTCTCCTTACTGGAGGAGACAGCTTTGAGAGCTGCGATGACAGGCCCAGGGAGAGGCTGGTTGGCACAGGTGCAGCCAAAGATGGGGTACAGCCTCCCAATTCCTCCATGGGGAATCGTTGCTAAAAATCTGAGAAGAGCTGTGGCTTCCTTGCCTTGCTGAACAAGGCTTTGCAGCTAATGTCTCTATCTCTTAGGGTAGTGATTCTCTTGCATGTGTGTGTGTGTGTGTGTGTGTGTGTGTGTGTGTGTGTTACTAGGGATTGAACCCAGGGTCTTCACACCAAGCTACATCTCCCAGCCCCTTTTTAATTTTTAATTTTGAGATGGGGTCTCACTAAATCCCTAGATCCAATTTTGTGATCCTCCTACCTCAGCCTCCCAGAGTGCTAGGATTATAGGCGTATGCCTCCTCACCCCACTGTGTACTCTTCTTTTGAAATTCTTGAAGTGCCAGCCTAGCGATTGTGTCACCATGCCTCTGCACAGATCTGGCTTGACTACACATTAGTGTTTCCCCAGGCCTAACACTCTCCTATGTGCTGGGTTCCGTGGAAGGACGAAGTGGGCTGCCTGCAGAACCTCCAGGAACACTGCACAAGCAAGATGCACTGACACAGTAGGTCATTAGAAGGACAGAGGTGGTTTCCTCTAGTATCACTTGAGAAGGCCTGGCCCACCCAGTACAGCCAACACTACAGGGAGGAAAACTGTAGGATTCTGAGTTGTCCAAGTTGCCTTTACCAGGTGTGGCTTCTTGGCTACTTTCTAGAGGCAAGTTTGGGACATCTCTGCATTCTCATTGGCACTGTGGACGGCATCCTATGGTTGTGACATGGAAGCTGGTTGTACCCTCTGACCCTGTGAGTGACAGGGACAATGACAAGGTCAAGACAAGCCCAGGTCAGACAACCAGGTGTGGCTACAGGTAAGACCATCAAGCCAAGGCCAGGACATCAGGGTTCACCATAGCCCCAGGTTACCCAGCCCAGATCACCTCTTTCCAGAAAGCTCTGCCCAGTAGCTAGTTGTCACCCTCCTTCTCTAAGGTCACAGTGGCTTTTGTGGATTTTCCTGGGAGCTGAGTGCTCACATTGCCCTCTTTAGGTCTCATCACCTGAGTAAGAAGTAGAAATAGATTTATTTGTGACCTGACCCATTTTGGTTGGCCCAGGCAAGGCTACAGATGCTCCCTGGGGCTCATGGTCTGATCTGGCAGGGAGTCATTATCCTGACATCTGTGATCAATCAGCACCTCTATTTGTCTGCCCACTGTGATCTGTGATTATTCTATAGCTACAGAATCACTGCATGATCTGCTGGCTCTAGAAACAGTTTTGATTTGCAATTAGAAATTAAAATGGACCCAAAGCTTAAATCGAGGGCAGAGCCTGGATGGTGCACATGGGGGACTTTTTCCCATGGGGCAGGGTGGGATGGGATCTGAGGGGATCCTCCTGCCCTTCACTTGCCCATTGCTATACCCAGGCTCCTGTGCAGTTCCCTCGGCCTGGAGCTGACTGTGCTTCTGTCCAGGGCCCCTCTTCCCCATTTTAGACCAACAGAGAGCTCTGGTCACCTGCTGCACTGTGGTCAAATTGACAGCACCAGTGTGCACACGACTCCTCAATCTCGGGTTCATGGGACATTGGCTGGGATGCCTTTTCTGAGGTGGCACACCCCACAGCTGTGAGCAGTGCTGGCTGTCAACTGGGAGCTCAGTGGCCTTTGAGTAGGGCCTAGGTCCTCTCCCTGGGCCTCTCCCGGCACAGCAATTTGCCAGGAGAGTTGCTCTGGGGTTCCCGGAGCCAGCATCCAAGAGTAAGTTCACTCAGAACAGCTCACTATGTGTTGCTGCCACCCTGAGCTCCTCCAGGGGCCCCAGAAATCCCTGAACTCATAATAGACTCCACCCAGGCACTTCATGCTTTATAATAACACCCTCTTCCCTTGAAGATGCCACTGCAGCAGGACCTCTGGCAGAGCATGGGTATGATTTCATAGTTCAGCCTTCCTTCTTTTATTTGTGATTTTATTATAGGGCTGAAGTCTTCTGTGGGTTTCTTCTATTAATTTCATGATTGTACCTCATTCTAGCCCATGTACACACAGGTGTGCACGCATGCACACACACACGTGTGTGTGAACATGCATCAAGGGACCGATGACTACAGCAATTGGAGACTTGTCTGAACTTAACCTCACTTACATTGATCTCTGAGCTCAAACAAATGCAGCGCTTCCAGGAATGCTCAGACAGTGTCTCATCAGTCATGGTAAAATGAGCCACATGTTGCCCAGTTGGTTCCTGAGATGTGCACCTTTATTGTGTTTTATTAATAAAACTAATGCATGCTTGGAGGGAAAAAGCCAGAACACAGCAGAAAGTGCAAAGGGAGAAACGCAGGTTTTGCCCCCCACCCACCCTTTCCAAGCATTTGCTGCCTTTTCTCTGAGTAAATGGTGCTGATTACACGATAAAATGTCCTGCACTTATATAAACAATGGGTATATTTTTAGAAATGGGGTATTAGATACGCTATTCTGGCAGCTTTCCCACATCGCATCGTTCATGGCATCTTCATTTCACAGATGAACCCTCACGTTACTGTGGTCATAGTGTGTGAGCGGTCTGTCCTCTATGGAGTCTTCCGTGAGAATAATGTGTGGTCAGCTCTGGTAACTGTCACGGTGCCTACATAATTCACTGTCTGTATCAGACATGGCTCTCCACATCTGATCTGTGCCCCTGTGGAAGAGCAGGGCAAGTTAAAGTTCATAACCACGAATGGGTCTCCATTTGCTTCTTGTGTATTTCTGTCCTTTTTAACTCTTGACGCTTTGGTGCCTTGTTTTCTTTCAGAAGAAACGTGCCTCCCACTGTTACCAGATGTAAGCTCTGACTTGGAACTGAACCTTCCAGGTCTTACTCTCTGGAGCATGTCTTCTACCCACACGTGTGGGGCACATCATGACCGCTCCTCTATCCACCCTGTGTCCTTGGGTTTTAGGGGCTGCCTGAGGCCTGCTTTTCAGCATATGTTCTCCAGGCCATGACTGTGGTCAGTGGTACTTGTTCTCCTTTTGTAGAAACTAATATGGATGTGGAATTGACAGTGAACTTTCCCCTCTCCTTATTTCCTTGGTGCCCACTCTCTCCTCCATTTGGACTTGACCAGGACGAACCCTACCCTGGTAGCATGGAATGCATGATGTGGCCTCAGTGGTCACAGACTCAGGCTGGAGTAAAGCATGCTGAGGCTTTGCCTTGCCATAGTGGGCACCCCCACAGGGAAGGCTGCCCTGCCCAGAGCCTAGCCCATCACGCTGATAAGACCGCCCTAATGCCGTCTGCTCTCTGTTAGGTCTACTACAAACTGGGTGGCTTTAAGCAATCAACATTTATTCTTTCACGCTTCTGGAGGCCAGAAGTCCAAAATCACGGCATTGACGGGCCTCTGCTTCCTCCAAAGGTGCTGGGGAAGAAAATTTTCCTGCCTTGTCCAGCTTCTGGGGATTGCTGGCAACCCTTATCATTCCTCAGCTGGTGAACAAATCACTCCAATCTCTGCCTCCACTTTTATGCTGACTTCTCCCTGTGTTTCTGTGTCTGAGTTTTCCTTTTCTTATACAGACATCAGCCACTGGATTAGACTCCATCCTAATCTAGTATGACTCCATCTTAATTATGTCTGCGAAGGGCTGCAAAGGAAGTAAGGTATTCCAAATACAACAGGGGTTACACTCCAAACCCCTAGTGCATGGAAGAAACCTCAGAAATATGAAAATCTACATACTGTTGGTAGCATAAATGCGGATATGTGTCACACATGACACAGAGGAGTATGGTGTGAGATTTCATCATGCTATTCAGAGTAGTTTGCAATTTGAAACAAATGAATTATTTATTTCTGGAATTTCCTATTATTTTGGACTAAGGTTATCGGCACCTGAGTGTGTAGATGCCCCTGAGTGTGTGGACACCCCAGTGTGTAGGTCCCTTGAGTATGCAAGTACCCCAAGTGTGCAGATGCCTCCAAGTGTGCAGACAGGAGTGTGCAAATGTCCTGTACACTATCTTCGGTGCACTTTCCACTGACTCAATGTGTCTTACTTTGGGGGGCTGAAGCATGCTCAAGACTTGACATTGAGAAGCAGTGTCCTGTCTAGGATGGCCGTGGGTGCATCTCCCCACATGTGCACTTGGCTCTTTGTCTTCAGTCCAGGCAGTGAGGGGCAGTTGGTACGTGTGCTGGTCTGAATCTCTAGCAACCTTGTGTCTCAGTAGCAAGGCTCTGCATTAATCTCTCACTCCTTGGCAGTTGCAGATATTTCCAGCCCCATGGGCAACTTGCTAAGAGTGATGACAATTCCTGGAAGGAGACACACTGCAGGGATGGCAGAGGAAGGCCTGCTCATTTGTCTAGTCCCTACCACATGGGCCAAGGCCTTTCTTCAAAGTGAGAGAAAGCAAACTGTTCTCCTGCAGGGGTATGTGAAGAGTCCCTGTATTGCTCTCTGGCTATGCATTAGTCAGCCTTGACTCACTAATTCCAAGTAACAAATATCCCCACCAAATCTCATCATAGCCCCAGACTAATCCCTGTGTTATGGTTTGTGCTGAATCTAGGGTGTGTAATGCTGGTATCAAGGGTGTGTGATTACAGAATTAGTCCACTGATTGGTTTGGCACAGTTCTGGTTAGGATTAAGGGTGCCCCACCCGGGATGTGAGTGCTATCCACCCTAGGGGTGTGTATTCTGGATAAAATAAAAGGGACAAAAAGAGAGTTGTCACTTGCTGCTTGCTGCCTTCTGCCTGCCTGCTCTACAATGTCCCTCTGCCATATCACCCTGCCTTGGAGCCAGCCACCTGTGAACTGAAACCTCTACAAACTATGAGCTGAAAGGAGGACTGCTCCTCCTTTAACGTTAGGTATCAACTTTTTGTCTCAGCAACGAGAAAAGTAATTAAGACTCCTGGGTAGCTTTGTGCTACCTTGCTCTGTTCCGTGTACCACTATCATAGCAGAGGAGAGCAAGAAAACCAGTGGGCACACACAGGGACTCCTGAGATTTTCCCTGGGTTGGCAGATGTCTCTTCTGCTCTTGTATCACTGGTCACAGCAGTCACATGATCAAGCTGATGACAGGGGCACCCAATCTTCCTAAGGGACACACAGCAATTCAGATGGTATGTGTGAGCAGGGAGGAAAAGTCCCCCAGGAAGGGTGGACTCTCTTGCTTAAATAAGTATAGAGACAGCCACCCTATGGGCTGGGGGGGGGGCTGTGGCTCACATAGATGCCACAGGCCACCTGCAGCTGAGGGGGTCCTACACATCAAGATGCTGTGGGGTGGAGGGTTTAGTTCAGTGGTTCTGGTGCCTGCCTTGCAAGCAAAAGGTCCAAGTCCAATCTCCGCAACCAAAAAGAAAAGCTGTGGAAGGACCAGCAGCTGCAGCCAGCCCCTGAGACCTTGGACCTCACGTGCTCAGATCAGAGCCCCTGAGCTCTGCAGGCTGCCCTCTCCCCTCTCCCAAAGAATCCAAGTCCCCTGAAGTCCCCAGGCCTCAGGCGAAGACCTGCCTCTGACTGCCAGGCATGGAGTTGGGACTGTGGTACTGAGGAGCTGCCCCTCAGCTGGTGGTGAAGGTTCACCTGGGGGCTGGGGAAAGATGTTGGGAGGTGACTGTCCAGTTGTATGTGTGCTCCTGCTGATCCGACTGCCAGATGGATGGCCAGGGGGCCCAAAGCCCCTTGTTTACTGCCAGGGGTAAGGGGTGGCCTTGCCTCACAAAGGAGATGTATTCCCCTCCAAAACTAGAGGCTCTGTTCCACACACGGGCCACACCCACTTACAGGGCCCACTGAACAGGGTGCCTAGTTGAGGGCAGATCTCCTTTATGCCTGACACCAGCTGTGAAGGCTTTGCTGACCTGCCTGGTTACCCTAGGAATGGGAGGCATTGCTCCTCTCTGAACCCATCTCCTCAGCAGGGTCCAGGCCCTACTCCTGGGTTCTCCGTCAGGAGGGCCTCTCTGAAAATGCAAATCATCTGTCATTAGACTTCCCTACCTGGAGGTGCAAGGTGGGTGGCTGCAGCTGGGAGATTAAGTCCCACCCTCTCAGCTGGCCTCCAGCTGTGGCCTCACCCAGACTGCCCCTAGCTCCTGGCAACTCAGCCCTCCGGACCTCCAGGTTCCTGAGATGCTTCCACTCAACATCCCAGAGGCAGCCCTTCTCTAGTGCATTTAGCAGCAGCATATCACCATGATGGAAGTAGTTCGAAGGCACACACTATCAGTCGTCTCTAACTTATTAACTTCTGTATTGTCCATCTCCCACTACAAGGAAGTGCCTCGCAGGCTCTTCTCCCTACTCCCAGCATCCATGGTCAGACAGGGCAATTAACAAAGGCCTGAGATCAATGAACAAAGAAGTTATAAGCCAAAGAGCTCAGAACACACACATAGGGTGGGGTAGAGATAGTCCCAAGACAGAGCACCCCTCATCTCCCTGTCACGGACATTGGCAACTCAGGCTACTGGATTCCCTAGGCTAAGCTTTGTGTAGATGTGGCCAGGAAAGGGCTCCTTAGGGCCCATGGAGTCCACCCATCTCCAGAGGCATAGACCATGGCACCAGCTCAACCCCTCACCCACCAGGAAGTCTCATGCAGAAGGGCCATGGCCTGTCTGGAACATGGCCAAGAGCTCTTCCAGAAGCCCAAACTTGGCCAATGGTGGTCCCATCTCATCCCTAGATCACAGCAGAGGCAGCCAGAACGGAAGCCTAACAGAAATCTTTTACCTGGCAGGGCAGTCAATTAGCTCTTGTGGCACGTGGTCAGACCCCCTCAGAGGCCCTGGGAGAGAGCTCATTACACGAAATTGCACATCTGGGCCAGAGAGGCCCTGGGGAATTAGCTCTGCACTGATTTATAGCCTCTTCTCTTTGTCCTCTCCTGAAGGAGATAAAGATTCCTAGGATCCCAGAAGAGTGTTTTTCAGTGGTATGTGACTGTCCCCTAGAAGACCTGGGCTCTTCTCCACCTCCTGGCCTCTGTAGGCACACAATAGGTCCACCTGTTCCTGAAGAGTACCCTCCTGGTAATGTAGGTAACCTTGATCCCTGCTCCACTCCCTGCCACCTTGCCCAGGCCCCATTTTCATGGGGGTTTGGATAATTTCTAGCATGGTTTCAAAGGTCCTCAGTGCTGAAATGCCCACTGCTCCACTTGTGGGTACTTCAGAGGGTGCTGGAGTCCTGCCTGCCTGGCCTGATTGTGGCTATGGGTGGCTATGCAGGACCAGGTGGCTGCAGGTCCCCTTAGGGCCAGCTGCCTTTCAGTAAAATTGTGATGGTAGAAAACGCTAGCAAAAGCCAGGGAAGGGGCAGCCTGGAGCACTGGATGGGGGTCAGGTTTGTTTGGACCAGATACTCATCAAATCACATGCAGATACTCTGTCCTTGGAAGGTCTCTCCTTAGCCAATGATTTATTCAAGCTCCTTGAAACTGTGCCACCTGGTGGTGCCTGTCCAGGCCCTGAGAACTGAGCAGAATACTGGGTAAGCCCATATGATGTCTATATGGAGACTGAGAGATCCCAGGCAGTGGGCTCAGGGACACAACATTGATGTATAGGTCCTCCACACCCAGTAGGGAGCTGGGAAGACTCAGGAAGCACTTATCAATGGGAAAGGAAGCAAATCTATGGTGGTCCTGAGGAAGGGACCCTGGACAGAGAGAGGAGGACCAGATGCCCCTGCTGCTAACAGCAGGGAACTCCTGAAGTGGGCCCTAACAGCCAGAAACCTGATATCCCACAGAAGGGGCAGCCCAGGTGAGTGTGAGGGACAAAGCTCAAGTGTGGTGAGCCAGGGAGAGTGGAAAGTACTGGCACTTTTAACCTTCCCTAAAAAAATAGATGCCAGAAGATAGATGTCCATCAGCAGTCAATAGGGTACCTCACAGCAGCCACAGACACCTGCAGATACAGGGCCCAAAGCCAAGATGGTCAGGGTGAGAAGGTATAGCCCAGGAAGTGTGGACCTTGCATAGCCCACTTCTTTCTTGGAGACCGTGGAAATGTCCCTCAGCGGGGCTGAGGCTGAGCAAACAGTACCCTCTTCATAATTTTGTGTCGTAACTCAGACTTCTGAGAGGCCCTCCTGCATCCTCCAATTTGCCCTGGCCGCTGCTTAGTCAACAGAAGATATCTTAACTGAGGCATTCCAGCCTCTTTGCTAGGTATGGTGCCTTTACACACAGAACAGGACCTTCTTTCTCCATGATGGCCTCTGGGTTTAGAGAGCCCCACTGAGGCCACCTGCTGAGGGGGAGGTAGCCACGCATTCTTGGAGGGACCCTAATGTCTTCTGTATCTCCAGACCAGCTGCTCCTCAGCCACTGGCCAGACCCTGCCCCATCCCCAGCCCAGCACCTAGGACTTTACTGTCTCTTGCTGGCACATAAGGTCAGTGCTGTGGTCGGTTGCTATTGTCTTCCATCTGACTCCTGGCAAGGCAAGACTACCTTTACAGTATCATTGTTTGGCTTCTGCAGTCTCCCCAACCATGGGCAAGCAAGAGTCTCTGAATGTTCTTCCTTGGGGAGCAGGGAAGACTTGGAGCCCCCTTGTCAGGCCAGCTGCCAGCCCCTGGAGGTTCTTCCCCATCCATGGTGTGGTTTCTTCCATACCCCTCAAGAAACTGGGTTAAAACACAAAGAAAGAAGGAACTCTCAGTGTCATGTGTCCCCCACCCCACTATTGGAAGGAGACATCTGAGACTATTACTTGGATGCCCAGAGAGTTGCAGAGGAGATAGACCTGTGTGATGGAGCCCACACCCCTGGCAGTCCATAGGCATAGAAGAGTGTGCCTTGGACCCTGGCCTCCTATGAAGCTTGCAGCATTTGCATTATGAGAAGGTAAAGCCAGGGTAGCAAAATGATAAAAGGAACTGGGGCTTGGATGGTGCCTTATTCCCTAGACTTTTTGATAGCTGTTACCTTACTAGAATAAGCCACTTCTTTTGTTTTTTCATACTAGCAATAGAACTCCGGGCCTTACACATGCCAGGAAACCCTCCACCACTGAGCTACATCTCCGGCCATTTCAAAATTTTCAAGACAGGGTCTTGCTAAATTGCCCAGGCTGGCCTCCAACTTGTAATCTTTCTGCCTCAGCCTCCAGTTACAGACAGGTGCTGCCAAGCCTGCTTAATAAGTGACTTCTAAAGAACTAAGAGGGGCCAGAGTGAAAGCCATGGGGCTGGGGTGCAGGGTGAGGTTTGCAACATGGGAGATGCCTGGCCTAGTCTCTGGCCAGGCCCAGCAAAGCCAGAGAGTCTAGGGGCAGGGCAGGGGCCCCCAGTGGGGACCATACAAGGATTCCTTCAGCCCTGCCTGCTGGCCAGGCTGCTTCCTGCCAGGTGTGTGTGGGGGGGGGCAGTGGGCTACCTCAGTGGCCCTGCCCACTCCTACTCCATGCCCTCTTCCTTAGCCCTCTGGGGGCCTTCTGACACCTTTGGGGTCTCAAATTCCCAGTCTTCCTAAGGAGCATGAGGTGGGTGTTCTAGCACCCACTGATGCCCTACATTGGCTTCCTGTGAGGTTGTACCAATGTTCTCTGCCTGGGGAGAGCAGGCATGCAACCCTGACGCAGATCCACTCATTCAGTGTCATTTATTCAGTCTGGGAGGCTCCCAGAACAAGAGGCCCTTGCACCTGGGTGAGGGGCCTGCCATAGACAGGATGGGTGGCCAGACTGGTCCACACTGGCCTCTACTGAGACTGGGCCAAGGCATGAGATAGCAGGTAGGTTTGGAAATAAGAAGCACGGGCATCTGCTACCTGACTCCCAGCCCTCAGTACTCAGTATTCCTGTTTCTCCACTCTTATGGATCCTTTGCCGCCTCCAGGCACAGTCTGCCACTAGAGGGTGCCAGAAAGGGCGCCCTTTCGGCATTTCTTGGAGGGGTTAGTTATTTGCTCACAACTTCGGAGGAGCTTTATAGAGGTCTCCAAAGCAGCAGGCGGCACCCCCACCAGCTGTGGCCTCCCGCTCTGGGGCCCTTTCCAGCCAGGGCCTCCTAACTCCACCTCTTCCTTTTCATCCTGAGCCCGACTGGTGGCAGCCACAAAGATGGTATCTGGGTCCCTTTCGGTTATTTTGGTCCACCAACCCAGGAATACACCCCCACCCCCAGTCTGGAGTGCAAACCTGACATGCATAGGCTGGTTAGGGCGGTGTTCTCACTTGCCAGAAGGTCAGAGCCAGCGCCCTTGGCAGAGGGCTGCCCCAGGAGACTCCAGCCCAGAGTGGACGAAGAAGGCAGGAGCAGCCCAGCAGCTCCAGGCCAACCATTGCCCGGTTGAGGTTTCCCGTGGACTCCGCTGTAGCCTTGTGAGTCTAAACTCCTCTCGTGAGTGCAAGACCCTGCGACCCGCCTTTCTCTCCACCTCCCCCAACGCACACAACCCTTTCCCGGAGATACCCGCCCCGCCATACCCTGTGGCGCAGTCACCTGTCCTCCCAGCGAGCTCTAAGGAACTTCTATTTGTCCATTGTTTATTACGCACCCGCCCTCGCAGAGGAAAGGGTACCCGGAAAACTGAAGTTCGTTGCATATATGTCGCTCACCCAGGGTTGCCTGGCGTGAAGCAGGCGCCCAACAAATACATACAGAATGAATAAAGTAAATGTCGAGTCGACCCTGCCAAATGGCGCAAGCCGTCTTCCAACCGCGAGCTTTTGCACTGAAAATGCCCATAGCCTTCCTCGTAGAACATTTTCATTAAGACCAGGAGATGTCATTGAACCTCTTCGCTGAGAGGCAGAGGGCTGCTCCCCAGACCCTTGTGCAGGAGAGGGCATCTTCTTTGACCCCAACCCAGAGGGCAGCCTAGGAAAAGCAGGTGCGGGTGGGAGCTGCCAGCAGAACCCAGAGTTGGCACGCAAGCGAGAGGAAGTTTAGCTCCCTGGCCCCGGCCCGTTGTGCGGAGGCAGAGAACTCCTTGCGGAGGGATCCGGCGGGGTGGGGAAAGCCCTGCGGCTGCAAAAAGCCCTGCGGCTGCAAAAAGCCCTGCGGTTGCAAGGCGGTGTAGGGCGTCCGAAGAGAGCGGGCTGCGCGTTGGGAGCCCCATCTCACCCAGCCCCTCCTCCGTGCCGCACCCTCGCCTCCCTCATCCAGTACATGGGTCCTCTTACCATACCGATGGCCCTTGACCGCCTAGAGAGCTGCGGACCCCGCACCTGGTGACCCTGCTCGCTCCGGCCACAACCGGGTTCAGGGTAATGACTGGAGGTCTCTCTGTCCTCCGCGGTACAACAGTGCTAACGAGGGCGCGAGTGGACTGGGAGAACAAAGTGCGGAGCTCAAAGCTGTGGCATTCCTCCGGAGTCTGAGACCAGCCCGCGGGAGGCTCATCTGTTGTTCCGCCCCGCGCCCCTCTTTGGGCTCCTATTCGGGCAACCCGCACTTCTGCCAACTTGACAGGCAGCAGCTGCTAAAGGGTCGGCTACCTGGAGCAGTGAGGGGTTCGGGTGAGGGAGGACAGCCCCTCCCACTGGCCCCGCCCCCTCTTCGGCCCCGCCCCCAAGCCTACAGCTCCTGTGTTCCCTCTGTCCCAGAATCCGAATCTTGACCTCTCACATCGTCGCCTCCCGAAAGCCCAAGAGGAACCAAACCCCACCTGGAAGGGTCCTCCCTGTAGCCAGATCCTCGGGGCGCACATCACATGTGTTTGGCTCTGAGGAAGTGGGGCTCCTGAGAGGCCAAGGGCGGGTTTCAGGATTAGGAAGACCTGGTACCACTGGCAATTCGGAGATCTTCAGGGAACTGCCCTCGGTGCTCTGGATTTGCCGGGGCCGATCGCCGGCGATGCGGTAGTGCCCAATCGGATCCTACGAGGACAGATCTGGCCCAATTAGCCAGGAGAATGAAACTCCCATGCGCGGGCCGCACCTCACAGGACGCGCCACACGACCCCGGCGGGGCTGCACCGTGCGCGCCCACGCGAATCAGGGGAGACCACAGAACTGCCCAGTTCCGATCATAAGTGGCTTTCCAAGCCTCGACTACCTGGTAGGGCCCTTTGCTGCCAAATGCACAAAACGAAAAAGCACCCTGGAAGAGAGCAGCGGGAGTGAACGCTAGGTCCCCGCACAGAACCCCCAAGGGTTATTTTCTTCCCTGACACCAAAACTCTGGTAGCCAGGGAGAAATGAAAAAGTCGTTGGCAACAACTAACTGCCCCCAAGTCCAAAAGAGGCCGATCTTGAGCACCTAGCCTCCAACCCGGGTCCCTAAACCATGAAACGGGGAACCCTTTCCCACGCATTTGGATTAAGGTTCCCTTATGGGCAGCAGGTAATGGTATTAGTCACCACTTATTACTAAATTAATATGCGGAGCCACCCAAGAGGAGAAAAGCTACAACTCGCAGCATCTGTTCAAAGCCTGCTCTGCGCAGGGCTCAGAGTGCACTACAATCTCATTTCACCCTCTGGCAATGCTTTGGTGTGCAGATTCTTTGCGCCCCGAGGAGGACTTTGGGGTCAAATGGGCCCATGCAAGGAACTAAAGGTTGCGCTCTGTTAGCGATGCTTCACGCGCTCACTCTTGTTAAGGCCCTGAACGCGGCCCCCTAGGCATCCTGAACCTTTAGGCTCTGAGATATCTAGGGTCCCTGTTCGCCCCGCCCGGGCTTCGACTCACAAGAGAACCGCTTGTGGGGTGGGGAGAGTCGTGGCTCTGAATTGAACAGTGACTTCCTAGGTAACCCCAAAAGGAGACTCTGCGACCCTCTGGACCGCAAGCTTCCAACTGGGGGGTCTCTGAGCCATGGCTGCTTCCAGACCTGGCCAGCCGCAAGGAAGCCGAACTACCTGGCTGCGCGCGCGACAGGAGACCGCGCGGGTGCCCCCTGTATCGCTGGCTTGCCTCACAGCCACGCAGGCAGTTTGTTGGCAAGACCGGAAGCCCAATTTAGTGGGCCGAGTCTAACCACTGGGCTTGTGAACTCCTTTGGCCCTAGGCTGTCCCGACTCATCAAGAGAGCTGTCCATGCAAGGGTTCGAGCAACCCTGCACCAGCCCGAAACAGGCCAAGAAGCCGTGAGGAAAGGAGAGATCCGTGGTACCTGACGGCGCCCGCTGACCTCGGATGGCCGGTGGGCCTGGGCTTTTTCCCTAACAGGGCGCACCGAGCCTGGTGCTTGGATCTTCAAATCTACATTCTTTTGGGCGATAAAATATGTTCTCGTATTTTTTCCTGATTTCCTATTAAACCTTTTGCCTAACTAAACTCCCATCCAACGGGATTTATTTCGTCCCTGGGGAGATAAATCAGGGGGCAAATTTACAACCAGGGAGGCACCTGCCGCGCTAATGGGCCCTTCATGGAGTGCGCAGCCGGCGGGGCGCGCGCAGACGGGCGGGGCGCTGGCCAATGGCCGGGCCGCCGGGGCCCATAGCCAATCAGTGCGCGCGCCGCGCCCGGGCCCCGCGGTTATCAGCGCTTGTGTCCCGCGCGGCGCCGCTCCGACTGGCCCCGGAGCAGTCTTTTCCGCCCGAATATTCGCCGTCCCTCCCGCCGCCGCCCAGACAGCACCTAAGCCACCCGCCCGTCCGCCCCGGCAGTCAGCACCCATCCGCTGCATCCCCGCTGCAGCCGGTGCCCATCCGCGCCGCGCACAAACTTCCCCGGCCGGCGGGCGCGGGCTGCCGCGGCGGGGCCCGGATGGGCGCCCTGGCCAGCGGTGGTGGCGCCCATGGACGCTAACCGCCCGGGCGCGTTCGTGCTGAGCAGCGCGCCACTGGCTGCGCTGCACAACATGGCCGAGATGAAGACTTCGCTGTTCCCCTACGCGCTGCAGGGCCCAGCCGGCTTCAAAGCGCCCGCGTTGGGCGGCCTAGGCGCGCAGTTGCCTCTTGGCACTCCTCACGGCATCAGCGACATCCTGGGGCGGCCGGTAGGCACGGCGGGCGGTAGCCTCCTGGGCGGCCTGCCCCGCCTCAACGGGCTGGCCTCGTCGGCCGGCGTCTACTTCGGACCGGCAGCCGCCGTGGCGCGTGGCTACCCCAAGCCGCTGGCCGAGTTGCCTGGGCGCCCGCCCATCTTCTGGCCCGGCGTGGTGCAGGGCTCGCCTTGGAGGGACCCGCGCCTGGCCGGCCCGGGTAAGTGGTCTGCGCGGGGTTCGGCGCGGGCAGACTGGTGGTGCGGCGCCGGCCGCACTCATTCACCCTCCTTCACAGCCCAAGGCAGCGGGGTCCTGGACAAGGACGGTAAGAAGAAGCACTCACGCCCGACTTTCTCGGGGCAGCAGATCTTCGCGCTGGAGAAGACCTTTGAGCAGACCAAGTACTTGGCAGGCCCGGAGCGCGCGCGGCTCGCCTACTCTCTGGGCATGACTGAGAGCCAGGTGAAGGTGAGCGCAACCGGGGCGGTCTCCGCGGGATCCTGCTAGGCCGAGGCTGGCTCGGGAGCCCGCGTCCTGCGAAGGGATGGCAAGCAGCCGCCCGGCCTCTGCCTGGCCGGCGAGCAGCCGGGCGGGTCCGCGCTCTCAGACGGCAGGGTCAGGGCTGGGCCTCCGAGAGACAGCGAGGCACAGGGCTGGGAGCTTCGGAGGCTCGTCTGACGGTTCCCCTCCACCCCAGGTGTGGTTCCAGAACCGCCGGACCAAGTGGCGCAAGAGGCACGCGGCGGAGATGGCCTCGGCCAAGAAGAAGCAAGACTCAGATGCAGAGAAGCTGAAGGTGGGCGGCTCCGACGCAGAGGACGATGATGAATACAACCGGCCCCTGGACCCCAACTCGGACGACGAGAAGATCACGCGGCTGCTCAAGAAGCACAAACCCTCGAACTTGGCGCTGGTCAGCCCGTGCGGTGGTGGCGCTGGGGACGCCTTGTGAGGACTTGGCCAGGCCACAGAACCAGGGCACTGGGCGCGGCCAGAGCCCCGACGCCAGCTGCCTCGCCGCAGTGTGTATATATATTTTTTACAGAATAAGTTATAAAGCGGCCCCGGGCTCGGGCGCGACGTTCGGGGTCCGGCGGCATCCCTTCGCGTAGGCGTGGGGTGGGCGGATCACTTTGTATAATCAATAAATTATTTAACACGTCTGGGTCGGAGCCGCAGCTCCCGAGGCTGCACCGCGTGTTTTTTCCACACCGAGCGAGATGCCTGTGGGCAGCCAGTCCCCTCCTGCCGCTGTCCGGTCTGTTCTCCCAGCCTGGCGCCTAGAGTGCACGGCGGTAGCGCGCGATGGAGACCCGGGGCCCAGTGTGCGCATCCGGGTCTGAGGCTGCGCGCTCCGCGGCGCCTGGGAGCTCGGACACTGCCAGGCCGGCAGGACTCGAGCCAGAGCGCCGGGAGGGCGGCCCAGCCCGCAACCTTCGGGCGGCGCGCAGAAGGGAAGGAGCCACGGCAAGAGGTGAAGGGCGGAGCGGCACAGATCCGGGCGCTCAGCAGGCGTGGCCCTCCGGCAGGTATGGATTCCACCTTCCGCGGCCAGAGCCCTGGCTCCTGGCATTCAGAAACAGGCGATGCACCATGTAAGGCGTCTTCAATTGCGTTGGTTCGGACGATGAGGTTTGGGTAGACTTAATACATAACTTGGCTTTTCCAAAAGGCGAGTAAGCCACGCGCCTGTCCGCCCACACCAAGCACCCTGTGAGGCACTTTTCCTTTTTTGCAGCTGGGGACAGTAAGCATTGCCCAGTCCCTCTGAGCCGCTGCCGAGCTTCAAGCCAAGCCGGCTCTGCCTGTGTTTCTGCCTTGGGTGCAGGCATTTTGAAATGATTATTTTTAAAGTCTTTTGGCCAGAATATGAAGTGTTTAGAATATGCCTGCTAAACGTACATCAGGTGAAATTGGGGTTGAAATTCTACATCGTGGTCCTCTGGCTACCATGTTAACAGATTTTTTTCATTGCCAGAAAGTACTACTTTGTTCGAGCTAGAACTGCAAAGAGAAACACAAAATAATTGTGCCGGCTGAGGGCCAGCTCACAAATCTCCACGCTGAACCACTCTGGAAAGGCCTCCAAGCCTTTACCCCAGTTCCTGAGGGCTAGCCCTTCAGAAGGTTACATTGCAAGGGGACTGCCAGCCACCAGAAGCTGTTCCTCACCACGAGCAGTTTCCTCACCATGTGGTGTGCCCACCAGCTCTAAAGGGCAGCCACTCCATTACCAAAAACCAGTCTGCTGTGGTGCGACGGGCTGATGCTCCATAGCTGTATCTTAATGGGCACTAAAGTTTTAACTTTATGTTCATATGTAAACAATTATATTACTACAATTATAAGATTTCTCTTGGAACAAATTTTCAAAAACATTTCAGAGAAATGTAGAAGACTTAAATTTTGTGTTTTTTTTTACCATGAGTTTTGCTCTACCACTAGTTTAAAGGAACACTTCTCACTTCTTTTGAGCTGCTGGCAGATTTTCTTTAAAAGGGAGTTATGCTTTTAAAAAAATTTTAAAGGGCTTGGAGTGTCATTTCTGTGAATGAACCATTCTGTCACAGGTTACGAGCAGAGGCATTTCCAGTTTTAAAGTTTTGAGAAAGGCATTTATACAATCCCATTAAAAATGTGGGAGGAACAAGTCTTATTACAGTAAAAAGTCCAATTATTTTCTACTCCCCATTCATAGATGAATGCCTTGTAATAGTTTGCGACAGAGTGAAATTCCAGATTAGGAATGAGCTCCAGAGCAAACAACAGGGCACAAAGGAGGCCACTCCCATTACTTAGCATTTCAAAGGTGATGGAAACTGGGAAGGAAGGAAAACAAAGCAAGCAAAGAACTGTTTTCACCATGATCAATTTTATTGCTTAGGAACCAAGCAGTCACTTCCAAAGGCCTTCGGAATGACCCACAGTTGAAGCCCACAGACAGAATTGCTGCGTGGTGGCCTCGATGTGGCTTGTTGACGACCAGCGACCACAGCATTTAACAGAGACACCGACCAGCGTAGCGTCAAGAACACAGGTCGGCACGCGGACACCAAATGACTCGCGACAGTAGTGATTTCTATAGAAACAAACATCGATCTCATGCTTTTGCAGTCCAGGAACTGTAGTGTTCTGAAGTAAATCAATAAAACGCACGCTTGTGTTTCGTCAACAGGCTCTGCAGTCACCTTCCGACGCTGTGTTCAGTGCTGGGAGCAGAGTGTTGTTGGCAACAGGGTAGTTACACAGGCGTCGGTAGCACGGCCCAGTGTTGCTTCTTTTCCATGTTTTATACAGCTCACGTTAAGCAATCTCTGTGGGAAGCGGACGAGGCTATTTCTAATTCTCCCACGAGATTATGGTTTTTAATGTAGAATATTGGCACCATAAAACGGTAACAAAAGACACAGACAAAACATTTTACAAAATTCTTAAAAGGTATACCCAGGCTAGCTATAAACTTCACATTCAGTTCTTAATGTTACACAGAGAAAGGTAGAGGAGTGACAAACTGCTAGTGCAGAAGTGCAGAGGGGCCGCTCTTGCCCCACAGCACTGCTAGGTCAATGCTGTCTTGGAAACTTGTGTGCCGATGTACACATCCCTAAACTCCTAGACTGCAGTTCTACCCGCTGATATGACACTCGTGCATCCATACTGGAAAGTATATTTAGTATAAGTTTTGGTAAGATTTATAAATTATTTTTAAAAAGTATATATTTATATGTATTTATATATATATAAAAATGGAAAGCAGCTGCAGTGTGATTCAGACACCATGTAACATGGCAGTAGAGTCAGGCCACGGAGGGCCCTTGGGGTGGACACGTATGGTGGCCTCACTGCCTGGGTTGGCCCAGGCACAACTCCTCCTGGCAGAGAGGGATGCTTGACACCTTGGAGTTTCTACGTTGCAGAAGCTCCTCCACAGACAATTATTAAAAATGGAGAACTGTGAAATCTAAAATATGGAATCTCTTTGCTATCCGAGTTTTGGCAACAGGACTATGACTTGTCTTTAAAAAACCAATGTTTCTACTCAATGTCACATGAACAGATACGACAGTGAGGTATGTGAGGCTTTTCCGGAGTGGTCCGGAGGCTGAAGCGAAGTGTGGGGCCGGCCATCTAGCAGGTGGTGCTTGGGCAGGTTTTTGATGCAGCTGTTAGGAGTACGAGTTTCAATATGCTGCTACAGGGAGGTCTCGTGAAGGGTCCTCTCATTGCGCTGGCACCTCTTCCCTGAAGTGGAATTAGTAATTTGTTAAAGGAACAAACACACCAGGAAAAGCTGCAGAAAAGGAGAACTAAGGGAAGGAGTCATATTTACCACCACGTCACTGCACGACACAACACTTGTGCACATGTGCATGAGGTTTACCTGCCCCAGGCGCTATTCGGAAGGCCAGGAACACAGGCTGCAGTGAGGAGAAGAAAGGGGTGTCAGTGCACATGCTGCCACCTCCTACCAGGCCCCTGGCCCTCAAATCTCCTGGGCGCTGGAACCGTGTCCAGAGGAGGTGATGCTAAAACGTGTGCAGAGCAGAGACTGAGTCAGCCTGGACCTGGAGTACAGGAGTGGGGACACAAAAGGCCTGAGACAGCCCTTTTCTGTTTGTAAGGAAGGAGTTGTTTCAGATAAAAATTAGTATAAATACTGGTGTGAGGAACTGCTAAATAAGTCCCAAATGTTGTAGGGATGCAAATGTGTCCATCCTTGGAAATGCACTCAGGGACTACGGCTTCCAGGGCTTAAACACAGAGGAAATAGGTTCATCTAATTTCGCTGAAAATGGGGCATGAGCAGTCAGTCACGTGGTATGACTGCTGATGGGGACTGCTGGGCTGCTCTGGGTTTGGGGCAGTCACATGTGTAAGTAATCTGTTCAGCTCAGCAGCGCCTGTCCCTGAGTCCACTAGGTCTGGATGAGCTCATAACTACTTTGTTTGCTGGATGTAAGCTTGGCACAAGAAGGCCATGAAAATATCCCAAATGCATACTTTAGAAGTGGCCTTCAAAAAATAACCAGCTGTAGACAAAACTTTTTTTTTTTTTTTACAAGTAGTAAAATAATGTATTTTATTCTATGGTGATTAGTCGGTTCTGCTTCCCTCCTATTCAACTATCCTTCAGTATTTTATTAAAACTAAATCAATCAAATCAGACCAGTTTGGCTTATTCAGTAAAGCCAGACTAAGGAGATGAGAGGCTGCCTGCTTGCTTCCCACCCACTGGCCACTCAGCCCCTGGACTGCAGTGTGGCACACATCACCTTGTGGTCTCCCATGCAGACGTTGCGCCCGATGTGGTCATAGGTGACAACCTTCTCCTCACTCTCCGACTGGAAGCAAACAAAGGGCAGTGTGAGGAGGCTGGGGAACCCAATGATCCTGCCAAGAAGTGACAGATAGGGGCTTCGGGGTGTCCTGGGTAGAAGGGAGGAGTGTGGGGTAGTCCCTATGAATGAACAGCTATCACCTGACCTGCTCCCTGTCCTGAGGGGCTCTGGCTAATCAGAGCTGCCCCAGGGAGGCCCTGGCCAGCTATGGGAGAAGATCTACCAGTCGTACACCTTACCACCCCAGCCCAGCTCTTCTGCTGGGTGGGACCCTGATTCTACAAGGACAGAGGTGACATGGTACAAGGGGTCAGGGGAGTTTGGACTTCCCCCAGTTCTCGTTCTAATGCTGTTGTGTGCTACGGGCTCACTCCTTGCTCACTGCAATCACTGCCACTCTGAACTTTCTTTCAAGGTGCTCCTCAAACTGACATAGCTCATCTGTTTTCCATTTTTCCTATTTACATTTGTTTCTGACAGTCTGCTCTATTAACCTAAAACTTTGCACATGAAGATAGAGGCACTGAATTCCATATACTGCACAAAGCATTGTGTACATTTTAATTATCTCCTGTGCGCACACTTCCTTCACCTCTGCAGTGGCTCAAGGCTGGAACATGTTTGTATTTCAGGTGTGATGCTAAAGGCTTTGTTGCTGATAATCAGTCAGTTCTGACTTGGCTGAAGTTTTATATCTGCAGCTGAAGCAGCAGAGACTATAAAGTTAAAACTGAATTATCTTTAATGCAGTAGGAAGCTTAAGGTCAGATTTACTTTCCAACATGGTCGCCTGCCAGAAAGTATAAAAACATAACCTTCGGTACTGCATGCATGAACACTTTCCAATCTTTCATGAGCATAAAGCCGCCTCTGTGGAAGTGGGGAAACATTCATCAAACGCAGTGTGGTAATTTACAAAGGCAGCATAAAATTGTGGATTTTCAACTGTATAATCTTTGGACAGATAAACAAATTACAGTGGGGCACAGGCAGAATGCAGGCACACCTCACTGAGCATTCATCATGGAGGCTCCCAGGCAGCACGCCACCTTCGGTGTTTTAGGGCTCAGGAAGCAGAACGAAACATGATGATGAGGAACTGGAGCATGGCATGATGGATAGCACCACGGAGGCTGTTTGTGGCACCGTCTGCTCATCGTGTATTGCCCACTGCCCACTGGGCAGCCCCCAGGGGAGTGTCTATCCAACTCCAGCCTTGAAGACAGAGCCTCCTTCAAGCCACCAGGGGTATGCTTTGTCCTCGGCTTAGATGAAGAGCAGAGTTTGGTCCCCCACTGTGATTTTAAAGTATGGAACCCTGGGTCTGGGGACCCAAGGGCACTGTGAATGAATGTAAAATATGCTAAAATGCTGCCTTTCTTGGACCTGTCTATAGTCTCTGGCCACACTGACTCTGGCCAGCCTTCTGCCCACCAATGCTTTAGTAGCATGTTATCTTTCCGAGTTTACCACAAAATGAAGTTGTTGTGATCTTAGGTATTTTTCTGGTGGAGAATGCAAGTCATCTTTCTGCCTAAGTCCCCTGAAAGGTTTTGTTCAGCTAGCAGGTGAGAATGTCCACCACATGAACCACCATGTAACCACTATCTGCTTGATTCCCACACTGTCATCTCCACAGAGCTGATTAGCAAGCCCAGATTATAAGGGGCAGGGATGTGTCCAAGGCTGGGCCCCTGAACTCATCCTGCATCTTTGGGCTCCTGGCCAGGGTCCAAGTTCAGCTACATTCAAGAAAGCCTCAGCAAGAGAAGGATCCACAGTGGCCTCTCCTCAGTGATGGCCCTGGATGAGAAGGTATAGGCAAGGCATAGGCCCTGTCCCAAATCCAGAAGGTAAGCAGCCCACCAAAGCTGTCCTGAGTCAGCCTCCTGCCCCACTCAAGCTCAATGCAGACCCAAGGGGCTTCTGCCCAACAAGCCCTGTCTCTATCTATTCCTGGCTGCGCCAAGTGGGTTACTCTTCATGGCCAGGAACTAAGCACTGGTTTTTCCTGGGATGCTTTAGGCATGGGGAGGATTGAGGGGGCCAGTACTATATGTAGGGACATTAACCGTACACCAAAGGCCAGCAGGGCCTCTGTGGGGTGGCTGGCAGGGCTGTCCAACAACTTGGGAGGGAGGTCCTCAAGGGGTAATGGGGTGTGTGGAAGTGGTATCATTTGGCCCAGGGACACACACGGGCAGATGAGGGTAATTGGAACCCAACCAAGCACCACACCAAGGTGAGGACTGGTCAGAGGGGGCCTAGGTGGCAGGGACAAAGGGAAGAAGTGACAGAGTCCCTAGCCCACCGGGAGCCACTCGCATCTCCTGACTCCTACTAACCACTAGCCCCTGTCAAGGTCAGAGACCTGCAGCTCTGAACACAGCATCAAACTGCTGCTTCCACATGAATCCCTGTGCTTTACCGTTACATTTTCACTGAAAGGGGTAACAAAACTAATTCGGATTCCTTTGAAAATACTCCTTGTATGTTAACATGTAGGAACTGAAAAACCCTGGCTCTCCTGATCTCCTGAGAATGACACCCATCCCATTTTAACTTCTTATTGAGCCCAGATATGAACCTGGCTGTGACTTGTAATGACAGACATTTCTACTACGTTTCACAGCTTATAGACTCTTTCATGGATAAGAGTGCACTGAACTCTAAGGATTCAATAAACTATGATTTTCAGACTACTGCCTGGTGATCACTTATACATGTTTCTACCCAAAAAGACAATGGCACTCACTGGGACTTGAGCCATGGATGAGGAGGCAACCACAGCTTCAGTTCAGCTTACCTAAGGAGAAGGCCTGACATGGAGCATTTCTAGGCTAAGCAGCTCACCCTACCTGGTCCCTGCCCTGGCTTTTCCTGCAGCTGGTCCCAATGGTGGTTCGCACTTACCCTAAGGACCAGCTCCTTGGCAGACAGAGACATGAGGATGCGGTCACACCACGCGGGGCACCGAGTGTTCATGTACTGTTCACCTTGGCTGGATTCCTCGCTGTATGGGTAACTGGGGAAACACAGAAGCACAGGGTCAGCAGTACACTGACTCTAGCCATCCTGTGTTACAAAGGAAGGCTGTGCTATCCAGAGAAAGAACACATGCACACAAGTTTCAAAAACACAAAGCCAAACTTACAACTTAAGTTTTCATATCAAGCAACTCTCTGTGTGGGTCTACAGATAACTCAGGTCAATCCAGCTGCACATATCTCTCCTCCACCTTCTCCAATAGCCTAGGTGCTTAATGTGGGAAAGGTCCAGATGTTCAGAAGGCCATGACCCTGGGGTCATCAAACTACAGTGGGTTGTAACTGTCCCTGGCTTACTGCTCTCTTGGGCCCTGTCCATTCCCTCTGAGGGTCTGAGAACGAGCTTTACCCAGCACAGGTGATGCATGACTATCAAGTGATGACCAGAGTGGGCAGTTGCCTCAACCCCAACTAGGCTTGCTAACCCATGTGTTGAGTGCATCCTGCATCATCGTGGACTGTTTGTCCCTCAGACAACTACCACCTGTCCCCAGCACTGTTCATCCTGCCTCCTGAGTGGCCCCCACTGGCTTGACTATGTCTCTACATGTCACCAGCTCCCTCATCCACACAAAGAGGATCCAGAGACCTATAGGTCCAGCTGCAAGTAACCACCAGCTTCCTTCTCTTCCTGAAATGAACACCTTGGCCCTGTGCCAGGGCATAGCGCCATCTCAATGGACCCACCTTAATCTACCATTCCATTTAAGATGCAAACCCATCACAAATAAGCATGTTTGTGGCCCACTAAATGCAAACTCACTAAGAATAACCGAGTCTGGGGAGAATCCTTATCTATTTAGTTGCATATCTTAGTGTAGTACACATGCTCACTCACACTGCTTACAGTTTTCAGCAGACTCTAAAGATGGTCCTTGTAAAAGTTTAATGTGTTTTTTAAGCTTAAATCCAAAATGCCACATAGTGTTTGCTGAGAATGGCACTCACTCTGTTAGATTTTCCTGTTAGCTTTCCTGGAAGAGGAGAGTGCTATTGATTTTCCAGACTTAGGCTGTCATAGGCACCTGTCACATGTTGATTCTGTGGGCCTTCTGGGAGGGACTCATATCACCTATATGCCTGGCCTCTTCTCTTACTGCCCATGGAGAGGACCTAAGGCCTATCATCCCTGTGTCTCAACCACCTGAAACGGCTTGGTGTCTCAGAACACATTTTCTGTCTTTGCTCTCTAGAGAGATCAAACTGGGCTTATGACTCATGATTCTTACAGAAAAGCACCACTTTATCAGATTAAAGACACAGATTTGGCTAAAAACAAACTTACATAGTTTTTAATGATGACAACATTGTCTTTTTAAAGAACAGAGAATACAAGTAACTTATGTATTTTTCTTCTTCAGGGAAAACAGCCAGTCAATGGCCTGTCCTATTTCTACACATTTAAAATGATAGTTATCTCGATCAAGTGTTTCTCAGTTTATCCCAACTATGGATTATGAACTGAAGCTCAGGCCCTACTGGAAATGCCCTGTACACATTCTAACACAGACCCCTGAGGAATGGCACTGAGGCCCAGAGCAGGCTCCCTGCACAGGCCCATAGCCCCAAGAGCTGTACAATCAGGCCACACAGATTTTCCCCAGCTTCCAAAGAATGATGGATGAACATGCTGAGTCATTCAGCTGGAACAACCCCCATATCGGTCAGGGTGAGGACAGCGAGGGCTCTGGGTGGTCTGTAGAGTATAATGTGCTGTGGTCCTCTAGTGGCTGCGTTGGGCCAGAAGTTCTTTGCTATGACCAACGAGCAGGGTACCTTCACTCACCAGAAGTCCAACCTTTTTCTAATACTCAAGTGCAGTAGATGGACATACTAGAAGGAGTACTGTCTGGCTGACTTTTCCATGAGAAATGTGTAGAACAGGTTCTTCTTGATGATTAAGATGTGTGATCTCCTATCCTGTTGCTGTTGCCTGGCTGTCTTCAGACATGGGTTTGGTGTGCAGCTGACATGGTGTACAACAGAATCCCGATAAGGACCAGCCTAAAAAGCATCACTGGGAGGTGCCAATTTGCAGGGAAACAGACTTGAACCCATGTGCTCTTAGAAACTACCATTTCAGGACAAGACAGCTGCAATGTTGTTACCATGGCAGAAAATTCCCCTGTGAAAGCCTGCTGGTCCAGGGATCTTCTCCAAAGGCTGTGCCAGGATGTGCCTGAAGGACTGAGTCTATTATAAACACTAAGATCTGGATCTGAAATGCTGTGGGTGACTTTTAATTGAGTTTACAGACAAACAAATTCCATTCTTCACACTGAGGAAGAGCACGAGAGCTTATGTTGACCCATGAAGCCAGATCTGGCAGGCTAGGGTGACCCCTTCTGTCTATAGGGATAGGACCTGATGGGTCCTGCTTGGATATAATGGGCTCTATGCCAAGTCACAGAATAGCCTAGAGTGGCAGGAACAATTCCTTATGTTGTCCTTCAACCTAACCTGCACCCGGAAGGTACAGGCCTCCACAGTCCCACATGCCTCTGACCCTTTTGGGGCTCAGGATAGATCCTGGCTGCCATGGGAGAATCAACAGGCTGAGGGATGTTCTGGCTGGGTTGGACTGCAGGGCCCAGCTGTTGGAGACAGCATACTCACCCCTACAGCCTTGGGGTGGGTTACTTTTAGGGTATACTCTGACACCCAAAGAGCAAATGCAAAAGATTCTGATGCCGGACAAGTCTGAGGAGGCCCATGTGAACCATGGGGTCCCATTTCCTCCTCCCAGCTGCAAGGCTACTTGCAAGACACCTGGGCCTGGATGTGAGCTGTCCACAGATGATTAATGTGAGTAGTGCCTTATACCAGACTTATCTGGAAGCAAACCTGCATGGGGTGGGAGGCAGGACAAGTTGGCCCTATCTCAGCCCTGTACAGCTTCAGGAATAATCGTCATAATTAATTGCAGTGGTGATAAAATTAACAATCACCCACCTGTGCTCTCTGGGCATGCCACCTCCCTTCCTCTTTACCTCTTACACTCCTTCCCTCAGGATGTGGGCAGCAGCAGATTGTTTGTCTGGCTGGGCTTTTGGATAGTGTTGCCATGGCCCCTGCAGCTACAATACTATGGCAGGGCACAAAGCTCTGCTAAGTTTTTGAGTCCTACAGGGCTGAGAACAACTGGAAGGAGGAAAGTCGGGTGGGTGGGATTCCACAACTCTACTATGATTCTCAGCCCTTCCTGAACCACAAGCAAGCAAGCAAGCAAGCAAGCAAGCAAAGGTGTTTGCACAGGCTGCTTTCAGAAGGAGAGTTGGAGGCTTGGCCCCACTTCTCCGGGGGTGGTGAAAGAACAGGCGGGGACCCCACCTCTGCTTTCACCTGGTAAAATATTAACAGGTCCCAGTTGCTCAGCAGCTCTTGTGATGGGTAATACAGCTGCCTCAAAGGTATCAAGCTCAAGGATAACTCAGTATGTCACAGAGGAAGATAACTCTCACATGCATCCACAGCCACAAGTGTATCTCTAAAAACCACTTCTATATCCATGGAGCCCTGAAGACACAGTAAAACATGACGTTTCAAAGATACCAGCTGCAATCAAAATGCCTGGTGGTGGTGGGAGACTAAAATTAAAGAAAAATAACTGAACAATACAGACTGTGGCAATACTGAAAATTATTCAGTGGAAGAATTTAGCAACCAAAGTGTCATAAGAAGGCATCTCGGTGGCTGGGGAGCTGGAGGTCAGGAGCCTGCACTGGCTCTTTGCCACAGCCACAGGGGCAGCTGCTCACACTTGCTCTTACTCTGGGGATGACCAGGGCTTTTATGCATAAACCATTCCCTGGCTGTTCTCACCCTCGGTGCTGACTCTCACATCTGCGAAGGCCGTATCAGGGCTCAGTGACCAGCCAGCTGGACAGATGTCCTAACTCCCTGCCCAAATACTCAGCTCTAGCAAGAAGGCTCATCCTGTTCATACTTGTTCTACATAGATAATTATTATTACATTATAGACACAAATTCAAAAAACTGCGGAACTCTACATTATGGCTCACAGAGAATCTTAAAGGAGTCTCCTAGTCTTTAATTTTTAGTAAAGGTACTCATTGACGAGGACAACCCAGGGCACTTTCCTGTGTTGTATACATTTTGTCTTTTTCAAAAGCTAAAACTGATTTTATTTTATAATTTGTTAAATAAAAGTATCCCATTTCATTGCTGTGAATTAATCTCTTTGGGAAGGAACTCGTTGTCCTAATTAACTCTTAAATAAGTTCTTTGAAATGTTTTGAATGGTAGATATGAGACACTTAAATTTCCCATTTTTTCAGTGAACTTCATGTTAAAGTGTAACATGTATAAGGCAAAGTACAAAAATGGAAGGGATGTTCCCTGGCAGAGATGACCCCAATGCCAGGAGGGTCTTGTCTGAAGCTAATTTTACAGAAAGGGCATCTTGCAGCACTCAGTGCTCTGCATAGGCCTTGTTTACCACACTGTGAGTTTAGGTTTATCCTCAGAGTGGGGCAGGAATGTTCTCTGCTATTCGGGCTGTGAGGTAACATTCCACTTCAGTTTTGAATATCGATTCTACTATTTGTGGGTTTTAATTGTTTCCAGTTTGGGACTAATTCTTGGAGAGTGGTGTGGTCCTTCCAGGGGTCCAAAATGTAAAGCTGTACTACAGTAACAGTAAGATGACTAGCTATTTCCAGCGTAGATGCTGCACCAATGGGGCAAAGGCCACTGTGGCCTGAGTGACAACCAGGCAGCAATTAGGCCATGTAGGAGCATCGTCCTCCCCAGTGTCACACACAGCTATGCAGAAGCCAGGGTCACTTACAGGTCCCCTGGTGAAGCAGTTTAAATGCTTACTTCTGTGGAACCCAACACCTGGGAAATATAGTTTTTAGGATTCAGCAGGATAATCTGGGTGTATCTAGGAGGCACGCTGGATTCCCCATGTTCGTGTCTAACAGACAGTGCTGCTGTGTCTGTGCTGTCAGTTTTTCGACTGCTTGTTTTCATGGAACACCATTCCTGCAGGCAGACTGATATACAAGTGCACTTAGGCAGGCAAGGTAGCTGGCAGACATCTTCTCGTAAAGGGATGAGATGAGCTTGCCTTTCCAGGGAAGCAATTAATATTATTTGTTGCCAACAACAAAATTCAAGCTTTCAATAAATATCCAGAATTTTGGAAAACATACTTGCTCCTCTGCTGAGGCTGGAGTGTCCTGATGGCGGTGCCATTAGCTTTGTGAGACAACCTGACATCTAACACCTGCCAAGGTTGGCACCCATGATTTCCAAACAACTTACACCTGCTGCCACCCAGCAGGAACATGGGCCAAAGACCTACTCCAAAACCAGGGACCAGGGACCAGTCCATGGGGGATAGTTTCAGATTCCACACTGCAGCAAGCTTCTAAGAAATCACTGTTTCTAAAAGTTAAAAGAAAGTTAAAACATCTAACGTCTTCAGGGGATGGTTCAGACATCTCACCCATGTCCAGCAGATATCTGTCTGAGGGAGGTCAGCTCTGCTCTACATGCTCCAGCCAAATTTTACAAACATTTGGAAAGATAAATTTGTTCTCACAAATTTTTTGTTTGGAAAACATTTTTTTTCATAAAATGTCACTTATGTTAACATGTAATGAGTTTATTATTAAATGAATTTAATAGATACTTAGAATTCATACAAACTCTCTATAGATACAACCCACAAAAACAAAAGCTCCGTGGGGTGCCCCAAAGTTCTAAGAGTGTAAGGAGGTTCTAGACTAAACTGGTTGAGCATGACTCTCTAGGACATGTTCCCAAAACAATGTTCAGTGCCAGTCATTTTGATGGTGGGACATACTTTTCTTAATAAATAGGAAGACTCACTATGCTATTTAAGAATGTCTACAAATACTTTGCTATTTATTTAGAGCACAATGCCATAAACATGATAGACACTGTCACCTTTAGTACATAAGGAGCTCACACAGAGACGAAAAAGAGATCCTGTCAGCCGAAACATAGATCACATGTGTGACTCACACAGGGAAGATACAGGTGGTGTTCAAATTTGGGGAACTGTTCAATCTCTAGTGCCATGAAGCCAATATGATGGCAGGAAGGACTGGGAAAGCCTTTGCTGCCAGGATCGAGGCTCTGGCCTCAGTGAGGTGAGGCTTTGCAGGGGCTGTCCCAGGAGAAGGCAGAGCCATCTGGCTCAGCCACCCTGAGGAGGAAGCACCCAGGCAGATGCTGAGGCCACAGGTAAGCAGTATGCCAGAGTCCCACATCAAAGTATAAAGATGTGGCTGTATAGCTAAATTCAATTCCCAGTACCAGGGGGTAGGGGAGGGGGGATAGAAAGAAACAAAGAAAACAAGATGACACAAATTCTCAAGGCTGTGGACAGCACTACATAGTGCTGGGTCAGGAGTCCAGGCAGACTTGGCTTGGGGTCTCAAAGGCCAAATCAAGGTGTCAGCTCTGCTCTACCTGGGGGTTGGGGTTGTACTCCCAGGCCTACCTGGCAGATGGGTCCTGTTTCTTCGCTGGCCTTCAGGCTGGGTTGCCCTCAGCTCGTATCTTCTTGTGCTTTCAGCCAGTATGGCACCTGAGTCCACCTTACAACTCTGAACTTCCCTCCTGCCCATCTCTCTCTGCCTTCAGCCAGAGTTCTCTACTTTTGAGGATGCATGTTATTCAATTGGGCCCACCTGGGTGACACAGGCTACTATCTTAAGGATATTCTCCTTAACTGCCTCTACGAAGCCCCTTTGGCAAGTGACATAACCGATTCGGGGAGAGGTACATTTGGGGGACACTCTGTGATAGCTTATCTTGGCTGTCAACTTGACTGTACTTCTGAATATGCCTGTGCGGGTCTGTCCAGACATGACTGCCTTGTAGGTCAGTGAACAGAGTGTGGAGGACCAGCCCTGATTATGGGCAGCACCACCCAACAGGTTGAGGGGCCAGATGGAACAAAAAGTGGGAGGAGGAGGAAGCTTGCATGCACAAGATTGAACTCTTCAACCCTTGAACAAGTGTATTATTTTGCTGCTGGCATCACTTGTGGACATTAGACTCCAGCTTCTTGAGCATATGAACATGGATTCACACCCAGTGAGTAGGGAAGTCTTCAGCCTCAGACTGGAACTGTATCATTGGTCCCTCTTGTTCTGTTCTGAAGCTTCCAGCTGCTTGTACTGAGCAGCAACTGATTTCCTTTGCCCTCCAGCCTATGGGCAGCCATTTGGGACAATGCAGCTTCCGATCCTGTAGGCCAATCTAATAAATCCTCCCTCATAATTACATACATGTACACACGCAGGCATGCATTTTATTGGTTCTGTTCCTCTAGAGAACCTGAATTAATACACCCTCCAACCATACTAACCAATCATACTCCATGGGCACTGAGGGCAGGGCCACCTCATTTTTCTTTTGGCACCAAAGTCCCACCTCTAAAAACCCACAACTGCTTTCCTCTCCCCTGTCCAGGGAGAAACACATCCCAGAGAAGCCTAGGCAGAGCTGAAGGACCCTGTTTCCTTAGAGTAGGTCTTGGTGTTCAGTGACCCTCCTTCCCAGAAAGCTTGTGCTTCCAATCACTAGGAGCCCACCAGGCAAGGAACCTAAGCTGATGCCATCTTCTCAACCTTCCAGAACATTCTGGTGTGGTAAATGTGGCCCCAGGCCTGTGAGAGCTGACTCCAGCCCCTGCCTTGGTGTGAATGGTAGGCCCCTCTGCTGCTTTGGGAGTTAGGGCTCTTCCTTGCCTACCTAGGCCCTGACCACAAAGCCCTTCAATTCCTGGCCTGGCCAAGTCCTGCTCTGTATTTCTGGTGCTAAGTAAGTTTCAAGCACTGGGAGAAAATCTCAACTGGGCCAATGAATGCCACAGGGTGGGGTCCTTGCCAGTCCAGTAGAGCCCAAGGAAAGACATCTTTGAGCTTTCTTGCAGCATTCTGTTGTTCAGAGGGAGGGATATTCAGGATGTCTGACTTGCAGAGGCAGGAATCAGAGCAAGTGCTGAAATCAGCTTTAGATTGAGGGTATATATAAAAGGACATTGCACTGAGCATCTGACTGTGATCCAGAGTATTCCCGGGTACCCCTGGACTCAGAGCTGCAAGTCGGTTCCCTGGGGGTGGAGGGTCATCTCCCAGAGCCTCACTGCTACGAGTTGCATGTATGTGCCTGGGCAATGACAACCTGAGGATGTGTGGGGCCTGCAATCCCTGCTACTCCAGCCCCCTAAATTCCACTCAACGGTTTGGGCAGCAGGCTCCTTGCCAGAGGGGTAAGACCTCCCCTGACCCAGGTCAGAGGGGTACAGGCTGGCCCCACAGCTAAAGGGCCTCAGGAGTCCTGGGCCCTGTACAGGGCAGGGGTTCCTTCCAGGTTGCACATGTTTGACCACTGACACCTGGCACAGTGATGGGGGTAACTCTAGCAAGGAGGGTGAAAGGCTGCTTGGCTGTCAGGCACCTTCTAGGTGCATGACTGCTCGTTCCAAGATAAGGATATGAAGTGTTTACCACTGGGCTGGGTGCAAAACAAGTGGGTGTGAGACAGGTACCACACAGGCATGATCCTTCTTGCTGTCATGATTCACATGTCTGTTAGAAAGTGTCTCTATCACTGCAGGTGTGCTTTTCACCCTGAGCACGAACATTTTTAACTTGGGATCTAAGAAAGTGGGGAGAAGTGCTATAGAGGCCTGTACCTATAATGGAGCATCTCTGCCCTTGGGCAACCACCTCTGTGTGTGCTGCTTCCAGATGGACACTGTGTCCCAGAGGCCCCAGTGGGCAATGTTGTACCCTCCTCAGGAAAGCCCAGCATAGCCAAGGCAGCCATGGTGCAGAGCACTGCAGGCTCAGGTCTGGTCACATTTCCTGGCCACTTTCTGTCAAATCATTCGTCTTTCTTAAGTCATAACTCTCTGTGGCCCTGGAATAGTCTGAAGTGAAACACTGTTACTGATGTAAATTTCAAGATTCCACAAATGTCAGAGTAAAACAGAGAAAGCTTACTTGCCTGGGAAAGTCAGACAGACCCAGAATTCCTCTGGGACCCTGCACCATTGTGTGGGGGGGTGGGGGTGGGGGGGTGGGGAGGTTAATGCTGTCAACATTCCCAGAAAGATCCACAAATACAACGGCCCAGCTAACCCCATGTGTGCTGACCTAATATACTTGACCTTATTTTGCATACTTGAAAAAAGATCTTTAAAATAGTAAGAAAGTAACAGTATTATTTATTACTGTCGGTTAGTTTTGTTCTTAGGGCCAGTGCATTTAGTACACATGCATACTGACACAAGTGTACACATGTACACAGATGCAGACACACACATAAATGAGCACATGTGCACTGACACACAAACGGGCCTGAGCAGGAAAGGTTACCTGGTTCATCCAGCAAGGGCAGTGTGCCTTACCTGGGGGGAAATGAGATGTCCAGTTCATACAGTCTATCCTTAAAGACAGACAACTCTTTGTCAAACTCCAAAAGCTAAAGAAAAGATAAGAAAATAAAGTCACCTTGGTTTTCCTCACTGGGGGCACAGTGCTCTGTGTGCATCTGGGATGTCTATAACTTCCTAGGAACCTACAGGGCTCAAGCATTTGGTCTGACATCTGCCCTACCTAGGAGCTGCTAGGTCAAGTCACCAGAAAGATCTGGGGTGCCTTCCCACCCAGCTCTGATGACCAACTGTCTCTGCTGTGAGTAGCGCAACCTGCAGCTCTTGGGCTGCTTGGCTCTGCTCACTCAAGACACATGCAGGCACCCTAACACACTCATGCCCTGGGGCAGGGACTAGGAAGCTCTCACCAGTGTGGAAAATCCTTTCTACAGAAGGGACATTGCTCCTGCTGTGCCAATGACTAAAGTGACGCACATAGCAAGTGATGTCAACTTTGAGTAGATCATTTCCACATTGGTATGATTCTGACAACTCAGGAGGAAATATTCATTTCTACATGCACAGGGGGCAGCAAACAGCCCATCCCCTTGGGATGCTTCAGAGACAAAGTCAAGAGGGAATTGTGCCCCCCTGGAAGGAATGAGTCTCCACTGGCTGCATCTCTGGGTGATCACCATGCACACCCTCTGGGACATTGTTCATTAATCATGTCCCACCCCACAGCTGTGTAGGGGCAAGCCATTGAACTGGGGCTCCCCTCAAAACCATACCGTGTCCTTGCTCCTTCTTGCCACCTCATCCATCATTCCTGAACATGCAATTAGCAGCATCATGTACACAGTAATTACCTATGTGCCAGGCTGCTACCTGCCCACCTGCACTGGGTTTCCTGCCTATTCTCCAACAGAGTGCCACCTTTACCAATCAGCATTTGGTGGGCCCCACTCCTGCTCATTGGCTGGTATGTTCTGGGGCTGAATCGAGGTTAGATCACAGGAAATAGCTGCAATCCCCATCAGAAGTAGTAGTGCTTATGGTGAAGGGACAGGAGGAGTAAGCCAAAGCCCCTTTAAAGCAAGGGACCATTCAAACAGAGCTGGCTTATTTCAATCTTACACCATCAAAGCCATATCCTGCAGCAACCTAGATGTTCAGAGACATGAGCAAGAGAGTCCCAAACTGCCTTTTGTGACTCAGATACCAATGCTAGGGGCCTGGACACTAGAAGGTATCATATGAATCAATCTCCCGTTAGTGGGGAATAGCCACACCAAACCTCACCCAGCTCAATGCTGTTCCTTGCAGCTACCAGGCTGGGATGGTGGGTTTCCAGAGCTGAGGCAACACAGCAGGGAGCACCAGGTCTGGCAGGCAGGTGTTGGGAAGGCTGTTGGCTTCAGTCTGGCATTAACATGGCGTTGGCCAAGATTAACAAGAACAGTAACCACTCTGGCTCTGTAGCTGCCTGTCTGGCAGGCAGCTTTTCCTAAAAGGCCTAGATGGGAGCACTTAGGGGATGCTGAGATTTAGAAAGGTCCATGGTCAACAAGTGCCTCTGAACAAACTGTTGTGGCTCTTGAAATGCAACTTTCAGAGTTTCACAAAAAGAAGCTTCTCTTATTTTTCCTTACGTTTTGAAGGGAAGTCCTGGAATGTCAGGCATTACCCAGGCCTCATCTACGAAGATGGGTACAGGCAGAAGCCCTGGTTTCAGTGACTGGCCCTGGGCAGCCCCAGCACTGTCCCATAGCACCTCCCAAGCACCTCACTAGGAGACACTGGGCAAGGAATCCTCTGGAATGTAGGCCTGCACACTCAGAAGGGAAACAGCTGGCACACTCCACGTAGGGCTTCAGGGAGGTAGCTGTAAGAGAAGGGCTCAGGCTCCACAAGGAAGCTACAGGCTGGGCATGTGCTGCCCCATGGCCACTGAACCCAGAGATTGTACACAAAGAACCACTTTCAAGGATGCTTGAGAAAACTGACCTTCCATTCATGTGAGATGGGTATCAACCTCCATGCAGTGCACAGTGTTGCTGTGGGGGTTTGCCTAAAATTTCCAATTAAAGAGCAGATGACTAATATAAACATGAACACACACATGCAAGTTACAGAGAAGTGGGGAAACTCTGAAAAGGAGGAAGAATTGGCCTGAGGCTACTAGGGAGTAACCGGTTAGCAAGTGGAGGCCATTTATTATTCCCTCCCAGCTTGACTACCTGGGGCTCATCAGTGGCCATTCTGTCTAGGGTGGCTGCACTGAGGTACTACTCAGCAGACTGAGGCCACCGTTTCATTACCCCTCCCCCATTTTCAAAAGTATGAAGTAAAAATAAAGGAATCAAGTATCTGCTTTGAAATGAATTTGATCTTTAAGCTGCTTCAATAGTAACAGAGGCCAAGAGGAATGGACTAGGAACTCTGGGCCTCCTATAAGCCACCCTCACCCACATGTGTTCATCTGATACTGACAATGTAAGGTCCCCCAGGCTCAAGTCCCCAGCCTCCATACTAAAAGAAAAATTGCCAGGTGATAGCCCTCTCTTTAAATTACCCATTGTTGACTGCCTTTTTTTTTTTTTGGTCCTGGGGATCGAACTCAGGACCTTGTGCTTATGAGGCAGGTGCTGTGCCACTGAGCTAAATCCCCAGCCCCAAAGTAAATTTTTTCTTTTTTGGTACCAGGGATCCAACCAGGACCTTGGGCTTTTGAGGCAGGCCCGGTGCCACCGAACTAAATTCCCTACTTCCCTGATTTTTAACACAGAAATATCCTGAAATTTGAAAAGGAACATATTCTGATTCATACATGCTTATTTGGTGTCTGCAGCATGCCAAGTATTTGCTGACCATCAACAATCACTGCCCTCCTGGGGCTTCACGTCTAACGGTGACACAGAGATTAATATGAAAGCCACACAGGCAAATGTAAAACTGTTCCATGACTGTGTGGAGGGCAGACACAGGTGGCCGCACCAGGTGCCACTCAGCCAGCTGGCTCCGACAGGCAGTGGGACCCTCACCATGTGTGACCAGTGTAGAGACTGATCAAGTTTCCAGCCCTGAAACATCAACATGAAATGATGTGGATTAAAGCCTCTACTACCACCAGCACAAAATATCAGAGATGTTTCTGATTAGAAATCACATTGCATTTCTGTTGAATTGATAATTTGTATCTCTTTGAGATTTTTCACAAACATGATAACCAATTTCACATGTGTCTTAAACATTCTTCCTGATTACAAAGTGAAAAACAGCGAAGGCCATGTGTGGACAATGATAAAGCAGCTGCTGGTCATACGTATCTGTCAGGAGCTGTCCCAGCTGCACAAATTCCACTGTTGCTGCAGAGACACTGAGCTGATAAAGAAAAAAGAGCCCAGAAAATCAATGCATTTGGAGCTTGGGCGGTTGCTAAACACACAGAAAACATCTCTATCCAACAGGCCAAGTGCCTCGAAAATTCCCAAGCCCTGCCCTGGGACAGCCAAGGAAAATTTAATCTCTCCAAATCCTCACCAGGGCACTCCATCCTGCAGCCCTGACAGCCACACTTATAATTAATTATACAATTTCGATGAGAATATCGACTAAACAAAGCTATAAATCATAGAAAAAGTCAATAGGCATGGACACATTCAATCATGTCCCGGCCAATGATTACTACTCTTAAAATACAATAATTATTTTCAGGAGCCAGCTTGAATTAAATTTCTGTCAGACGGGTACAAGACCCATGGTTGATGAAGGATGCGATGGATTTTGGGGGCTGAGTCCAGTGTAGGCACATCCATTCTGTGGATAGTAGTTTGTTTTTAACGTTCATGGCGCAGCGTGTTTAACTAGACCATGAAGATGAGATTATCTCTCATGCTCATTAGGCCATTTATCTTGTCCCTCCAGGGCCAGTGGGAATGACTCCCATATTCTAGTCATGACTGACAGCAGCTGATTCCTCTACAAGCCACATAACATGAGTAGGGGCCTGGGCCCACACACATCAGCATCAGCCCCTTAGACACTTTTAAGGGCACCGTGTCTCAGAACCTGAACAGCAAGGTGGGCAAGACTGCAGTCAAAGGTCCTGCTCACTTCAGGCTCTTTGGAGAAAGTACACAAACCTGATCAAGGGGGCGGAGACCACCTGTACTCTGGGCACCTGCAAGCCCAGCCTCTTTCTGGATAAGGTTCTGGACAGCACACATCGGATGGGTCTACAGGTCCTTCTGAAATCATCACATGGGAATATCTTCTCTACTTCAATTCAACTATAGTTTTTCATATTAGAATCATATCCAAAAGTTTTGAAAATTTAAACCGGTATTCTTTAAAAAGATATAAAACTGTCATGTAGTGAATGCACAGAAGATCAACACTTATGGCAAAACAACACTAATCAGATCAAATGCTAGGAAAACCACACATGACCCACACACACACGAGACACTGTCCTGATGCTTCCAGAACCCGCATGCCTTCCACCTCCACCTCCAAGGCACTGCTCAAGCTTAGGCTGTTTTCTCCTCAGCTGCTTGAACTCCTTCTCACCAGTCTCCTTGCTCTTTCCAGAATATTCTGTTCCCTCAGCCACCCCAGTGGATTCCTCAAAGGGATCCTCTATTCACTTTCTGCCTTGCACAGGGGCCTGGGTGACCTTACTTCTATAGGTCTGAGGGGATGGCTCTGCTGGGGATCCCATAGCACTCGACCCAGGCTCCAAGCTCAGATGGCCATGAAGCTATGAGGGATAGCCCCCATGTCTCCTGAGCATCTGACTTCCACACACATTCTCCCATCTACTCTACTGAAGTGAGTTGGGATGCTGCCCTCTCTGTGTAGACAACAAGCAAGATGACACAGCCACTGTCCTAACGGACCCACCTCTCTAGCAGGAAATACATGGAATGTTAAGTTTACATGACTAAGCATGTAAAGGACACTGGTGGGCATCTGAGGAAAGTCAACTTTACCAGGCTCTAGAGCAGCTATGGTGAACCTTTTAGAGCTTTCAATGATACAAACAACCTGCTGTGGTATGCATGCCATAGAGGCCACCACTGCCACCACTGCCACCACTGCCCTAGAGGGCCTGAGGAGGAAAAGGGGAAGGGGAAGGGAAAGGGAAAGGGAAACTGTGAGAAAAGTGCATGTGTCCTGGTGTGGGGGTGGAGGGTTCCCCGTGGAAAAGCAAAAATAGATTCAGTGATGCCAGTGATCAGGCTTCTAAGGCAAATGGGATGTGAAATGAGAATGTGGCTGAGGCCTAACCCCATGCAGCAGGAGAGAGGTTCTATGCCTAGGAGGGGGAGATGATTCAGGCACCATGAAAAGAGTCTAGGGCAGGCACCAACCAGTGGAAGAGATGTAGGAGTCATGGAAGTGTCCAGGTTCTGGGTTGAACCAGTGGCAAATGGTAGATATTTCTCAAGAAAAGAGACAGAATATGGGGAGAGTGTGGATCTGGACTCCATGGAGATAAATCGAGGCACCCAAAGTCATCTAAGACAAGCCAGCAAAAGTGCATTGTGCACATGTCCCACAGTGCCTGACCTGCAAAGCCTGGGTCTGCCCCAGCACCTGTACACTCTCGTTGCAACATGTTCCTCACAGCACCCCCGTCCCCACCCATGGCAGCCCTTGTTGGGGCTACAAGTGGCTATGACCAGCTTCAAGAACCAATCCTGTACTTTTCAAGAAAGTAAAGGGTGCTGACTTGGGCACTGGCTGTTAAACACCACTGTCACACTGTAGAATGGAACCTTCCACAGAGGGAGTTTATGCCACAGAAACTGGCAGATGTTTTAAGGGCACCCTCACCCAGCACTGATCCACATTTACCAGAACATAAAGTTTCCAAGAAATATCTGTAAATTCATTTAAAATGGTACACAAGTATACTACAATAAAAAAGTAACAGCTTAAGAGTACAGTAGACCACCTTTCAGTGTAGGACTGCAGGCGGCCCTCCCAGGGAAGGCCGGGGGCTCAGGAGTGAGGGCAGAGTCCTAAAGTTGGGGCTACCTTTGGCAGTAGCCACACTCTTAACTGATTTGAGCTGCATGTTCCCTTTAATGTGCAGCTCAATTTACACACATGTGCTCATGCACATGCACACACACCCATACACATGAATTCATACAATGTACACAAAACAAACTTGTGTACTGGTATTCATGCATGTGCACATATATACATATGCACACAGCAAGGCCAGCAACAGGTGTGTGAGGAGCTCACACAGACCCACCGTGCCTGTGCGCAGCTTTTCCACATTTGAAAAGAAGCTCTAGGCCCACTGCCCACCCAACAAGGACTTCCCCACCCAAGGCACCCAGGGTCTCACCTCACCCCTGCAGGAGTTTCAAATGCTGACAGATAGAATGGCATGCTGCCTGTTAACAGGAACATAACCCAGGCGGCCCAGCCTAGCCTAGGTGCTAGACTAATCCCATAAACTTTCACCTATCAAGTCAGCCTTGAGCCCCAGCAAGGCACAGAGCCCTGGGTGGTTCCTTATAAGCAGAAGCACAGGGGAAGAGTCCCAGGGTAAGTGGCCACACATCTGGAAACAAAACTCACCGCAGTGCCATTGTTGTCCCGGAAGACTTCCTGGTTGAAGTAGTCAAAGAGCTTCTTTTCTAACTGGAGCACAACCTGCCAAGTCAGAGTGGCCTCAGTGCCCAATGGGTAGGCACATGTGTGTACGTGAGGGTATCACACCCTCCCACCCCTAGGTCTCCAGGCTCTAGGGTAACTACAAGGCCCTCATTCCCCTAAGCTGGGTATGGCCAGTTGTCACTGGCCCATAGTCATAGGTCACTTACCTTACGATCATTGTCTGACTCTCGAAATATCAACTTCACCACTTCGTTGGTGTCAGCAGCCCGAACCGTCTGCATGGTAGCCTTTGTGCAGAGAGTCTGTGGAAAGACATGGAGGAAACTCAGTCCCAGAAGAAAGTCAACTTGCCTGGAGCACTAGGCAGTGCTGCCCCCAAAGCCACAATTTCCTGACCTTTCCTGACCAGTGAGTGAATTCCTGGCCTCTCTAACTGGAGGGGAAGGTAGCTTGGTGTTGCTTCCCCCATGTGTTTCACACCTTGTGCTGAAGAATCCTACCCCATCAGCCATCCCTGGCCTACCCCCTCATAGTGGGATGGCCCATGTCTCCACAGGACCCTGGCTGGGTGTAGCTGGCACCACAACACAAACCAAAAAGTATTTTTGTGCTTCCACATGAAAGCAAAGTCTCGCCAGCAGTGCCCACAGCCAGGGCAAGTCTAACTCCTTCCTGCTCCTGCTCTGCTGCCCTGAGCTTCCCCAACTTGGGAGCCAGAGAGAATTTTTGAAAGGGAAGCCTGCAACTAGGTTATGGTGTGTATGTAAATTATAATCCAATAAATTTGTTTTTAAACAACAGAATACATAATTTTTACTTAAAAAGAAAGACCACTGGAAAAAAAAGAAAGAAAGAAAGAAAGACCACTGTAACAAAAGTAACTGACATTATAAAGTCTCTCCACTGCAGGAGCCAGCTCCACTGCTAGGAGGCCCTGGATCCAGGAGAGCTGGCTTAGGACTGCAGTTGACAAGTACATACTGAGTGTGAGCCTTGAAAGCTCTTTGGCAGCCCAGCCCAGCTCACGTGCTGCACTGTGCGGACAGAGCATCTACCCTACAGACACTGGGGACAAGGGACACCCTGGTGTGTACAGCATCCCAGCAGAGCTGCCACTCTGGAAGCATACTCCAGGATAGGCCATTGATATTCACTGGAAGATCAGCTAGCGGGGCCACACCTCCAGAGTGGCTTTTGGACCCCTGTGTCACAAATCAGTCTGGCCAGCTTAGGAACAGTGAGAGGATTAGGGCACATACCCAAACAACCCAGCTGAGCTTGGCCACCCTGCCCTTCCTGGGTCCCACGGAGGTCCCGGCCCCATCCAAATGCTAATGTGCTTAAGTGGCTTAAGCCCCTCGGTGAAAGGGGAAGGCTCCGTGCAGGCAGAAGGCCATTGTGGCTCCTTCAAGAAGCAGTTCAGGAAATTCATGGCTCTGTCTCCTGAAGGCATCTGCTGGAATCATTTTTAAAAACTGCTTTATCTCACCACTTTAGGCAACTCCCAAAGGACAAACATAGGATGATCCCCAGAGCCAGGCAAGGCCAGCAGCTCCTGCCCGCCCCCTTTCCCCTACACCCTCTCCCTTGGAGGTGCCTCATTCACATGTTTTAAAGAAGCGATCAGGGGCTGAGCATGGGCAAAGCCCGCCTTTCCCTTTCCTTTCCATCCAGGGAAGTCGTGACCACTCATGCAGAAAACTTCCAGGCCAGCCCTTCTGGCTCAACTACTACAGAAGGGATTCTGTTCTTTTGAAAGAAGAAAACAACACAAAACAAAAATACTCCAAGTACTATTTTTAACATCACATCTAAGATTTATTTCACTATTAGTAGCTATATGTAAGAACATTAGAAGGGTAGCCCAGCACAATCTTACTGGCCCTTAAAGGCCTGTTTTTTCTTCTGGAATTTTCTTCCTTGGTGTATCAAGGAAGTCCACCTGTTGTGTGGACAGTGGAATCCCTGATTTCTTCTTGTTTGGACAGCAACCAAAACATGCTGCCTAGACCCAGTGCTCCAGGCACTGGTGACAGCAGGAGAAGGCTGTTTTCTTCACAGTTGAATCACATAATTTTTACAGCCCATTTAATTTGCACAAAACCACCCAGTGATCAGATGCCCCGAAGCACACGTGTGTAATTGGGCTGCTCAACTCTTCCCAGGAACTAAAAAATCTGTCCTCTTACCCCCAACTCAACTGTCACAAATACTCCCCACAAAGTTCAAAACTCTATTAAAGGCAAACAAACTATCAACCCTAACAACTCCAGTCTTTTAAATACAATGTTAAAAAGCTCCTTTAGAAAAACAGAAATTATTCTGTGCTGACACATACAAATGAATACATGATATATGGGTATACCTGAGATATGACAATGCCAGCCACAGACTTGGGCCCCAACCTCAGAAAAAGAACCTAGTCTCCAATAGGGTCCTTCCAGACACCTCTTTACCACCTGTGGGAAAGGACACAGGGGTCCAAAGTGCATGGGGCTTTTTAGGACCAGGGCCAGCCCAAGGATGTTCCAGTAGCTGGTTCACAAAGATCTGCATTAGCATGTCCTCCTGGGCCTAACAGAGTCAGATTTGCAGGAGCTGGTAGGGCAGTATGGTTCCAGAGCTTAGGACAAGATATCTTATAGAAAATACATTCTTATGTCCTATGAGAATTTTGTTGTATAGTAGTAAGAGGCATATCAAGCAAATATATATATATTTATTTATTTATTTTAGATTTTTTAAAATTTTCTACCAGCAATGGAAACTAGGTAAGGCAGATCTAAGATCAGGGTGAAGACACAGAACTAGGTAGTAGTACTCTAGCAGTTTTTAACAGTTAAGTTGCTAAATGAGAATCAAAGTTATGACACATCTCCTGGGCACTTGTGCATCCATTTCCAGAGTGAGCAGGCATTTTTGGGAAGCATTTCAGTTTACATTTACCACCAGCTGGAGAAGTTTTGCCACCTGAAGTTTCAGAGGGTAGATTACCACTGCAGCGGGCACACCACTTAGCCATAGCAGGTGCTGACAGCAAGGGCTACCAAGGGGCACATGCACTATTGAGCAGCAGCCTGACATCCACAGGAAGGGCGGACTGGTTCCAAAGGATCACACAGCCCAGAGCTGGGCAGTCAGGGACCTCAGGTCAAGCCATCAGTCAACATTTTTTATGGGTCACTGGTACCAGCACTGGAGTGGCAGAAGACACATTACCTCTTCACCACACTCCGTGCCACATTTTGAGAAGAGCCAGGTAAACATGCTCTCTGCATTCCTGAAGCTGGTGAATATGTGGACATTTGGGCAGGTAACTAATATGGCTTCTTAGGGGAAGTACAGGAGGAAGTACAGCTGGTGGAAGCTCCAGATATAGAGATCCAGCCTGAGCAAAGGCAGGACAAGGTAGGGGTCTGAGCACAGGGAAAGGCCATGGAAAGCCCTTGGAGGAGGAAAGATGGTATAGGGTCAGGAGGGCAACAAGAGAATCCGCTTCTAGTCTAGGGATGGTGGACCTGCAGAGAGGTGATATAACATCATACAGGAAGTGGTCATGGCAGGGACACAGCCTTAGGAAGAGGGTAAATTAGAGCTGGACTGGGAGACAGAGTTGGTAGAACCACAGGGGTGGGGATTGATGTGGAGGAGAGACGGGGAGCGGGTACTACTCCTCAGATGAGCAGAACAGAAATGGAGGTATTCCCAGCACAGCTGGTGGTCCCTGCTGTGGGTCCCCACTGTGGCCTAGAGGGTCCCTTTTTTCCTCAAAGGAACAAAGACAGAGGAAATCCAAACATGCTCCCAGGAAGTTTATTTTGTATGAAAAAGACACTGCTTGGTGAAATAGGAATGGCAGGCCTTTGTTGTTGGCTTGTCCCCACAGACTATGATACTGCTGGGCTTCAATCTCTCATCTGGAGCCCTGGGAACCTTCACAGGCCTGCAAGGAACACCACTCAGACCACAGGACATATAATCTAAGGGCTGGGTTTGGTGCACAGCCTGAGCATAGGCACCACTGAGGCAGGAGTAGCCTGACGCCATGTTAAGGGTCTAGAGCCAGCTGAAGGTGTCTCCTCACAGGGAGGAATGAGTCCTAGGCAGTGTATGGCGTGTGCAGTGAGCCCTGGGGGCTCTAGTAATCTGAAAGTGCTCATGGTACCCCTCCTGCCATCTGGTCACGCCCCTTAGCCTCATGGCCAGTGCCAGGAGTGATGCAGTGTGCTGTAGAGTTACCCAGGTAGGGGAAGCTGCAGAGAAGGGAGGCTAGGCTTAAGCGAGCAGGATTCAGAGCCACTGGAAAAAGTCACCAGGCTTAGGAAATCTCTTTCTGCTGCAATGACTTAGTCTAATTCCTAGATTATTCCTTGCCAATTACTATGTTCTGTTTATTTGTTTTCTAAAGCAGACCATTTTGTGAATTGCTGGAGCCACAAACTCCCTCCCTAGGACCAGTGCCCAGGCTCTGCAGACAGCCCTGGCTCCACTTGGAGCTGCAGCTTGCCAGTACCTTCTGAGAGGGAGGCATCCTGGGTCTTGGCCCTCCCAGAGTAGTTGAGGAGCTCCATGAGAGAGTGCAGGGCCCAGCTCTCTGAAGGGTAGGTAAAGCCATCTACAGCAGATCAAAAGCTGACAGGCAAGGTGCTGCTGCCATTGTTTCTCTAACTGGAAACCAGTATCCATGGCTCTCCTGGAGCCACCCAGAGTATCCCAAGAGACAAGCACAAACACCACAAACTCCTTACTTTGGACTCTGGACCTAGCCACTTGCTCTGGCACACCATGTCCCAAAATGTGTGGGAGAAGTGAGGAGCCTGGTAGAAGGCTCTCTGATACCCACAGCCTGAGCCTTTTGAGGCCATCAGATAGAGCATTGTCTGCCCCAAGACAGTGCTCTGCAAGGGGTTGACAGCACCATTGTGTGGGCTGGCCCGTCACTCACCAGTGGCTGCACAAAGCAGTGAGGGCAAGGTTTAATCCTGACTCCAGGCAGCAGATAAAAACCAGCAGCCAGCTGCTCCAAGACTGTTTAAGGCACTAGCACCTCTTGGCCTCACCAAGGCCAAATGCTGCCCAGCTTCTTCACCTCCTCAAGAGCTACTTCTTTTTGCTTTCCCTTCAGGTGGGAGCAAGAGAGGTGACACAAATAACTACTTTTCTCCAAACTCAGACACATTATAGGGAGCTGCTGGGGGAAACATTCCAGTTCATTTTCAGAAACCATCCCCCAAAGAATTTTTTTCAAACTGAGACGTCCAGAAAAACACCATGCTGTAACTCCCACATCTACTTAGCACCCAGAACATACCTGTCAACACATGCTCCTTAAACTCATGGACAAGCAGAGTCAAGTGTTTGGGGGCAGGGGCTGCAATTCTTAATCATAGCCCCCTTGCTTGCTTTTTGCAGCAAGCAAGTTATCCAGTGAGGGGTCTGTGGGTGGTGAGACATGGCACCAGGGCCAGTCCCATTCTCAGACACATTTGCTGCAGGAGTGAATCCTCAGGGGGCTGGATCACATTTTCACATCAAATAGAAAGTAAAACAATTTCAAAATGAAAACAAAACAAGCTGTTCCTTAAGGCTGTGAAGTCCCTGACCCCTTAGGGGGCACTGCACAGGTTCCCTGGAGTGTACCTTATGCAGATGCAGCAGCTCCACTGCCCAGTACTAGTCTCACCAGCACCTTAGGTCCTAATAGCCCAGCAGAGAAAGGATGGACAGTGGCACCTCTACCTCTGTAGAGGCCAGCTAGTCTAGCCCATCCCAGGAAATACTGACCAGGACCTGCAGATGCAACCCCTCCGCTCCTGGAGTTCTTTTCATAAATAAAGCCTTCATTAGTGTTCAGGACAGGACTTGGAACCTCCTGTTTTATTACCTATTTAGCCATGGTCTGTGGCACAAAGCAAAGATGCATTTAAACAGACTCTGACAGGTCCAGTAGTTCCCAAATTCCTGGGCAGGGGGTGTTCCCATCTATCGGGTACCTCAGACATGTGTGCCCTGCAGTCCTCATCCAAGGCTCCTTGAGGTGGCCACACCAGAGCTCCAGAGGTCGTCTCACAGGCAGATGCAGCAGGCTGAGGGGTGACTATGATGTGAATTAAACCAGCAATCCTCAGTATTTGAAGTCACCTTCTCACATGGAGGAAGATGGTACTCAACAATACTCAACTCTTAAGCACACTTCCTGCCTGGCACTTCACTAACTTTGAATGATGCCTGTGGGATGATGGAAGTAGGAAGGAAGAGGGAGGGTAGAGGAGAGGGAGGTACAGAACTCAGCCTGTACCCCTCAGGGGACTCAGCACCAGGTACTCACCTCTCATTGGAGACCTGTCCCTGCTCAAGAGAGGGGAGCAGCTGGTGGGTGGGCTTGAAGATACATTTTACCAATTTTTCATGCCCATCCCTGTAAATGTGACCCTGCTCCTGAGCTTTTATCCTTCTGACAACTTTACGCTGGAAAACATGCAGACCCTCTGATAGCATGAAATCAGGAACAAAGACCTAGGGACAAAGAGGGGTGAGGAGTGGCTGCAGTCGGCTGGCTGAATTTCAGCCACAGGCAGATGTTCATAGGAACATCTGAAGGGAGATGCTTGTAAAAGAAATGGGCCTTAAAACAAAGCCTTCAATAGTTCAAAGAAAGGTGCCAAAGGAAGCCACATGCTTGCTCATGATAAATCTCAGCAAAGAACAAACTAGCATCATGAATTGCAATAATAAATGTTCTTATCCTTCAACTCTCAGGTTCATCTTAGACTCCAGAAACAGAATAAAAATATCTGAGCTGCGTGTTCAACATCACTGCTTACTTGTGCATTTGCAGGAACTTTCTGCTTCAGAGGACTGTAATTTACTGAAATCTCAGTCATGATCTCTAAGACTTCAATAAGAAATAACAACTAAATTGACAGCAAAATGTGCTTAGGAAGTTGTTTTGAAGCAACAGGACCCAGCTGCTGAACTAAACTCAGCCACGTCTGGGTGTCAAGGGACAGCATTTGCAACTAATGAGAATGAAGCTGAGAACTACCTTCAGCCCCAGGAGGCCAGGGGTAGATGGGGTATCTCTGTACTCAGAATGAAGCAGAAGCTGGTTTCCGAAGACAGTCTTACACTATTACAGCTCTCCTTCATATAGCACTGGCTCAGGGGAGGCTGGAGAAACTAGAGGCACAGAGGTGCCTATGCACACCTTTCAGGGCAGGGCTCACCCGGCTCTGTCTACTCACACAGGTCTCCCTCTGCAGCCATGTTCAATCACAGATGGGATAGCTATATCCTGCTCCATCTGAACTCTAGTACATCAGAGTGCTGCTCATGGCCAAGGGCCACGACCTCAGGCTCTCAGTAACTCATCTAGAAGCAGGGACTTCTGTGAAAACTGGAAACCCAAGGGGTCATGCTGAGCTCTCCCACCCAGATTTCACTTGCTTTACCCAGGGCAGGTGATTTCTCTCTGCACAGCCTGTTACAAAGTTTGTCCACATCTTGAAAGTGATGCCATTCGTGGGAGCTACAGCCAGCAGAATACATCAGCATTCAACACCAGTCTCTGCCTGCATTTTGGACACTTCTGAGTGTGGTAGGTGTTTGCAGTCCCCTCCTGGGAAAGGAAATTGCCTTTCTGGCTTAGATGGCGGAGAGGCCCATGGGGTGTGAATTTGCACTGAATCTGCGCAGCAGAAACCAGACCAATAATGAGCATATGGCAGGTTCTGCAAGAGCTGGCCCTACCTGAGTTACAGGTGACCTGGTTGGCCCATCTCACAATACCAGTCCCCAAGACAGTCATCTTCCCTTTCTCTATAGCTAAGCTCTTGGGGTCTTCCTCTCTCCTCCTCCTCCTCCTCCTCCTCCTGGCAATCAATGATGTCAAGGAAATCTGACCTGAGCAGCCAGTGCTGTGGTGCTGTGATGTGTGCTTGTGAGCCTATAGCAGGCTTTTCACTAGAAAGGTGACCATAGACATCGCAGCAGGAAATCTGTTATGGTCCCATCTTTCTTCTTACAGGCCTGTTGTTTTTGTTTAAATTCTAGCCATGAAAATGTCCAGAAGTGAAGAAGGGCTACATCCAGGCAGCAGTGACTAAAGAAAGGAACAAGGGAGCTGGGGATTTAGCTCAGTGGTGCCACTGCCTGCCTCGCAAGTGCAAGGTCCCGAGTTTGATTCTCAGTACCAAAAAAAAGAAAGAAAGAAAGAAAGGAACAGGGAAGGACTTCTAGGAGACAGTTCACAGACAGGCCTAAAGACTCGGCATAGACTTTCCTCAAAACAACTTAATGGAAAATCATTATTGCTAAGCTCAAATTTTTCCAATGCTTCCAGAAAATAGAACCAGTTCATATAAACATTTTTTAGGCTACAAATAGTTCTCCTGGGAATGCTGAACATTAATATAAATTTGTGTCCTGCTATATAGCACACTATTAAAATCAATATGCTTTTGCTTGGAAGGCAGTATTAACCAAAAAGGCCCCAGCACCCATGCTGTCTCAAATGTGCCTGGACACTTGGTTCCACACACCAGGCTGCCCAGGGGTCAAAGCTGCATCTCAGAATATTATCACTACCAATAAAGCTGCATATGAACGTTCTAGGTTTACCTGCAGGTCACTGCAAAGTGAGTACCAAGAATTGAATGTTAAATTCTAACAAAGAGGCATTGTAGTCCTTGGATATACATCTGAATTTTAGAACACGAAATATAAAAATTTTAGAAAATACAAACTTACCTGTCCCAAGTGATTAACCAATCCTTGGTAACTAATGTCTACTGACATAATTTCAAGTCTTAAACATATTCATGGAGTAAAATAGGAGCATGGTTGGTAAATCACTTAACTGATCACTCTAGATGGCTTTCAAATTTGTATTCATCACTGGTAACTTAGAGATTCAAGGAACACAGAAACTAGCATCTCAGGGCTGGGGATTTAGCTCAGTGGTTTCGCCACCTGCTGCGCAAGCACAAGGACCCGAGTTCGATCCCCGGTACCAAAAAAAAAAGAAACTACCATCTCAACAAATTCTCTGATCATTCCCTTTTTGGGGTGAACATATACTATACCCCAAAAGTCTGTGTGCATCCAACAGATGTGCATGTTGACAGCTGTCCATACCAATGGTCATGTGTGGTACAAATGGGGGGTCCCTTACCCCAGAGGACACCCCTGTGGAGAGGTCACTTGAACCCTTGCTGAGGGAAGAGGCCAACAGCAACCTGGCAAGCACAACGTCACACTCAGGTCTAACTATTTTTCATAGAAACAGCAAGACTAAATGGCATGTTAAAATAATCTCAAATTAACTCTAGCCTTTAATTTACCCTCCTTTCCTAGGATACACACACACATTTGTGCATATGGAGCTTCTGAGAAGCAAGAGCACTGCTTTCCTGGGCCTTGCACATCCCGCTACCCTACATGGTTTATTGAGGGGAGGTGCAGCCCAAGAAGCTGGAAGGTGGCAGCAGAGGTTATAGGGGGTGCCTTGTCCACATCCGTGAGTGGTCTGTGGCCAGGCCTCAACAGGTCTACAGCTCCATCCCTAATCATTACAGCCAATATTCTGATTGGTAACACTTATGTCCACAGGGCCATGTCTGTAACCTCTCAGCTGAACAAAGAAGGTAATGGCAGGTGTCCAGTTAGTATAAAGCACATCCTCATTTTGACATCTACATCCAAGTACCTACACAACTCCACAACATAAACTCAAGTGTGCTTCATCTGGGTTTGGGAGATGAGACAGCAGACGGGCTCCACAAGAGATGGAGAGGTGGTCATAGCAATGAGAGAATGAGGACTGCAGATAGCTAATCAGCCCACCCTCAGGCAGGGGCTTGCAGTGCATGTTTAATCTGCAGCAAAACCAGCAAAGGTATTCTGAAATGAAATGTGCCCAAGATGATGATTTCCTAGGCTTTTAGGGTCAGAGTGGTCTTACTGACATAGAGAAGGGCCTAGGAACTGAGCAACACACTAACCACCTGCTGCTCTATCAGGAAAGCCCCAATACCCCAGCCTAGGTTATTTATTTTTCACTTCCTCAAATCAGCCCTGCTGAAGAACTCTGCCTACCTTTGAATCTACTCTGATTCAAAGATCAGAGAAAGCCATTAATGATGGGTGAGAGAACACCCATCTGCCCTGACATCACTGTGTGTCACAGGGCTATGCATAAGGCCTTCTGTGGCAGGCTATGGTATACTGGTACAGCCGATTATAGGTGCATTATGGGAAGCTGTTTATCTCAGCCCCTATGGTGGCCCTCCTTCTTGTTGCACACTGCCAACTGTTCATCTAGGACAATAACACACCATAAAGACCCTTTCATTTCCTCTCCTAAGTAGCTTCCTGATTCTCCAGCAGCCAAGCCAGGGTGGAGGTGGTACTGACAGATCCTGAGTGGCACCTGCTTTCTCCCACATTAGGGAGGGCATGGCCCACTTTCTTAGGCAGAGCATGGGCTCTCAGGCTCACATGTAGCTGGGCATCTAGTGTCTTCTGCTGCAGCCTGGAGGTGGTTCACAGGAGGGGCACTGCTCCCTGACAGGGCACACTCCTCCCTGGCTGAAGGTGTACCTGCCACAGGGCATAAAGTGCCTCTCTCGGGATGTCCAGGCTCAGACTGGCTGGGAAGACAGAGGGGAGCCAGTACAGGCTCACTCTCTCCACAGAGTCTCACAGCTGTGATAGCAGGCTGTCAGAGCTGTGTAAGTGCCATAGTGGAGCCAGGTAGGACATGTGCAAAGAAGAGATGGACTACCTAGTAAGCAGTGAGTCAAAAAGCTTAAGTCCCCTAAAGGAGTCCTGGAATGGAAGAGCAGAAGCCAAGCTATTTTGTCTTCTATAAAACAGGAATATCTAACATTACCCTACCATTTGGAAACACTGGCTAACTAAAGCCTATAAATAATCTGCCTAGAAGAAAATTAAAATCCCCCAAATATAAAACCCAAATAATTATAATTCAATATGATGTTCCACTTTTTCAGCTGATGTCACAGGCCCTATATACATACAGTACAAGTAGAGGTGTCTTTTGCAAGTTATTTAAAAGTAAGTTTAATGATTTCGAGAAATAATTCTGCTTTTGGCCGCCACCTGCCCACCACCTGCAGCCCAAGAGCCCCGGTTTCGACAGACTTCACCAAAATGCCATCCCAAATGGAACACGCCATGGAAACCATGATGCTTACATTTCACAAATTTGCCGGAGAAAAAGGCTGCTTAATGAAGAAGGACCTGCGAGTACTCATGGAAAAGGAGTTCCCTGGGTTTTTGGAAAATCAAAAAGACCCTCTGGCTGTGGACAAAATCATGAAGGACCTGGACCAGTGCCGAGATGGCAAAGTGGGCTTCCAGAGCTTCTTTTCACTAATCGCAGGACTCACCATTGCGTGCAATGATTATTTTGTAGTGCACATGAAGCAGAAGGGAAAGAAGTAGGCAGATTAGAACATTTACTCCTGCCCAGATGAGAGTTCTCCCAAAGGGCCACTTACTAGAATCTGCCCCTCAGCTTCCCCATGTATAAAGATTTTATGAGCAGATCAGGACCCTTAGAAAATGTACAAATAACATCCAGCTCTCACTGGACAAGGAGAGAAAGGAAAGTTAGTTAAATGCTAGATAAGCTTTTGATTTTTATATTGTTTGCATCCTCTTGCCCTCGATAAATAAAGTCTTTTTTTTTTTAGTTCTGGAAAAAAAAAAAATTCTGCTTCTGCCATTATTTTAAAAAACAAGCACGCAACTGAGCAGTAGCTTTGATGCACATACCATTCAAAGGCTTCAGTACTTCAGCAACATCCCTCTCTGCTTCCTGTGTACATAAGCAGGACAAATATCTAGGTGTTCCTGAAGGAACTCAGCCAGAGGGAAATGGCAGGGTGGTAGTGGGAGTGATGACAAGATGCTAAAAGAGACTAAACCTGCCATGCAGAGTGGTCTGGGAACCCACGGAGAGTCATAGTGCTGGTCTATCTGCATACTAGTTCCCAACTCAGAGGGAAATCCCTGAGGACTGATGACAATGGCAACATTGAGCAGGGATGCACACATTTAAATCCATGCCACTTCAGAGTTAACCTCAAAGGTCTGCAGAAGCATCTTTCTCAGAGGCTTTTTACAGGTGGACAGTCCTTCGGTCTTCTTCCAAGATACAGATGTGTCTGTACCACATCAAGCCCTAGGTATCTAATGCTCATTACTAGTTCTCTGCTGCAGCATGGACGAAACCCCAAATCATGTAAGACTGCTCTGGGCTGCAGGTGGACATACTAAGAGACCTAGAAGTTGGGTCCTAAAGGCATTTAATCCCTATATGCACATAAACACAGGCCACCAATAGCTGTCACAGCTGGCCCTGCCCATCTAGACCCTGATGGAAACTGCTAGTGGACAGTGGGCCCAGGTCTATTCCACTCATGGCCTCATCTGCATCCACTGTACTTGTGGGCTGATGGGTCTTGTGTGCAGGGGGCACAGCACAGTGGTTCACCAAAGAACCTGGTAACCATATGCAAGCAAGCATGAAGCCCAGCCACAGTGGTTCTTGGGCTGGGGCAAAAGTAGCTGGGGTGTTAGAGGCTATCAAGGTTAATGTCCAGGTACAATGTCACCTTCCTGACTGAACTACAGCTGCTTTTAAATACCAGGAGTATCTATGGCCTGGCATGGGCTCATACCACCAGGCAGCTTGGGTGGAGCTGTCCATGCTGGCCAGTCTGGCTCACATGGCAGAAATAATCTTGGGGGTATACATGGGGATCCTTTTTAACAATGGTGGGACCCTTTTTCAGTGCCAGTTTGAAAGCTACATCCTGGAAGGTTCTCTCCAGCCTGGCTGCTAAGCTGGAAGCTTCACAAGGCCCTTTTCCCCACAGGCCCAGCTGGCTCCCAAGTATGTACCTGTCAGCAACTGGCAACTGGTTTCTGAAAATGGCCACCGACCTCCAAAAATGCATCCATCACTGCCACTGTCAGGAAGGTGATAGATGGCAGGTGTGGCATGGCTGGGCCACTCAGAGACAGGCACGCCTGGTACTGCTGTCACTCTGCATCACTATGACCAGCTGAGCGCTCCAGCTGCCAGTTCCCACTGCACAAGGCATAAAACATACTCTCTGAACAATCTCCCAGCAGGGCTGAACTGCAGGCTGCATTATGAATTAGTGTAATGACGCATGGTCCTATTAGATGGTACATGATAATCGTGTTTAATTTGTGTATGTTTTAATTATGGCTTAAGCAATGCCAAATTTGATCACAGTATCATCTTCTCAGTTCTGCTCTGCAAGCATGTTTGCATTAATTTGCATTTGAAATGAAAGAAGCTGCTCACTCATGGGGGACAGAGCCTTTTGACTTTAAACACACACACATACACACACACACACACACACACACACACACACAGAGCCTCTTTCAGAGGCTCTTACTGGGCGGGACTCTGGTCAACCCATCCAATCTCTGTAATTCTCCCTCCACCACAAATGATAAGCAAGTCCCCACTGTGCTCTGAGAGCTTCCAGAGTCAAGACCAGCCCCCCCTCTTGCACCCTTGGCCCTGCCATACCCAGCAAGATGAACAATTGCTGCATTTAATGCATTTAATTTACTGTAGCCAGGCTCTGGCTCATTGGCCTCTCATTGTTTTGGAGATGGATTTAATTAACCTCTGATGAATCTTGTCAGCAAGCGTGACAGTGTCATGGTATGAGCAAAGTGTTGTGAGTACCCTGAGGGGCAGAGTCATCCGATGAGTCTGCTCCCCTGAAAGAGAGGGCTCTCCCCACCAGCTAAGAATGGAGTGAGGGCTGAAGGATGTACTGCTTTGGGTTAGGCTCAATAATACAAGGCAAAGCAAAGCACTGGCCAAAATCAACTTCCACTTTTACTCCCAAAAGGGAAGCCCCTCTACCTCTAGTGAAAATACCTTCTACAGAGCCCTAGAGGCCATGTCACCAGAGCACATGCCTATTTAGCACTTGCCTGTCTTGCAACCAGGCCTGCATTTCAGGAACATACCCTTAGAATGTTCTGAGCTCTGAGAAATACACCTTCCTGAGATCTTCTCACTAAGCACAAATGTATTACTGTCTATGAACTTTCAGATCACCTTTCCCAATTTTACTCTGACCTATGGCAATCTGAAACCACTGGGAAAAATGATCTGGCAAATTTGAAGGAACAGATATCCAGAAGAATAAGGAACAAGGCCAGTGTGCTTCCTTCCCTTACTCCCAAGGAGCAGGCCTGTAGATCTGGGTGGGCACCACAGCATTCCAAGAAGAAGACTGCCCTTCTTAGAAGCATCTGCATTTAAAGGAAAGGATGTGCCTGGCATCCAAGGTAGCCAGTTCTGTGCAAGTTGAGCACCAGCTGAAGGTTAGCAAGGGCCATAGTGGCAAAAGGCTGGCTAAAGCTGCAGCATTCTACAGGATCCTTAGGCATGGATGTGAGGGTTGGGTGGGCAGAAGTATCCTTGATGCTGGCTCTATGTTCCCTCTTGGCAAAAGTCTGTATGGTGAAGAGGGAAAGGTGTGTAGACCCAGGAGGCACAGCCTTGGCCAGTTCCTCAGAGACAGTGGCACAGCTGTGGGTTACTTGCTGTGTATTGTGGAATTTTCATAAACAGTTAACAACTGTTGATGCCATGAGGGGAAATGGTCTTTGATTTCAGAACTAGTCTTTACTTGACTAAATGGCACTAAATATATATCAAAAATCATATTGCATACTTTCTGTGAGGTTTGTTTTACTTATACTTTATATTATGTGCAAAACATGATTAAAGGTCATTTTTATTTAGGAAAGGAACAACAACCTATCCATAAGTTTTAAAAGAGCCACAAAAACTCTTCAATTAGTGCATGGATCTAAGACACATCTGTTTGTTCATTTATTAAGCAAATAATCCACTTAAAAACTACTGATTTTCCTCCCACTGTTTTGCAAGTGCCAGGTTAATATCAGGACAAAGAGTCTTGGGTTTATCATGTGTGAGGGGCCATAAATCTGAATCCAACAACTTCAAGAACAGCTGTTGTCAGGAGGCAGCCTGCAGGCAGGTGCCAAGTAACCAATTGCCTATAAGACCCATCTGGGGAGCACTACCTGCACCTGGGAAGGGGGCTTTCCTCAGAGGTGTTATTGCTACTTAAGACATGCTATCCCATCCTGGTGTCTAAGAAGAGACATTCTGCTCACCACAGCCTCAGGCAATGACAGTATGATCAGAGTACACTCAACTTTCCTTCTGTGTCACACAAGGATGAGTGCAAGTGAGGAAAGCACCCCACAACAGTGCTGTCCCCTTACTCCACAAGAACAGCCTGTGCGACCTATAGGACCTTTTCATTCTATTTTGTTTAACATCTGCTGGCAGGCACCTTGACTGCACCTGACATGGTAGTGGGGGTGGTGGTAGTAGTGGTGGTGCTGTGGTCATCCCAGGGGAACCTTTCCTGCCTTTCTGAGTTCTGTCCTCTCACCTGGAGAAACTTGAGCTCATCCCTTCCATGGTAATCTGCACAGCAGACCACACAGCACTGTCTCACGTCTCATGTGAAATGGTACCATGTCTGGGGTGCTAAGAAGGGCAACTAGGCATCTAGTTGGAGACCCCGCCTCAGAGCTGTGGCTCCAAGATGAATAAAAACATGGTGAGGAAGGTGAATTCCAGGCAACCAGGATAGCAGTCCATGCAGAGTATTTTCTCCAACAGGAACATGCATTTGTGCTAAAAATCATGTAGATCTTTCTTGCAGACAACCCCTAAGCCATGTAGCTCTGTAAAATTTGAACTAAAGTAAGGTTTGAAATCTAGCTCCTCTACTACCCAAGGTGCTCACACCCACCTGTTCTGCAGCTATGGGATGTGTGGTCCAGCTGCATTGGTCAGTGCCCCCGTGCTGGGGCAGATGAAGAGAGGCACATGCCATTGGCAGGATGTGGACAACGCCTTGGTGAACTGGGACTGTGGTGATGCCAGCTTGAGTTTGACCATGAGGTTCTGCAGGGAAATCCTGCCCTGAGGGTGCAGCGAAATTCAGAGGTTCTGGAAATGGCCACCATATCCTTCTCTTACCTCATCATCTTCTATAATGTTACAAGTGAAGTACAAGCTTTACTTCAGTATCTGAAAGAATATGTCCTCAGAAGCCACCTCTCTCCACACCCAGGAAACCCTTTCTCCACAAAGTGACCTGCTGTGGTATCAGAGGGCTGTAGCAGACCTGGGGAGATACTGGGCAGACAGGAGCCAACCTGTTGGCTAGTGACAAATGGTTAGGACTGCAGACTGCTCAGTCTTACCCTTCATGAGGTGACCTACTGGTTACTGTCCTGGACAGTTCTGACTCAATGGCTGCTGTCAAATCCAATAGCTCTTCTGGGAGCCCAGGAAGTGGATCCTGCCCCACACTGGTTTCTATGGGTTCTAAGGACCCTGACTACCTATAGGGCCTGACCCAGCAGACAGGCCAGGAAGACAACCACAGTATATAAACAAACATGTGCTCTTGTACCTTATCTAAAAACCAGCTATCCGGGAAATTTTTATACTTTGTATATAAACAGCATGCTCTTAAGTAGTCCCATGCATATTACACAGACAAATAGATGTATTATGTACTCAGCTCCTAAATTTCTTTTCAAAACAGGATCTCACTATGTAGTTCAGGCTGGCCTTGAACTCACTATGTAACCCAGGAAGGCCTTGAACTCATGGCAATCCTTCTGCCTCAGCCTGCCAAGCGCTGGGATTATAGGTGTGCACCACCAGGAGAAGCTGGGAAATTTTTATACTGAAAAATCCGCATTTCAAATAATTCCTGATTTGTTTCAAGGAACTCTGATGGAAAAATCATGAGGTAGGAAGGTACCTGTGTTCTTGGAGGAGACAGCAATGAGATACTGAAACTGGCCTAGTGACTTGGCAGCAAGTCACAGCTAAGAAGTTCTAAAAGTTCTGTGGGACTTTCAGAAGAGCATACCACTTGCTGGGAAAGTCTATCACTGATGTGCAGAGAAATAGCCCCTGGAACACAGACCACCAAGACTCGTGGACCCCTTTGTAGACTGACTTCTAAAGACGTGAGGACTGCATTGGAAACGTCTATTCCATCAGCAAAGAACACCCACATGTGACTGTCTCTTCAGCCCATCATGGTTCCCTCGCCATGTATGCCCCCTCTCCATCTTTGCCCCCTTTCCAAGCTAGGTTGAAGATGTAAGAAGAGGTTCTTTTACCACAACCTGTCCCCAAGGATGGGGAGGACAGAGTGGTTCCTGGCTTTCTGCCCTGGGTGACACTAGGGTAGGTCCCAGACCTGAAAACCAGCAAAAATTGGCATCCTGAGGCTGTGTCCACCTTTTCTCTTCAGCTCGCCCAGGACATGGGGTCCATCTGGACCAGATCTGGAACCGCCCCACCATTAGGACCTGTGAGCCAGGATCCCCTCTCCCTGGGAAACAGGACCATCTTAGAGAGGAAAGATCAGGGCCAAGGTGGTATCTCACAAAAAATGCAGCATTTTCAACTAATGCATTACATTGGTCCCCAGGCTCCTTCAAACATGGACCCTCTTAAGTGCATGAGCCTGGTCACACCTATGTGCAAACTCAAAGTAGACATTTTCTTGAATTTCCATTTAACAGAAAAAGTTCCATAGTTTTTCAGATGAGTCACCCCTACCCCTGCACAGTGACCCAAGCACTCCTGTACCTAGGGATCCCCAGGGACATAACCACCCCTCCTCACTTAGCATCCTGTCACAGACAAGCTATTCTCCCACAGAAAGGGGAGGCGAGAGGAGGGGAGAGAAGGGAAGATTTGGAATGCTCACCTGGTACCAGTCCTGACCAACTGAGGAGTGGCTGCCCTTTTGTGATATTTATTCTATCTGGGAAGAAAAGGCCACTCTTGAATTTCCTCTGACCTTTTCCTAATCATGAGTTGACTGGCTTTAGTTTTTCAAGGGTCCTTTACCTTTCTGCAGGACACTTAGCTCAGTGGAGGCTTCTGGGTGGGTGTGGAAGCCATTCTGTGTGCAGCAGAGGTGCTGCTCTCAAGCAACAAGCCAGAGACTGAGCTCAGAGGTTTAGAAGCAAGAGATTTAAGGTTTTGGAAATGTGGCTTTTCAGCTCCAGGTAGCTTAGTTTGAATGGAAAGACCTTTTGGTAAGATCCCCTGAATCCTGCTGTGTCCTCAACAGCATCAGACATAACAACAGATTTCCAGAGAATAGACCCAGCTCCTACTCTGTTCAAGGATCCCAACACCAGACTGAGAAGCTCCATAACCTTGAAGCAGAGATGATAAACCAGCAGAATGGACAGAGGAAACCTGTCTGTCTTAAAAGCTGTATGTAGTCCATAGCCCTCCTTCCTCCTCCACAGTTGGGTAAAGCTGCATCCCTACTAGGAGCCACTGAATGTCCAAGGAAACAACCCACACAACCAAACATTTACACACATGTATGCTGTGAGGCCTTGCCAAGTAAGATGCTGTCAGTTTAATTAGACAAAAAAGAAAAAGGATTTCAACAGCACATTACTCATTTCTGTCAGCCAAAGGGAGATACAGGACAAACAAAAGGCTGCTCAACTCTGTCTTTAATAATTTTCTACTGAGGATGGAAGATTAATGTGACAGTATTTGGAACTGAGACTACTAATGGGAAGATAATTACTCCAGGTACCATGTGTCTTCATGTGGTTCTCACTGTGGCCCTTGTGTGAATTGCTTAGTGCATGCCATGCACTGTGCCAACCACTTTAAAGGGCCACCGGCAGAGGGCTAGAGGATCTGCCAGGCCTGTTACACATACCTCACCATGCAGATGTGGGTGCAAGGCAGTGGGCACTTCACTTGTCTGCACCTACACTTTGCTGCTGCCTGAGAAGGTGCTATGTCCCACAGTCACATGGAACTGGGAGAGAACACCCAGGAGAAGACGAAAAAAAGGCTAGTATGCACCTGTCACAGACCTCACCACAGAGAAAAGGTGGCCCTTGTGCTCATGCCAGGAGACCCACTTTCCCCAGGACACATTGCAGTTATAGCTTCCTTCTGACCTCAACAGTTATACTGTTAGCTCCTGGGCCAAGGTTTGCCAGCTTTACGCCATGGGCCCCAGCAACCCCAGGAGTGGGCAAGGCCTCCAAATTCCCCAAAATCAAGAGCCAGAAATGATTTCTTAAACCACATGAAACAAGTTTTCAGATATATAAATACAAAATTAAAAGAAGGCTTTTTTTTTTTTGGAGACAGGGTCTTGCTATGTAGTTTGGGCTGGCCTCAAACTCATGACAATCCTCCTGCCTCGGCCTCCCAAGTATTTAAAAGCAGGCTTCTATAGTTCCTTTGTGTGTAATGAGGAAAATCAATTGAAATATAGTCAGGAGCTTGATAAGCCCAGCTTTTCAGTGTGTTTAAGCAGCAGCCTTCTGCTGTTTCTAAGCTGTTTTCTGAGATGGAACCCCAGAGCTTAAAGGACATAACTGCCTGCCCTCAGGTCTAGCAGCTAGAGACCAGCTGATCAACTAGCTCTGAGGGACTCTAATCTGTCTCTAATTCCAATAAAGACTCTTCTTCTGACAGTAAACATATTTTTTATTGGGAATTTTTGCCTTAAAAATGTGATCAGTAAAAATGATGTCATGGAAGTTGCCTGTAAAGAACACCATTATTTTCACTATTTTTTCAATACTAAATAATAAAAGAAAGCACAGTACCAGGCTGTGAGGAGGAAGCTGCATCCCTACCTCTACAACGGACTTGGAATCCAGGCGGAAGTTGAAATCACCAAAGACAAAGTAGGAAACTTTCTCAAATCGCTGATCGATGATTCTGGAAGGAGAAAAGGAGTTAGAGGTCACTAAGTGACCAGATGTCAACAGCCCCACGCTTGGGCCAGCCACATTTGTCCTCCATGCTCCTTGTGACCCACTTTCAACTTTGCTGAAGGGAATCCCCAGTGATCACTTCTTGGTACCCCTAAAACCTAACATGGAGGCCACTGACTGCACGTGGTCACCAAACAGTGCTTGATTCTATCCCCAGCATGTAGGCCACGACAACACTAAAACCAAGTTCAGAGGAAAGCAGCAGCACTGACAAAGAAACAGACACTAGGACAGAAATGCCTGAGAAACAGCTTTAAGAAGAACCAGAAAGAAACAGGTGAGACGTCTGTCCATGCCAACAGGCAGGAGTAAGTCCTGCATGTGCATCACCTTCTACCACTCTCAGCCTGAGTCTTTCTCCCACTGAGACATGAGCTCAACCTTGGAATGTTTACACGTCATCCCACTTGAACATTTCCAAGTTATAAAGCAACAAACTGCCTATAAGATATATATGCATTAGCTAGGCGCTGCCCTGCTGGAAGAGTTTTCCACGTATTCTAAATCAATCATAAACCATTTCATGAAGATTTTTCCACTGAAAAACATTACACAAGCAAACATTTGATAGCACTGATGTAAAGCGGTTTCCTTTACAGACATAGTGCTCAAATCTTCCACTTACCTGACAACGGCAGCTATACAATCAACAAACTCCCTTGCTCTTGAAGCAAAGTAAATGCTCATTTTTTAAAATCTGAAAGCCAGATGGAACCACTTGCAACATACAGTTTGCTAACAAGACATCAGTGGTACAGAAACGTGCCTGTCTATGCAAAGGCAGAAGAAATTAGACTGTCAGGTTTCCAAATTTCACTGGCCAGCTCTGGCCTCATTCACATTGTTTGCTATAAAAGGCCCAAGAGGCAGACTGCTGTTTTAAAAAATAAACTCTATTATTAGCCAGGCAGACAGAAGTCAATGAGAATGTCTCAATCAGAAACTCAGAAGCTTTTAATGGCTACCAGAAAGCTCCAATGTATCACTCTCGCTCTTGCACTTCCTGCTTGGTACAAATGTGCATTGCTGTCTGTGCTAGTGAGTCAGTGAGCACCAGTGAGAGTCAGAGGCTGCAGCTCAGGCACCATGCACACCTGGAGCTAGGGTCAGGGTGCTGGAGTGCTATTGGGCCAGAGGGATGGAGAGAGTGGTGACTGATTAACTGTGGACTAGGTGTTTTCCAGCTCGATCCATTAGCTTGAGAAAAAAAGGAAGAAAAAGTGTATAGCCCATCTCCTATTTTTCATGTTACAAGGCATGATGCAGTGAGATGCCGAAGGGAGACCACCCCACCAGCATTGGAAGAAAGAGGTCACTGTAAAGCACCAGAAGCAGCCACTGCCCTAGGCCACTGCCTGACTGCCCGACTGCCAGATTGGTGCCTTAATGCAGGCAGCAGGGAGTGCCGAGCAGTCCACTCTTGTGATCTTACTGAGCTCTAGGGCTGGGGAAGACACTGATTCTCTCAACTTGCATGCCCTCAATTACAGTGAGTGTGAACATCTTTTAGCACATTCATTGGAATTTTCATTTTCCCTTTTATTTTTATGAATTCACACACAGCCTATTTCTATTTGGTTCTCTGCACTTTTCTCTCTGAATCCCAGGGTCTTCCTTGCAATTCTAGAGATCCTTATCTGTGATAGACATGGAAACCTTGCCAGCCTGCTGCTGGTCCTCTCTCGGCTCATGCAGCTTCTGCCAGATAGAAGTTGTAATTTCCACAAAGTAACATGCATCAGTGTTTCCTGTGGCAGGGCACTGATAGGGAGTATATGATCCATCTGGAGTCACAATGCGAAGCAGGGATCTCAGTTCATCTACTTTCCTGAGGAGGATCAATTGATCCACAGCACTTCCACACACTTATTAAATGCTCAGCCTGCTTCTCACTGAGTTTGTGTCATACCACACGACTCCTAAAACACCATAGATCTTTTTTATTATTTTTTTTACTAAATTCTTTTATTGGTACATTGTAGGTATACAA
>NW_004624737.1:14103327-14126844 GCF_000247695.1 Heterocephalus glaber
ATATATATATATATATAAAACTCCAGTATTGAATACAAGAAAAAATTTTGGATTAATAGACAAAATTTTACTACTCTTTTTCTTCCTACATTTATGCCTTACTTGCTATTGGTGAATACTATGGTTCATTTAAACTTAAGTGACTGTAGTAATGAGAACACACTTCCAAAGTGCAATGTTGCACATGTGCTTATGCACAGGCCTCTCATACAGAGAGCTTTCTTAGCTAGTTTCCTTCCCTACTCACCCATACTTTCAGAGACTCATCAGTGGAGATGGCCTCAAAGGGTCCATGGGCGAAGCAGGGGAAAGGGCAAACATGTACTTACTAATTCCTAACTAGTTCTTGAGCCAAAAACACTTAGGTTAAATCTTTGCTTTAAAGGATTACATCTCTTCCAGTATAATGTACTAAGACCACCTCACATTCTGTGCTAGAAATGAGAGCTCTTGACATTTTCTGTGACCAGAAACTGACAAAGCTGCCTTGGTTGCCACCACCATCTGGCTGAGATCACACTGATCATACCACTGGAAGGTCAGTGGTATCCACAGGAGAGAGAAGTGTGAAATGAGTCAAAGCCATGCTCAGCATAAGTAAGAACACCAGGGAGAGCCTGGTCATAGGACACCAAAGCAATTCCCCTGTGAGCAAACAGAGCTCATGCTCACAAATGAGAGTCAAGGCTGGGGCCTGTGGTTCATTACATGTCATAGATGGCAAGCTCAACAGACTGTAATGAGTTTTGATGGGAAGGAAACAAAGGCCTACAACAAAATGTGAAGAGACTGTGCTCTGATGGTACTGACTAGCAAACACTTGCTTGACTAAATGACAGAATCCATCCCCAGCTAAACTCTTTTTACAAAAACAGATTTCAGACTGAAGTTGATATAAACAGAAAATTAATTGTTTAGTGCTTAAAGAGAGTGAAAATGCTGCCTCCTGGGCCATACCTGTCCCCAGGTCTTGCTGGGATGTGTGCATGGGCCTGTAAAGACCCTGCAAAGCAACAAAGGCACATCTGGATTTCTATAGATTATCATTAAAAACCTAAACTTTTATCATGCTTCCCTGTTCTGCTCTTTTTGATATAATAGCCTGATCCAATTAATAACAACACCCATCTCTGAAGGTCATGTGGCAAGCAGCAAGATGAAGGGGCTGTCACCAGCAGAGGCAATTGCCTGAGTGCCAGGCCCACAGCCCTCACAGCACTCACTTTTAATTTCAATATAGTGCCATTTGGACCATGGGGAAAAAAAAGAGTTGTTTTAAAATTAATTACCTTGTCAGTAGCTATTATGATTAAAAAGTAGGCCTACATCAATATCATGTGCCTAATTCAAAAAGAGAATTACAATAAGAGCCAGAAAAATCAATTTTTTAGGCATAGAAATGTTATCTCTTGGTTTGACAGGTGATTCTAGGATACAATAGCCTTGTTGGGGGAAGTTCTGGCTCTGCCCTACGTGGTCAGGGCCTTGTCCACCTGTGTCTGGAAGATCCTATAACTCATGATGCAACAGGCTCAAGACTTCCAGAGAAGAGTCACAGATAACAATTCAAGAATTGCAACACTTCCACCAGTCACTTCCCTCTTCCCAACCATGTTAACAGGAACCCCAGTGGAGCTTCTGGGTGCCTCAGGGGTTTGTGGACAGGGCAGGCTCCAGAAAGCACCTGTGAATAGTCCCACTGGGGCAACAAAAAGAACAGACTTTCACATAACTAGGTTTTTAAACTTCTTTTTTTCAAGTTTTTAAATTTCTTTTAAATTTTATCACAAGGAATTTAAGTGGTTTGAAAGGTGCCTTGGTCAGTCATGTTTCCTCTAGTAATTCCAACAAGCTAGGAATTGGTTTTCTTTTCTTTCTTTTGTTCATTTTTTTAACCAGTAGACATGATGCTAAAATCTTTGTACTATACTTTTATTTATTTATTTTTTGGTACCGGGGATTGAACTCAGGTCCTTGCGCTTACTCAGCAGGCGGAGAAACCACTGAGCTAAATCCCCAGCCCTGTACTATACTTTTAAATGCATAGTATGTGTACAGAGATTGACTAAAGTTCGTTTGCTTCTTGGATGTGGGAGAGATCATGTCACTGGGTCACTTTTAAATTGTCAGCAAAAACACTGACAATATAAAATTGCTAAAATTAACAAAAAATATTTAGACTAATTACTAAAAATTTCTCTTACTTTTAAACCATCTAATCAACCAATTTGTCACATATGTTTAAGCCATTTTAAATAAAGTCCCCTCCAACTAAATGTAAACAATGACCAGTGTGAAACTTTCCTTAACTTCATTCCTCACTCTGCCTCCACAGGGACCCCGCCAGGGACCCCGCCAGCACAACCCCCATGCTCAGCCTATTTGCTTGACACAGCTGAGGCAGAGGCAAAGAACAAGAAGCTGACTCAGTGTCAGGTCAGGAAAAACACCAGAAATGCCATGTAGTGGCTCAGCAGGAACTCAGGTAAAGTCCCAACTACCAATATGCCCCTATGTGACTGGCCTACTGGCTCCCAATGCAGTGCCCTTCCCACATGGGCTTCCTCCTGTCCTGATACCTCCATGTCCATCTGACTTATCCATCCCAGCAAGCCAGGGGTGCTCCCAGGCTAACTACCCTCTACTGGGAGCTAGCACAGCCCAGAAGTGCCTGTTTTTCTCCACTCAATCAGGAGTCTTGTGTGGCCAGGCCACCTCAGGCCCATATCCACTTGCTATGGCAGGGCAGGTGCCACCCATCCTCTGTCCCCTGAGATTCAAGCCAGGCAGTGCCTTCCTGGCCCATTACTGCCATGGCCCCAATCACAGTAGGACATGCACAGTCCATACCATTTATATGGGAAATGGCTGGAGATGTCACCAAGGCTAAGTACATAGCACAATATAGCAACAGCCTTGAGTATCAGAACACAGTCTGAGTGAAGTTTCAGTGAATGAGGCTTTAACTACAAACACCACTCTTTTCCCAGGCTATGCCCACATGGGCTGCTGCTCATGTCCTAAAATGTCACCTCCTATCTTAGCTGGCTACAGCCTGAACTCAGTGAATTGTTAGAAGGATATCACAAGGCTCTGCTATGAGTTGAACTGTATCCTCCAAATTAAATTCATATGTGGAATCCTTTCCCAGGTCATTGTACTCTGGAGATGGGGCCTTCAAGGTAATGGAGGTAGGGAGAATAGGCCCTGACTCCAAAGACTAGTGTGTCCTCAAAAGCCAAGAAGAAGCATCAGAATGCTCGCTTTTTCAACCACTGGAGGACACAGCATCCACAGACCAGGAAAGAACCCTAGCCTGCTTCTGGTGCCCTCAGCTAGGACTTAAGCCTCCAGAACTGTGAGAAATTTCTGTGGTTTAAGCCCTTGGTCTGTGGTATTTTGCTATAGCAGCCATGGTTGACTAGACAGCATCCATTTCCAGGGTACTAAGTGTCAACAAAGGAATGAGACAGAGAGGGAGGACATTAAAAACACACCTGGACTCTGTAAGCTGCTAGTCAAGGTTCTTCATAACTTGGCCTCACTTATTTCTCTAGTCTTCTAGCAAAAGGATAGAATTAGGTGTAATTTTCAGAAACTAAAGTTATTTCTTCTGGATACAGACTGGTTCATTCACATACTCATGATGTGCTGAGCATCTACTATGTGCCTGGAGCCTTTCAGGCCCATCATCACACCATCCTTCCAACCTTCCTAGGCTCAGGCTCCCTGACAGGCCTGGATGCCACTCTGACACACTGCTGCAGAGCTGTGGAACCCACCTGTCCTTAAACCCAGCTGGAGGCTGAAATGAGCTTTCTTTCTAGCAGTTATCATTTTCATTTGTTTTCTAAATGTAGCATTAGGATACTGAAAGTGTTTTTTCTCACAATGAGAACCAGCTTGTCAGATTCCACTCAGATACCAACATAAGCCACAAAACCCATGGGGATGTACATAAGTGGCTAAGATTCTGTGACCGCTTTGTTGCATCAGCATCTGACAAACAAAGCACAGCCAAGATCTCTAGGAATGGACCAGTCCCCAAACCTCAGACACCTGCAAGCAACTGAAATGATGCTCAACCTTGCCCCACTTCCCTCCATACTGGGTGGGTGTGGATTTGGCAAAATGCTGAGAACCCCCACAGAGGGGTGTGAATGAGAGAAAGGAGGCCCCCACGAAGGAGCAGCTGATGTGAAGCTACCAGAGCTATGCTGACATCAAAGTCAGGAATGCACTACAGAACAAGGTATCCAGCAGTATACCATTCAGGTAATGCTCAAAAACCTCACTTGTGGATGCTTATATGTATAAAAACAAACTGTATATGGACATTGGTGAAAATATGAATGCATGCTTTCATGTTAATGCATAACACTACAAAGATGTGCATGACTGTATGACATACACACACACAGAAACACATAGAGGAAAAACAGGCACTAAATCCAAGTGGGAGGGTCCAGGCAGAGGGCTCAGGATGCAGACAGGGAGCATCCACATGTTTTATTGCTTCACAAAAGGGCAAAAGGGGCAAAATATACTTGTAATACTGCTGAATGGAGGTACATGGCTTTTCATTATCATAGCCTTCCATACTTTCTACTTAACTCATTTTCAGTAAAATAAAGAAATATTACAAATTTCAATAATCATCTGAGACATAAGGCATAACAAACTCATCTTGCTAGGATTGCAACAGGACTTGAGGTGTCCCAATTAGGAATGTGCCTGATGGATACAATTGGAAATACTGAACAGGCCCAGGAACTTTGGCCTAAAAGCAGCCAGGACAGCAGAGGTGAACTAACTAGCCTGTAGGCTGGGGAGTCTTAGTTGCAGCAGGGACTGTGTTGGGCATGGTGAGTCCCAGAGAGAAAGCATGTGGCTTGAAGCTTCCCAGTCTGATGGATGACTCACTGGATATGTACAGAGCTCCCAGGACACCTGCAATCCTTTTTTAGGGCAGTGGGTGAAAACAAGGCTCGAGAAACAGCTCTGAGTGCCACATCAGAGTGTTGGTATGACCTAGATCCTTAGCACAGTGCTTGCCTTTGCCTAGAGACGAAGCAGCTTTTCTTTTGCTTGCTGAACAGTGAGGCAGATTCTGGGAACAGCCTAAAGAGAAACATTTAGATTGGAGGGTCTTTGAGTTGGCTGACAGCTGACTGATGACCATCCATAAAACGACAAAGAGGAGCTGTGTGGCGGCCGGTGTCACACCACCTCTCCCTGGGAACTAATTGCTCTGAATTGTTCACAGGAACATTATTTTTCTGGCAATCATTTTCTTTGAATGCCCAAAATGAGCATGAAACAACTCTTTTCACTGGACATAAAAGTTAAATGTCCCAATGTTGATCAAATTAACTTCAGCGTTGTGACAATGGACTATGTTTGTGAGAAAATAATAGGGGGACAGAGGGGCACTTTATGCCAAGATTTCACAGTTGTAATGTAAAAATGTCTCTGTTGAACTAGCTAGGCCACATTTCAAAGGGGACACAGAAGCGTCCTGTCACTTGTGGAAAAAATATCACATTTCACAGACTCAAAGATATTAGGACATTTCCGCAGTAGGCGTCTCAGGAAGACCAGTGGGGGATTCTGGCTGAGTCACTCCAGATGCCCTGAAGAGCTGACCTCAGTGTTGGGAAAGGGATAGAATGCCACAGCAGGGACGAGTACAGGCACCTCCTAGAGACACACACAAGTGTTCAGGCCTCTGCCTATGTAAAGACCATCCTAAGGCCCCCCCAGGCTCTGCCATAGATGCCTCTGATAGCTCACAGACCCTGCAAACCTGCCCAAACTTCTCTGAGCCTGGCCTTTTTCACTAACCAAGGACTTTCATAACAAGATATTCAAAGCAAAACTTTCATAAATTGAACACAAAAATATATTATTTGTGATAAGAAATCCTGAGGAACACACTGGATATAGTTGATCAACACTGAAATGGTTACTTATGATGTTTCAAACACCAATCCTTTTCAGTGGCTGATGTCAAGCTCAACTGAAGGGCAGATCCTCACCAGCTGTGCTCCTGGGTATTGGGTACCACATGCCTCTGCTGTGAGTTCCCATACCACTCACCATATGGCTGCTAGAAACCTTAACTCAGAGAATTTAACTCTCAACTTTTAAAAAAATAATCTTTTTGATTTTTTTAAATAATCTTATATTTAGAGAAAGGCTTTGAAGAGTGTCTGTTGCCTCTTGGTTTTAACATGGGGTCTTCCCCAGTTGTTGGGGATAGGAATACATAGCTGTCCCCACGCCAGGTCTGAGGCTGCCTGCTCCTGCAGATCAAATGGATATAGGGACCTGTGGGCTACTGAGGGAGATTAAACCTCCTTGTCAGAAGCCTTCTCACTGTCTCCTGCAGTTCAGGAAAGCCCAGCAGACAATGTGTACCGCGGTTCCCAGTGCTGTTGTGAATGCAGCACTGTTGGTGGCAGTGTCCATTCAAAGGGCCAGAGCGGCATTGTCCTCCCCAATCAGTGTAGCAGAATGCAGTCTGCTGGTGGCTGCCAAAAGGTTAGCAGCCCTGATGAAAGGGTAGCCCATTATTCACCGCTCCTACAGAGCCCGGCTTTGTGCCTGGCAGCCCAGCCCTGCACGGTGGAGGTCCGGATCTGCGGTTGGCTGAGCTCGCCACAGAAGCCATTCATGGGAATGCAAAGACAGAAAAGTGACCCAAAACCCCAAGGCTGCTTTTCTGGAAGCTGTGGAGGCATGGCAATGTGGGGCAATGACACATTTTATTGCCTTACTACATTGACAATCTGATCATGGTGACCAACACCAAACAGATAGTAGATTTCTCTTGGCTCCCTGGGAGGTCCCCCAAACCCTCAGTGTCATGAAGCAAAGAACCAACTAGGCAGGAAGATCCATATTCAGCTGTGCTGTGGATGAAATTCTTGCCCCATGAGCTGCTGATTCATTGTCCTGAGGGGGATCCAGCAGCCCATGGCCCAGCTAAGAAAGTTGTTGGAAGGAAGGGCTCAAGGATACCCAACCAGGACAAAGGCAACCTTCTGGGTAAACTGAGACATGATGGTCCACATGGTGCTGTTAGTTAGGTGACATCCCTGAGGATATAGACTAGCTTGGGACAATATTAGACAGTTTTCCACTCCAGGAGAAAGTGGGCAGCAGCTGACATGAGGCCTAACTGGGGTACTCCAGAGCTGGTGTGCTAAAGCATGGGAAAAAGGAACGATGAGTGCACCCAGGCTCTTGGGCTAGGTGGGGACAGTGGCAGTCATTGGTCATTTCATTGAGACAAAGCACCTGAGTCCCACAGCCACCTGTAAGTGCTGTGTCCCACAATGGCTGAGGAGAGCTTCTGGGCTCAGTGTCAGACCTAGCTGAACAGGGCATGGCTATATACGGGGCTGAGGGTTGGGCCCTCAGTGCAGGATGGCAACAGAACCAACATGCAGACCACATGTCTTACATCTATGTTTTGTTTTGTTTGCAAGGATTCAGCAGATACCAGCAGCATCAAAGCACTCCTTTATGCTGGAGACAGAAGCAGGGAGTGGTCAGAAGGGGAAAGAGACCAGACCATAAGGCCCTGCGGTAACCTTCCTTTCCCAGGTAGGAAGGCATGTTTCCCAAAGGTAATGGACAACAACACTCCTGGGTAATGACAATGCAAGGCCAGGAACACCTCTCTACCTCCCTGTGCAGAGCACTACCTAGGAGGAATAGGAAGCCACAGGCATGAAGCTCATGCAGGCCTGGCTCACTACACTGCAGCCAGAGGGAGAGAAGCTGGAGAGAGGAAAGGTCCAGACGGCTCCAGCCTTCCTTCTCTCCTAAGACACAAAGTATCGAGTCATGGCACATATATACATGAATGCACCCTCACATGAGATCCTCTATAAGCCCACATGTGCATGCATGCACACACATACAAACATGTTCTCCTACATACTCACACCCATACATGTGTCCATCTTTATTCACACAATGCACATGTGCACATGTCATGGTCATGAGGTGCAGCAGAAAGGTCCTCAGTCCAGATGCTTATACAGGGACCTCCCTGGGCTGTCCTTTATGACCCTTCCTGACTCCAGGGACCTCTCAGGACACCCTCTTGGGTCACCGCTTTGCTGGGGAGGAAATGTGGCCAGTCCTCAGGATCTCCTCTCCTGGATTCTCCCAGCCCTGCCTTCAAGAGTCTCTGATAGTGCTGGATATAACACACTATGTACAACTCAGGGTGGGAGCCCCTCCAATCACCCCTCTCAGGTGGACCATTCTTTCTTTGATTGGAAATTTTCAAGCCTCCCAGCAGCTCTCCCTGCACCCACCCTAATTTATCTTCCTCTCTAGGTTCAGCCTTTGATGCACATTGACCAGGGCCTCTGCCCTTAGAACCACAGGCAGCAGTGTGGCCACCCCTGGGGATGGGTGGTGGCCTGGGAATAGCACGGTCCTCTGCTCAGTGCAACGCCCATGCTTTTGAATATTCCATTCTTGAAGGACACGGGCAAGAAGTGCTCTGTGATTGTGGCAGGTCAAAGCCAAGAGAGGGAAGGTGCAGGCAGGAGAAAGGCTGGGACCCCAGAACAAGAGCTCAGAGGCTGAGTGGGAGGTTAGAGAGGCTGAAGCGTAGTAGATATGGCAGAGCAGCATGAGGCCCCTCACGTTCCCTTAGAAGCATAATGTGGTACTCCTTGCTCTGGGAATTGGGGGCTAGGTGGGGTCCCCAAAGAGACAGCATGGTAGATAGGTGATGGCAGAAATTACTCTGAGGCAGAAACACCTGTCTTAGGCCTGTGGCAAGTGGCTGCTATAAACCAAAGTCTGTCATTCTCTGTCATTTGTCCACAAAGGTGCTAGAAGGTCAGAGTTCGAGTTCAGGACCATGTAGAATGAACAGAGAATAACCTAGACCTGGCTTCTGGGCTGAGCTTCAGTGAAAGGTCCATCTGCAAGTCAGGAGTGATACTGGTCCCAAGACCAGACTTTTCTATTAATCAGGGCACCTGTCTTCCCAGATGATAGCCCATCAGCTCTGCCCTTATCAAAGGTCATCTGGGACATCACAGATGTCACAGACAGAGGCAGGGACCTGGTGCATTCAGGTGGGAGAAGGCAGGGAAACCGGAAGCCCAAATAGAAGGTGGGATAGCCCCTATCCTGATGGTCACTGAAGTCACTTGTCCCTTCCTCAAGGCCTACCTCTCATCCCCAGGAAGAAAGGCCTGGTCACGTGGACAGCAAAGGACAGCCCCAGGAGGGAAGTGGCTCTCTGTAGGGCTGGGCAGTACAGTCTCCCTGAGCTGACCCTACACTGTTGCTGGGAACTGCTCTAAGGAGTCTGATCCCAAGCCCAACACCCCAGGAGTGACTGAACAAGCCCCGAGTTATGAGAAAGACACCAGCCATGGCCAACAGAACCTCAGGGAGTTCCCATTTTTGAGCCCACAGCCAGAGGCAACTGTCATGATTCTGAGAGATCTCCCTATTGATATTTATTTTCTATTGTGCTATTTATCTTCATAGTGCTATTTTCTCAGCTTTTGACAAACTGTAGAAGGAAAGGAAAGTGACATGCATCCAGCCCACCTGCTGAGGTACTGCTCTGGCAAGTGGACAGGGGGATAGGGATTCTACAGCCTCAAAGGGTCAGCATGCCCAAGGGCCATTGGCAAATAAGAAAAAAACATATCAGGGAAGTTATTTCACAGAACAGCTCCAATTGTGTTCACAAGTGGCTGGGACATGGCAGCACCTACCTGTCAAGCACATAGCCCAGGGCCTTGTGCCGGACAACCGAGTACACGGAGGGGCTTGTCTCCCAGGCCACTAAGTTGGATGCATCATGGAAAAGGTGGATGTTCACCAAGTCAAAGGCACTGCAACCAAAAGAGAAAAGAACCCGGTGACCAAAGGTCAGAGTCCTCCAGCTGCCCTGAGCAGGCAGTTCCCTCCCTCTGCCTCAAGAAAACATGCACTAGCTCCAGCCTCCTCAGTGGCAGAGCCACCAGCACCCTGGACACCTGTCTACTCACCTGTCCTCAGCCATTCCAGCCCACAGTGTGGCCTCCTCTGAGGCCAGAGGACATGAGATACTCAGTTAGGTCTTCAATAAATCCTCACAAATGCAGGTACTCTGGCCAGGTAAAAGGAGAGCTATTTTTCTTTAAAGAAAAGGACATGCACAGAATGGTAGGACTTTCTGCAAGCTGTAGGCTAAACTGAGAGAAGGAAGATGCACCTCTCTCAACGTCAGCTCCTAAAAGCCCATATAGCCCACTGCACCACTGTCAAGGGGCCCCTAACACTGGGGTAGAAAAGAAATGGGAAGGCAGACTACACATTTCATGCCCCAAATGAAGCCTCTGATCAACATCCCAAGTAAGGCCCTCAGTTGCCTTAATAAGTTCCTCCAGGCACATGGACTTGGTGAGTCCAGAATTTGGCCCAGGTCAGCCTTTCCTACAACCTAAACAGCTTTTTTTCATTGCAGCTGGTTGGTGGATGAGTCTATTCCACAGGTGAGGTCCTAAAACTCTGTCCCTAAAGTGCTCACTGCCACATTATATCCTGTGCAATGCACTGGTATTTCAGCAATAAATACAAAGACTGAAGACTGTAAGTTTGTATTCCCCTCTCCCAACCTGTAGTTGCCAGTGCCCCCTGAGCACTGACTCTAGGTGTCCATGCCCTGGGTACCTCTTCTCACAGTCTACCAGGTTGGTCTCTGAGACCAAAAGCAGCTGTAATAGTCAGTGGCTCTGCCTACCTCTTCCTTCTCCCACATTCTGTACTTTGTCCTGAGCAGCTACAAGCAGGCCACCTGGGAAGAGCTGTGTTCTTCCATCACCACCTATGGACAAGCTCAGAAGAGCTTCCTTTGGAGCTAGGTCTCAGGGGCCAGCAGTCCATAGGATCTGGGCCAGGCCCCCAACTGAGCGACAGAAACCATGGCCTAATCAATGTTTGTTCTCTGAAGCTAAAAAATGATGGTGGTCTATACTAGGAGATCCTCAGGCAATGAAGCTTCAGAAAATCTCTGGGAGGGAAATAAAAATAAAGTCTCAAGTAGGATTTTACCACCTGAAGATAGGTGGGGTGGCCACATGGAAACCACAGAAGGAAGGCAGAAACAGGTTCTTGCAGTTTCTTTTCATCGGAAAAGGGGCATTGCTTCTAGGAACATTCACCTGTAGAAAGTCAGGCCAATACAATAAAGTAGAGATGGTCCCTACTTTGTGCTCAGACTCTTGATAAACACAAGTTTCCAGACCACCTTCATACCAATTAACTTTGCAGCCTGGGACTCACTTAGGAGTCTCCTTGTAAGAGTGTTCATTCAGCAGGCTCTGCCACAAAAAGCTCAGGAAAAAACCAGAGGCTTTCTACCATACCTCCATTTGTGCTGAGCACCTAGACCTCTGACTTACAAGTGATGGGTGACAACACTCTGTGTGATATGACATCATCCACAAACAAAAAAGGTCAAAGAATGACAGGCAGAGGTTGGGCAGCAAGAGTCCCCTTTCAAAATCAGTAGAGCTTTTGATGAGACATTTGCAACATGATGCTTGTGCAAAATACCACAGACGGATAAAAAAATACCCCAACAATTATGAAGCAGACATAATCAGCTCCTTGTAGGTAACATACATACCAGTCAGCAATGCACCACCTTGTCCGGATGAAGCCTTTTCTTGACCACTTGCACTGAAAAACAAGGATCACACAGTAAGTACCACAAAGAGGAGCCAAAGTGCCATGTGGCTCAGCTGCACTCAAGGTGCATACAAGATGCTTCTCCAAACAGAAAAACAACCTTTTGGCGTTTAAAGTACTCTGCTAAAAGGAAGTGAAATATGCATTTACCACAGAGGTGAAAAGTCACGGGCAGCTGTTTCGCTAGGCATCCTGATGGCCAGTAAGCTGATTTGACCAAGAGAATGACAGTGAAAAGTCTGAAGCAGGAGAGCATTATGAATTGTCATCAAAACCCTTTCTTAGTGAGCCCACACACACCCCACCCCAGCACTGCCACAGAGTACAGCCTTTGCCTATGGGACTGAGTGAGACATTTATTCACGTGCAGGGCAGCCTCAAGGAGAGTGTGTGCTATGGTCTGAAAGTGTCCCACAAATTGATGTTGAAATTCAATTGCTATTGTGATGGCCCTGAGGTGGGGCCTCAGAGAGGTGATTGTATCACCAAGGCTCCTCCCTCCTGAATGATTAAAGCCCTTATAAAAAGGCTTCACAAAGAGAGTCTGGTCCCTTTTGCCCCTCTGATCCCTTCTACCATGCAGGGACACAACATTCATCCTCTAGGACACAGCACAAGGCACCACCTGGGAAGTGGACATAGACCTTACCAGACACTAAACCTGCTGGCACCTGGACCTTGGACTTTGCAGTCTATAGAATAAATCCCTGCTGTTGGTGAACTGCCCAGCCTAGAATTCTTCTAAGACTCCTCCTAACAGACAGAAGGGACAGACTACAGAAAGCTGCTCTTGGCTTCTGCCCCATATTCTCTCCCCTACCCAAACAATAGTCTGAGAGAAGAGTCATTGATTTATTCATTATCTTCATGTTGGTCCTGAAGTCAGGAAGAAATGGCAGAGATAGCACAGAAGAACAGGAAGGGGTAAGACATGGGAGAAGTTGGGCAAGACCTTGCCTACAGCTTTGGCATATGTAGGACCAAATGGCCTATGTGTCCTTTCCCAAAATCATTGGCCAACTTCTGCTCACACTAATGCAGGAAGCCTGGCTGCCCAGCAGGATCTGTGGGATAATGAAAGGTTCTGGACCCAGCTGCTAAGCACCCAGTGAGTGCCCTAAGACTGAACCTTAAATTTTACTTTATCTTAATTAATTTTAATTTAAATAGCCATGCAGCACTAGGCTGCCTCACAGCCTAACCAGCTTTAGGAGTGGGTATCCTATCCAAAAGAAGTAGCCTCTCCTCCTGCATCTAATTCACAAGCACCATGTAAACAAACATTCCAGGAGCAGAGGAGTGTTTGCTTCTCCTAAAATGCTAGCCCCAACAGCATGGGGGTGCCATCAGCATTGGCCTCAGTCAGAACTCAGTGCCTGGTGCAGTTGACTTGGGGAAGATAGGAGGGAGGAGAGATGAGCCTTGAGGATCATACAGCATCTTGAAGGAACACAGGGGTGAAAGGTAAAGATTGCATTTTCTCCATTGTGCCCAGGCTGTCTGATGCAGAAGTGACCACTTGAGAATTCAGAGTTAAGAGTTGGTAAAATGTGTTCCCTACATTGAAGAAGAGTCCAGAGAAATAATCACTGGGCAATTTTGTTGTTGCACTTCTTTATTTAATGAAAATAATTCTGTGGTAAAAAAAAAAAAAAAAAGCAAAGCTCTTTCCTTGGTCCCACATCTCTTTTAAAATCAAGGGTACTATTTCTTTTACTTCCCCTTATAACCACACTTCCTTGGATAAGAGCTGTCCAAATACAGTACATAGTTTTTGTTATGGTTTGTATCTAGATATCCCCCCAAAGCCTCATAAGCTCATAGGATTAAGGGTGTGTGATAACTAAATGGACTTAACACAGTTCTGGGTGTGGATAATGGAAGCCTCACACTGGGGTATGGGTGGCACCCATCAATAGGCTTATAGCATGGATGGAATATAAAGGGAGAGAGGGAAGACAGGCTTGTTGCTGCTGCTTCTTTCTGACCACTTGGTTCCCTCTTCTGGCTGAGCCTAAGCACCTGGGGCCAGTATTAGGGTGGGATGGCCCAAAGGAGTGCACACTACCCCAAGTCATCACAGAGTGCAGGTGCCTTTCTGACATGCCTCAGTGTGGCCTCCCTAAATACTCCCTCCTCACAATACACATATACCCACAACACATCCAAATACACATATGAGCCCACAAACATACACATGCACACTCATACATATACATTTACACAAACACGTGGGTAGATGCATGAATAATACATACATACACTCAGATGCACACACAAATGCAATTCATGTACTCAGGCACAACGTGCATGACTGGAAGTGCTACATGTAGAAAATGGCCCACCACAGGCCCATTTACTTGGACTCAAGGAAGACCTCAGGCATCACCAAACACAGATGCTGTTACTTGGCCCATTGCAAATGGAAAAAGAACATGTATGGGTAAGGCTCCTCAAATGGTTGATGGGTCTCTTCCATTCTGATCATGCCATAGAACTTTCTGATCACTGATCACCTTCTGAAACCTTCATCTGTGGACTCCTCCTAGACCAGAGATGGTGGCAACTCCACACTCCTGGGGTAGTCCCACCCCAGGTCTAGTGTGGTTCTCCTCTTGGAGGGACCATCATTGCAGAAATTAAAACCACACCACACATGGAGCCAGGGGGCAAGGGGCAGCACATCTCTCACTCCCCACGTGCAGACTCTGCTCAGGTCCCCTGTTAATAGGGTTCCTTGAACCAGCAGATGGATTGCAAATACAGGCGGTTTCATCTACTAAAAGACAGCATAAATCGCAGTGGAGAAAAGAAGGGCTGCAGGGAGGTTATCACCATGCAGCCCTGCTGTGAAAAGCCCACTCAGAGCATTAGTGGAATTAATTCATCTTTCATAGGAGCTTGCAGCAGTGTCTGTGATCTATGGTAACAACCAATTTCTCACTACGGGCAAGAGGAAAAAAATGACTCGCCTCAATCGACTACACAAATCTGCTTTTTAAAAATGGCCTCACATTATCTGGAGTGTTGCTCCCAGAGGCGTCATTTGAAATTCATACCAAGCCAAAAGCATCCATAAATCAACAGAGAAAGTTTTGTTAGTTTTAGATGCAGTGGGCTATAATTATTTGGAATTGCATTATGCCTCCATCACAGTAATTACATTTAGATTATCCTTAAGTGATGGTAATAAAAGAAAGAGAAATCAGTCTTATACTAATTCCCTCCCCCAAAATGTGCTAGAACACAGCACAAGGCTGGCAGGAAGGCCCAGAGAGGCAAGCTCAGGCAGAGCTGCTGTGCCTCCAGCCAAAGCTGGTCCCTGGACAAGGCTCCAGGATGGGAAACACGACGGTCCTACTCTCCAGAGTGTAATACACTTTGTGAAGGTCTGCATGTTACAAAGAACAACATTGCTGGCAGAATGTTAAAAGTTTGTGGTTTTTAAAATGAGGTTTTTCTTCTATTAATTACAAGGATGAAGAAAATGTGTGACTGCATTTGCATAACACATGCCACAAGGGCAAATACAGGGTTTTCCAAAATGGGTTCCCACACAACGAACCCAGGAACACTAATGCCTCTAGCAGGACCAGGCATCCACTGCCACAGAATCTGCTGATCAGTGACTACCAGGCTGTCTACAGCCACTCATTGCTCTCCCAGTCAAGACAGGTCCATCCAGACACCCATGGCCTTTCTTATGAGTTTATGCTTCATAAGTGCATTTTTTCCTTTGCCTGTAGACATGACAATATGTCCCTGGAGCTAGGTCTGCTGAATACAGGAAAGTCAGAGACCCAGCCTGGGGCCGCTTTCCTGTAGGAGGGAGACAGCTCCTCATACACTGCCTTCAAACCATGCCTCACTCTGCCAGTGCCACAAATGGACAGAGCACTAACCACTGGGGGTGAGGCCAGGGTACCCTCTTTCCAAAGGGTGGCAGAGCAAAGCAGAGGCCTCCAGCATTGGCTCTCCATACTGACAGGGATAGGAGGAGGGTGCTGGCTAGGAGAAATCCAAAGCTGAGGATTGGGATAAGGAGGGCCCTGGAAGGAGCCCTCCTGGCCAGGGCTGCAGGGGCTGCTTGGGAACTACAGCTTGGGGCACAGAGGAGTCAGGATCTTACAAGGCATCGCTGGAAGAACCACAGTGTTGTGGGAAGCCCCTCCCATGTGAGCTGTCCCACCTGATGCCCAATTCTCTCAGCCTCTGCACTTCCCTGTCCACTCAGGACACACTGGCACTTTGCTAAGATGATAGCAGATGGTCACAGAGACCAGGGAAGGGGCTGTGTGGTAGACACATGCCTCTTAGACCCCTTAATACTGAAGGCAAAACATGATGAGAGGATCTGCCATCCTCAATTCTAGAATTGTAAGGAGTAAGGTGTAGGCATGGAACACCAAAGAGCCTGCATATGGTCCTGGGACACGAAGGGATTCTTGAAGGGAACAACTTCACACAGAAACAAGCAAAGGATATGACCACACTTGTGGCAACATAAAACACTGCTCATGGTGGCAGGCTCCTCAATCCAAAACAGGCACATGTGCAAGGCTCTTGGACAGAAGGCAGATGCCATCTTCAGGAAAAGTCCACACAAAGTAGTAAAGGAGGAGACAACAGAGATCTTCATTGGCAATGAAATGCACACACTCACAACTGCTCTTCATCTGAATGGGGTCTATGGCACCTGTTACTGATTCATCACACTTCTCAACATTTGAGACCGTTTAAAGTCATATTTAAAGAAGAAAGGTGCAATGAGAGATACATGAATTGCTTGGGGGGGTCCTCAAGTGTTCTCCCCTGCAATCATCACATGTACTACCACTTATGCTCATGTCTAGCGCTGCCCATCTTTAATCCATCCCATGTGTCTTTCAAGGGTATCTCAAAACCACAGAGCAGGGTACCTGCTATCTGGCCTTGGTCCAGTCCTGGATTCCCAGCCCCACCTCAAGCTTCTCCCATTTCCACTTCAGTCCCTCAAGTCTGTTCTAGTCACTCTGAGATGAGAGCCTGAGTCAGTTTCAGACCCAAAGAGGCCTCCAAACAAGTGAGGGTCAATGTAGGATGGACAAATGTCCAAGATCAGCTGTGAACAGGCTCAGAAGGCCAGCTTCTGGCCCATGGCCTCTTCAAGGAAACTGCAGCACTTGGTCCTTCTGTGGGAATGCCACCACAATTCAGAAAATATTGTCATGGATGTGGCTGTACATGAAAGGTCTCATGGCTTTCCTGCCATCCTCCACCAGTCTCAGAATACTCAGTGTGGAGGGGGACCAAGAAGCAGAGCCAAGGGGCAGGCCTGAGTCAGCTGAGCACAGGAGGCTGGCCCACTGACACCATATCCTTGGCCTGGGGACGATGGATGAGAAAGATGAGCCACAGGGTGACAGGAATGCCCATCCTTCATGAAGATGGCCACAATCCCTTCACTCAAGGCACAAGTCATAAAACAAGTTAATAAAGTTGTGGCCTTGCTGAAAATCAGCTCGTATGCAGGCACAGCTAGAGTGAGGAAGTGCAGAGCATGCCTTCCAGGAGCTGTAGAGATGAAAACAACATGGTTCCTACGTCATGGCAAGGGTGGGACATGCCTGAATGATGGGCAAACAGCCATTAGGAGGTGACACTCAGTCCTTCACGTCAGCATCCAAAATGCTTTTGGTCAAGGCATCGAAACCATACTATGGCTTAACAGACACTGAATGGGCACAGTAACAAAGTGTAGATCATTATGTGAATAACACAGGCTCAGAAGGCTCCACAAATGCTGGTTGTAAGGCTTACTAAAAAGCAATAGAATCAAAAACTGCACATAGTCCACTAGGTGCATAAAATAACACACACAACATTAAACAGAAAAGCATTAAAACCCCAAAGAAATAGATCAGCACTTTATGATTACTGAGTCTAGGCAGTAAGACAGTAAATAAATCCCTGATTGGGGGGGGGGGGTGTTTGTGTTGGGTGGTGCTGGTGGTGGTAGTATGGTGCTAGGGACTGAACTCAGAGTCTCATGCATGCTAGGCAAGTATCCTACCACTGAGCTATACCTCAGCCCATAGACTTTTTAATTTCTAAACTCTCAATGTGAAATGGACACAATCACTGAGAAGCATTGTTGAGCCACCAGCCTGGTCACCACCTGCTTCACAAGGACTGTTATTTCCTCACCTACTAGTGCCACCCCAAGGCCTCATCTGTGAATGGGAATCTACCCCCTATCTTGTGACAGTTGGGGAAAATGATGGATGTACAATGCCTTATAGTCCCAACATACCATACCACACAATGACTTACAGCCACTGAACTGGTTGTTCCTGAAAGCCAGACTGACCCCTCATACCAGTAGGAACTCATGCTCACCAAGCAAGCTAGGTGATACTTTACTGCATCTTTTGGGGAAGGTGCTTTTGCCTGGAAATGACAAATACAGAATTTACAGGCTAAAAATGAACAGCTTAGACTCCCTCCTTCCTTATCTAGGACAGCCCAAATCAACCCACACTGGTTTAAAACCTCCTGGAAAGACACAATAATGGAATGTCAATGCCAGGCTATCACCCTGCCTCCCCTACAGTGAAGCATGGCAGTTTGGAGCTAAATTTCACTTCTGACTTGCTTACTCTGGAAAGCACATGTGCTGATGAGAGCCCAAAAGACAACTCTGTTTACATACCTCAGGGAAGTAGTCCTGTGGGAACTTCTCCTTCTCCAGCATTGGTGTGCTCTCTAAAGTATCTGAATAGATCTCTTTGCCAGTGACTTTTTTATACTTCTTTGCTGGAAAAGATCAAAAAGATGACTTGAATATCTTCGACGTTACACACTATCCAAGAAGCCATGTGCTACCAGGGGTTTATGCCCACCCAAGTAGTTTCAGGGAGCCAGGAAGCCCTGATCAGAGAAGCAGACAAGGGTCTACCCCTGAGCAGCTGCTCCAGGGATCCCTGCAACTCATAAATTCCCATTCCACGACCTGGAATCTGACACTCCACTTCATTATCCCCTAAGAGCTCCCAGCCAGCAGATTTACAGGAGCTAATTGGCACCCTCTTTTAAAGCACTGAATATATTGAAGAGGGCTATGGAATTAGTATTCAGTGAGACCCTCACATGAATTTATTTAATAACATCGATTTCCTCCTCGCACATGGCCCACATCACTCATATTCCAGGGAAGAGTTTTTATGTGAGATGGAGGGAGGGATACAGGATGGGCATTTTCCAGACCTCTGCCAGCTGCCACCCAGACTTCCCTAGGGCAACCAGGAGATATGCCTCCCACAGGCCTCCCTAGGCTGACAAGTCTGTAGGACCCTTTCCTTCTATGAACTGGCATCCCCATGCCCTCACTGGTATGTGATAATGAGTGTGTGAACCCATTCCTCAAAGCCTTGACAGGTGGGGGCTGATAGCTGCTGGCCTCTGCAAGATGCTGTGAGGAACACAGACAAAACAGCCTCTAAGGCCATCCAGGAGCAGGGGCCTGGGAGCAAGGCCCTGACTTGGTCCTTCAGCTGCCGGCCTCAGAGGCCAAATTCTTCTGGACCAAGAGGGATTGCTTTGAGCTAAAGTTCCTGGGGTGTTGGGCAGATTCTTGGAAGAACAGCTTTGAAATGAGTGGCAAGCTACGCTTCCAGAATTTCATGGGAAAAGTCCTTTCATACCATAAGCAGCTGGGACATTCAGTTTCTAGAGCACGGTCCACTCTACAGACATGGATAGGACATCTGAAACAAACTGAGGGATGCAGTGTTATGTGCCAGGGCTGGGCTCTCCTCACATCAGGGTACATGGTGAACCCCAGGCAGAATCAAAATGCCAGTTCTGAGGAGGTATGGTTGAGCCCATATACACAGCTCTAAGGAGGCTGTGATGCCATTTCATTGTGTATGGAACATGGAAAAGAACAAGAATCAGAGCCCATTCTCCAGATGCAGTGCTGTGTACTAACCACATTGCCTCTCATCACATTCCCCAGACATGGAAATGACCCTTAGAGGCCTCAGGCACGCTTAGTTCTGAAGCCAACACCACCATCTTCTCTAGTGTTTCCCCACTCAGAGAAAGTGAAGATAGCTCCAAGCAGATGAAAACAGGGTTACACAGGTTTAAGTATCATCTAAGCCAATAAGCAGAACAGAGGTGCACTTAACCCCAACTGTACTCAGTGAAAATGGTCATCCATCCTGTAGAGGAACAGTGTTTAGCACATATGGTGCTTTGGCAGAGTTGGACTATGGTGGTCCAAGTGACAGCCACATTTGAGAAGGGTCAGCACAGCCGTACAGCTGTCCTCTTATGAATCAAGACAGATTTGGGATATAAGGAAAAACCCGGCACAAACCACTCCACAGTGCAGAGCCAGCCTGCTGCTTGGTACCCCAACCTGTCCCATAACCAACCATAGCCTTCTTAAGCTTCCTCCTGGACATCCAGGCCCTGGCAGAGGCCCGGCTCATACACCCTTTCTAGCTATAGGCTCACCCTTATGGGGCGTCACTGAGCATCATGGATCCTAGGCCAGACATTAGGACATGACAAAGAGATCTGAACATAGGGCAAAGATATGGACATGGGACCTGGTGTAGATTTCCTGATGCACAGGCTTGGGGGCTGTACCATCCTGGGAGAGCCCTTGCAGAGCCCTATGCATGCAAATACTATTACCTGAGTGTGGCCAGGTCTTGATGGAATAGCTAGAATAGGCAGTGAGGAGCAGGGAGGATGATGGTTCAGACAGAGGAAGCACAACAGCATGGAGACAGTGGAGTCCATTATCTTAGGGTAGTTATCTGGGAGAACAGAGTACCAATAGCAAGAAGGAAAGGGGACCCCTAGGGCCCTGAGCAGGCCATTAAAAAGCCTGTCTCAAGCCTGAGGCATGGCTGCCCTCCCTGGGACTCCAGAAGGCATCTCTACAAGCCTCTAATCTCTGACAGGGGCTTCTGCTCCCATGATGTCCCTCCCTCAGACAGTCTAATGTCCAGTGATTATGTCTGGTCACTATATACATCCCCACAGCAATGATGCTGGGCAGGTCCAGCTCAGACAGGACAGAGCTGAGTGAAGGACAAGAGCCATGACTGCTGGATCAATGAGCAGAAACACATGGCCACTCCCTGGAAATCCAGTCATTGATCTACAGCTGTGGGAATGACCATACTGCCTCCTAAAGGCCTGGTCAGTATCAGTCATGGGCTGAGTTTCACCTGTTCCTGGAATGGAAGAAAACTGTCCACTCTCAAGTGTGTTCAGTATAGGGCTCCTCATAGCAAAGCTCCAAGTTCCACAACACCCCTCCTAGAGGCCTAGTCACTCACCTAAAGGTGCCCTTCACAGGACAGACACCACACACACACACAGGTGCAGAAAGAGTCACAGCACAAAATCACAGGAAAGCAGTGTGTGGGCTGCAGGGTCCATAGTGTTTCATGTAAATAAAGGTGGGGAGGTACTAATGGCTGCAGGAAAGCACTATGCTTGATAAGAAACCCAAGTGAATGTTGTTTCCCTCTAAGGTCTAAGAAGAGGTAGGAGTGGGGAAGTAGGCTTTCATTTTTAAAAATAGTCTTTTTAGAACAGTCTTAAGTTTACAGAAGATACAGCAGCAAATGGAGCGTTCCCATGTGTCCCTGGTCTACCCACACTCAGCTTGCCTACTACTTGGATCCTGAATTAAGAAAGTTAAACTAGGCTGGGGATTTAGCTCAGTGGTTCAGATGCCTGCCTCGCAAGCGCAAGGTCCCAAGTTCAATCCCCGGTACCAGAAAAAAAAAAAAAAAAAAAAAGAAAGTTAAACTAACAAAACCAGTATTGATATATAATTACCAAAAGAACTTCCCCATTTACTTCAGGCTTTTCTCTTCCTGCTGTACATTAGATGCATTCTGACACATGCATGAAAGTCATCTTTCCACTGTTATAGAATCACATAGAAGTTTCTCTGCTTTAAAAAACCTCTATAATGCACAGATCCACCCTCTCCATCCTCACCCAGGCCTTGGCAGCCACTGATCTTTCACTATTTCCACAGATTTATCTTTTCCAGAATGGACTCCTGCAGCATACAGCCTTTTCAAACTATTTTCTTTCACCTGGCTGAGTTTTTGGGTTGCTGACAACACTCTACTATAATGATGTGTGCTCTGCTCACCACTCACCTAGGACACTGCAGAGGATGCCTGGAAGCCAGTGGTGTCTACCCTCTGACTTTGCTCTTCAACATTTTTTGTGTTGGCAACTGTGGGGATTCCTCTTCCCATGTAACCCTTCTAATCAGGCATTTTGATAGGGATTATGTTTCAACTACAGGTCAAATCAGGAAGAACTGAGACAGTGACTTGACAATATTTTCTTCCTAATTTTCTGAGTTTACTCTCTATAAATCTAAGATCAAGATGCTAGTAGATTCAGTCTGGTGAGGGCCCATTCCTCACAATTGGTGGCTTCCATGTTCTCACATGCTGAATAGAGCAAGTAGGCTCCCTTGGGTCTTTTACAAGGACATTAATCCCATTCACAAGGGCTGGTCCCTCACAACCTAGTCATCTCCCAAGGGCCTTGCTTCCTGATACTATCACCTTGTCAGTTAGAATTTCAACATATAAATTTTGGAAGGAGACAAACATTCTGACCATAGTATTATCCACAAAGATGGACTATCTCTCCATTTATCTAGATCTTTGATTTCTTTCATAAGTTTTGTCATTTTCCTCAGAAATATTATTTTCAAATCATATTTTATTAACACATATTCCTAAGTACAGCCTTTTTATGTGTGCTTATATAAAAATTGTTTTTCATTTCAAATTTCGCCCATTATTTGTATTTATATAAGAAAGCAATTAACTTCTGTATATTAACTGTGTATCCTGTAATTCTTTATTCCCACAACTGGGAATTTTCCTAAATAGATAATCATTTCATCTGAGAAGAAAGACAGTACTATCCCCTACTCCATCCTGAAAAAATGCCCTTTATTTCCTTTAGTCTTCATGCATTGGCTAAGATTTCCATCAATAGTGGAAGCGGTTGGGAGAAAACATCCTTGCGTGTCCTGATTTTTTCCCAAATTTCTCATTTTCTAATTTCTTATTAATTTTGATGTTATCTATAGGTTTTAAAATTTTAAGAACCAAGTTAAGAGATTTCCCCTCTACTTATACTATGTTGAGAGTTTTTAGTATGAACGGGTATTGAATTCTGTACAATTTGTTTTCTCATCTATTGACATCACAAGATTTTCTTCTTTAGCCTGTGCTGTAGTTTAGATTAAAAATCCCCCCTTGCCCCACAACCTCAGGTGCTTGGAGGGCAACTGGCTCATGGGGACTCTTAATCAGTAGATGCATACTGAGTTCAGTAGGTGAATGTGCTGTTGGGAAGTGAGCCCTAGTTGGATGTGGGTAACTGCGGTCATGACAGGAAAAGTTTACTCTTGTTGCTGGCTCCTCCATTCTCTATGTTTTCTGGTTGTCATGATTTCAGCAGCATTTTATCCACCATCCCTTTCTCCCATGCTGTTTCTGCCTTGGTATCAGCTTACCATGGAATGAACCCACTGAAAATGTGAGGCACAATAAACCTCTCCTCCTTTAAGTTGTGTGTTGGGTACTCTGTCCCAGTGACAAAAAAGTAAGACAGATTTTGATACCCATGAGTGCAAGTGTTTCTTTTTTTTAATATTATTTTATTGGTACATTTTAGGTATACAATAAAATGACATTCATCATTGGAAATTTGCACCTTTACATAGTCTCTCTTGGTTCTTATTTT
>NW_004624737.1:14134971-14153966 GCF_000247695.1 Heterocephalus glaber
TTATTTTTTCCCCATTCCTAGCCCTCCCTTCACGCCCTCCACCCTTCCCTATTTACAAAGACTTTATTTCCATTTTTTTCCATTTCTCATCATTTTTTCCTTTCCCTTCTTTCCTTTCCCCTGTTGATCAATTTTATTGATCTTTTCAAAGAAGCAACTTTGGTTTTGCTAATTTTCTCTAATGATTTTCTGTTTTCAATTTTGTTGATTTATATTCTTTTTTAGAATATTTCTCTTCTTCTGCTTACTTTGCATTTGATTTTCTTCTACTTTCTTAAGGTACAACCTTAAACTACTGATTTTAGAACTTTCTTACTTTATAAAATTTGCAGTTGATACTACAAATTTTCCTCTAAATATTGCTTTTGTTAATAGTCCATGAATTTCATTAAGCTATATTTTCATTTAGTTAGCATGTGGGAGGATAAATGAAAATGAAGTAAAATAATTTCTTATTCTTAATTGATTGAACAGATAATGTTTAAATAACAGAAACCTATATTGAGTGACTATAGCTATGGATAAGTGAAACATACACTAAGATGGCTCACACTGTAAGCCTTAGAACATACATTGACAAATTTATTTATTTATTTATTTATTTATTTAGTAGGTACTGGTGATGGAACTCAGAACCTTGAGCTTGCAAGGCAGGCAGTGGCTCCACTGAGCTAAATCCCCGGCCCTACACTGATAAATTTAAAGAAGAGAAACCATATGAAATGTGATTTCAGATCACAATAGAAATCAATAATAGGAAAATAGCTGGGAACTCTTCAAATACTTGGAATACTTCAAATCTTCAAACACACATCTATAGAACACATAGGTCAAAGAAATCTCAAGAAATTTTAAAAATATTTCTGTCTTGTGTCATTTCCTTCTGTTAAAAGCTAACCTGTAGCACTGCACACAAAGGTCTCCTGGTGACAAATTCCCTCAAGTTTTGTTTGACAGTTTTTAAATATTTCACATCAATTTCTTCTTGCAAGATTTCTGAGAACCCATTGCAATTTCTACTCTTGTTCCATTGTAGGAAAGATGTTTCCTCACTTCTTATCCCTAGTCTCCAGCTTCTTTTAGGACTTTGTCTCTGTCTCTGATTTTCTGCATCTGAATAGGAAATACAATGTGCCAAGGTGAATATTTTTTGGCATTTAACCTGCTTGTTACTGATGATCTTGGAGTTTTCAGTATATGGTGACTGGGTTGGTGTCTGTTATTAATTTTGGAACATTCTCAGCCAACATTGCATCAAGTATTTATTCTTCTGTTTTCTCCTTCTGGTATCTCACAATAAGTATGCTCCACTTTGTGTGGTTGTTCCACAGTTCTTGGACAGTTTTTTATGCAACATTCTTTTTTTTTTTTTTTGTACCAGGGATCGAACTCAGGTCCTTGCGCTTGCAAGGCAGGCGCCAGAACCACTGAGCTAAATCCCCAGTCCCCTTGGACATTTTTTTAAAGTTCTTATTTCTCTTCACTTTCCAGTGTAATAACAAGATACCACAACTGACAGACCTGCAAAGGTCAGAATCTGTGTAATAAGGTGCCTCAAAGGAAATCCACAAACAACTAAGTGGATAAGAATAAGGATATCAGAGGAAATTCTGGTGTATGATACCTTCAGCTACAGCAGACAGGAAACACTGCCCAGGCCCCAGCTGGAGGAACAAGAAGCCTCACACTAAAGGTGTGTCTACCTTAGTTTTTTTTTCCTTCCCCCTAATGATTAATGTACTTTGAACATGTAATTACAAGGCATTCTAAAAGATAAAAATGCAAAGTAAAGAGACAAACCAACCTAGACTCAGGTATAGTACACACTTGGAATGATCAGGCTGGGAATATAAAACAACTGAGTAATATGTTAAGGGGTCTAATGCAAAAAATGGATAAATTGCAACAATGGATAGTAATATGAGTAGAGATGTGCAAATTCTGAGAAAGAAACAAAAAAAACCCCCTAGAAAACAAAAGCGCTATAACAAAAATGAAAAATGTCTTGGATAGGTTTCTCAGTGGACTGGACATGGCTGAGGAAAGAACCAGTAGTAAACTAGAAGGTATATTCTTAAAAACTTCACAACACCTTAGTGAGTCAGGAAGGCCAGAGATGTTGGAATTGGGCATCTTCTTTTCCTGGATAGGTGGGCTTTGATTAGAGCCCAGCAGGTTGGGCCACATGACATAGTTCCCTTGAGGGAAGGCCCTGGGAAGAAGGGAATGCCCTGGCCTTCACTGTGGGATGGGGCTCCTAGTGGTAAATCTTATAATTATGTAGTTCTCAAGAGCTTTTTTCTTCCAGACTAGTCCACTCGGTCTCCAGCACTTGTCAATTCCTGTCAAACATTTTACCAGCTGCTAGATCCAGGCCAGTTCCTGATCCTGGGAAGTGGTGGCCTTAGCCCATCAGTCTGTTCAGAGCAGCAGTTTGCCCTGTGGATCTGAGATGAGTTGTCTATTTGAATGTTTAGTTTTCTTCTTGTGAGAATGGCAGCCATGTCTTCCAAACTCTACATGTTGAGCTAGAAACTAGAAGTCTTTTCATCTTTTTTGTTTTTTTGGTACCGGGAATCAAACTTGGGACCTTCCACTTGTGAGGCAGGTGGAGGAACCACTGAGCTAAATCCTCAGCCCGTCTTTTCATCTTATTATCTGTACCTCTGTGTACTCCTTAAATTTCCTATAATATTCTTACTTTTTAAATTCAGGCTGCTATTTGTAAAACTTTATTCAAACTTTTCACAAATTCTCAGTTGCTCTGCTGTAACTCAATTTAAGCCAGAAGAGCAACTGGCATGAAGAAGAGGGCAGGGCGGGCCACCCCAGCCTGAGACTCAGAAGACTACACAGCTGCACAGAGGGTCAGCTACAACACCTGCCAGGCCACTATGTGTGCTCACAGAACACACATCCAGATTCATTGTCCATTACTGCCCTGTCTCTGTTCCTTGCTGACTATGAGGAGGCCCCTGAGTATGGTTTTGCTAGAGTGAAGTGTATATCTAACCTGTAGTTTTAAATAAACTATGGGTTAACCAGGCATTTTACGGTTGTTTTCATTTAGTAGTAAAATATGTATGTGTGTAAATGATTTCTTTTAAAAAAAAAGTTCTATAGATTCAAAACTCTTCTATACTTATCATACAAATTTCCAAGAGGCTAATCCTCCTTCTGTTCCCAGCCTCACCTGGAACATACTGTGCCTAAACATCTGCTGGTAAAGGCACAGCAAAATGCTGACTGGTGTCTATAGAGATGTAGGAGAGTACCCTGGCTGTCTCATTCTAGCCCAGTTCCTTGGTGGGAATGCCAAGTGCTGGTATTTAAGTGTCTAAGGAACCCAAAGGCAACAGGCAATGAAAAATTATTCTGCTTCCCAGGACCCTGCCCATCATCAGGATGGTAATGGTATCACTGTTCAACTAATGGAAACAAGACTGCTCAAGAGGTTCCCAAGTGAGAAAAAATAATGAATCTGAACCAACTGACTTAATTAGTTGTTGTCCATAGTTATTACAACTTCAATGACATTTCAAATTCATGTGAGCTAGCTCCAGACCTGCATGGAGCTCAGGAAGGTTCACATACAAAGTAAAAGAAGGTACAGAGTGGACAGTAGACACACAAATACCCAGAACACCAGCGGGTCCACACTGAAACATTTCCCATCTGGGTAACAGATTTCATCAAGACTAAGGATGGAGTCAACAAGTGGACAGAGTGTCTCACCAGGAGCACCCTGGGAAGACAGTGCAGACCCACAGCACTGGTCTTTAACTGAGGAACAGCATTTTTCATGGCCACAAAAATGTATTCTTAACAACTTTTGTTTCTGAAACACAAATATTCCCATTTAATGACCCACCTGTTTAACAACTGTTTGGACTTATGACCATTCGGTACAATTTGTTTATAGAGTCTCAGGGTCTTTTTTTGTACAATGCACCTTGTTTATACAGCATTGTAATTTTTCCTGATTGTACTGTATAGTACAGTACTATAGTTTTATGTTGTTACATATTACAGTACTGCATATGAGTTATGCAAATAAAAGCAAAGTCATCAAGTTAGAGTTTCCTTTGACCATTTCTTTGTTCTGAATATTTTAATGTTCTTAGTACATACAATTCTTCATTTAGAGACCAATTCATTTAACAACCTAGTCCCCGGAATGGAATTTGGAAATTAAATGATGAGTGTTTATATGCTATCTTCTCATTCTGTTTCATCTTTTCACCACTGGTAGTAATATAGATACAAAACTATCCCCTCTCCCCTGAACTTCTGCAAGAAAGCCAAAGGCTGGGCATCCTAGAGCAAAAGAGGTGCAGAGGCTTAGCATGTGGTATGGGTCAGGCAGAGTGGGCCAGGTTACCATGCATCCCCATTTCGGAGAAAGTAGAGAGGCAGATTTTCACAGGAAGCCCCTGTGTTAATGACTGCAAAAAGTGACACCAAACAAAGACCACATAGGCACTCTCACAAAGACACAGGGTGGAAGAGATCCAAAGAAGCTAACCGTGGAGGGGAGGGGAACCAAGATCAAGATATCAGAAGACAGTATAGAATCTTACCTTTAAAGTCAAACTGGTAGATGTTTTTTAAGGACTCATGAAGAAAATAAAAGCTTCCTAGTGCCTGTAAGAGCAAAAAAAGACAGGATCAGAGGTTTATACTGGAGGACTCCTAAGCAAGTTTCTGAGCAACAAATTAAAGGATCTCCTTAGGTTAGTGCAAGTTAACCAGCTGTGGCTTAATCACAATCACTGATACAAAGGTTGACCACAGAAAGCCTGCCAACATCCACAACCAGGGTTGGGTGTGGAACTAAACTGGCAGGCCTATGGCTTGGCTGGACTAGGCCTTTCCAGAGCACTGACCCTCAGCTCCATAGCTGTATGTGGCATGAGATCTGAGCACTAACCCACTGTACACTGGCCATTTTCGGTTCAGTTCCACTTCCCTCTCACTTTCTCATCCTTCAAAACGTGAGCTGAAGCCCAGTGACCAGGAGCGGCTGAACCTCCCCATGTGTGGATTAATTGAGCAAATAATTGTGGCTGCCACAATTAGGTTAGGGGGGACCTAGCAGAGCAGGGCATATTGTACTAGAAGTTACTTGTTGCTGTTCTGAAATTCAAATTTAACACGACATTTTTATACACACACATGTAAAATATATATGTTCATATACATATTTCTACATGTATATTCATTATGTTTTGCTTTGCTAAATCTAGCAACCCCAATAAGGGCCCCAGGGAATCTCTACAGTCGTGGTTATAAATTAAAACTGTACAAATTTAAATTAAAAAAAACAAAACCAAAAAAACTACACATTTGTCAGAACTCACTGGACTGTACCCTAAAAGGATAAATTTTACCATCTGCATATTATGCCCTTATAAATCCAACTTAAGAGAAAACCCTTATTTTCATAGGATTCACCCCTAGACAGAAGACATAAGAAGGCCTTACAAGGTTGGGCCAGGAAGATAGGCACATGGATGGGGAAGCCCTGAGGGAGAACGCAGCTACAACCAGGTCACAGAGAGCCTTGCCAGAGGGCAAGACTTGGTTCTAATCCCAGCTTTTATTTTGAGAAATAGTCTTCAGATACAGTGTATCCTGTACAGGTGCATGCACACATTTTGTTTCTGGCAGAACCATAACCGTATGATGCTTCACTCCTAAACACACTGTATGAGTCTCCTAACAAGAGCTCTTCCTTTCATAAACAGAAAATCACTATCTTACTGCAGAAATCAACAGTGGTACCAAAATACTACCTGACATCAAAGGCCCAATAAATTTCCTCATGGTCCCAAATGTCTTTCTTTCATTGTCCCTGCCACCCTCCCCACCCGGCCCTGCACACACAAGGTTTTGGTGCCCTGGAGTTCTGGAGCCATGAGCTGGCTAACACACACCTACTCAGTGCCTGGGGCAGCCTTGCAGGAAAGGAAGTGGCCAGTCCAATGTTCTAGACTGTCTGAGGGAAGGTTATAGGGACGTAGGTGGGAGTGTGGTGACTTCTAGTTCAGGGTCTGCCACTGTCTCGCAGCCCCTGGGCCTCTGGTCAACTCTTCAGCTTGCCGCACTGTCTCCAAAGCACAGGAAGCCCCAGGAAAGGCCAACTATCTCCATATTGGGGCCTAGCCAAGAGCAGCCAGCAGGTCAATGACTCAAGGATTCTCCAGGTGACTGTGCCATGAGGACGGCTCAGATTAGGGCTTTCTCTAATCCTAGGGCTCCATGAAATACCACCTTCAACCCATATCCAAGGGACCAGAACTGGCTGCAGTATTTAGTTCTGTAAGCATTTTTATTGAAAACATAATCTAGCAACATGATTATGGAAAAAGTTTCCAAGACTCATAATCCTAGCACCAACAAAGAGTGAAAGACCATCAGTGATGTGGTTGCCTCACTGCACTAAGGGTCCACAGAGTCCAAAGACTGACACATGTCTACATATCTCCTTCCCTGGATCCATGCAGACAAACACAGCCTGATTAAACTGGACAGGAAGCAAATGTCACCATCAAGAGCAACATGAACCAGCCATGCCCTATTCAGAGAAGTTGATCATTCAGGGAGACTGAGGTTTACCTTTCCATAATTCACTCATATAATTCCACATTTTAATATAAATATATAACCATGTAGGCAAAGCTGGATTTTACTATTCATCATGCCATCTCATAGCCTCCACTTAGCCCCAAATCACTCTTCGTGGCAAGTCCCAGATCACGTCTACATTGCCAAGCCTGGTGTCCAGTCTCTAGTGTATGTCCCATGGCACGCCGTCCACTCTTTCCCTGTCCACCTACATTCAGCAAGTCCATCCTCCCACATGGTCCTCTGCTCCTCATGTTCATCTTTGTCTCAGGAAGATTCCAGGACTTCCCACTGAAGCCACTCACTTATGCCTCTGTCTCCCTACCCATACAGCAGCAGCCAAGCTCCTCTGCACTGTGGTCATGGGCCAAGAGAGACCATCAAGGCACACTTTCCTATGCCTATTTACTTCTGGTCATATCTGTGAGACTCAGGAAGATGGACTGGGTTAAGATCAGGAAACACCTCATTAGAAAAAAAATGTGTAACCCTAGGGATGAAGCACCTGGGACCTGCTATGGAACAGGACATACTCTAAAAACAATTATTAAACATGAGGACACTATTCAGCCACTGAAGCAGGGTCTGTGCATCCTGGATACAAAGTATAACTCCAACTGAAATGAAGCAGGTAACTGAGACAGCAATAGCAGAGGTCTAAGTGTCTTAAGTATCTCTTACAGCTTGGCAAGGGTTCTGGCTTACGCTCACACCCTCTCACTCTCTCTCTTCCTCTCTCTCTCTCTCTCTCTCTCTCTCTCTCATGAGTGCATGAGTGTCTGATAAAGCCACAGAACTTCAGCTGGGCCTCCAGCCCAGCATATTGACCACCACCCATTGCAAGCAACTCAAATCAACAGACCCATGATGGGACCTTGTATGTGGGGACCTGGTGAGTGAACACAGCCCCAAGAAAGATGCAACAAAGGCTGCCTGTGGGAAAGGGATTCCATTGTTCCAGAGATGGGTTCAGGTGGGTCCAGAACTCAGCACACAGTATCTTTGTTGTCAATCAAAAGCCAGAGTATGGAAGAGGTTGCATGTTACATGGCCTGACAGTGGACCCCCAGGTCTTACCTCAGTGACACCCGTCTTTGACCTCAGGAACTTCCTCATCCCAGGCCCCAGGACACATGTCATGGCACACCGTCAGCGGGTCCTAAAGCTGCATGTACCTGAACACAGTGTATTCTTGTGCCATTAGGTACATATTCATAATCCAAGAAGGCTTACTGTGGATCCTGACAGCATGCCTGTCGATTCTGGTACATCCTTGCCTAACCATCATTTCATCATGGCAGACAGTGAGAGCAGTCAGTTTTTGGCTTGCTTTCTTTGGAAAAATAGAGTTGAGGCCACCTCTCATTAAGAAGGATCACAGTTCACTGGTCCAGAGTAATTGAGCTTCCCCCAGGAGACAGGAGGGAAAATAGTAGGACTGCCCAAAATGAACCAAACATTTGCTTTCCCACAGCAGTCCTGTAGAGGATGCCTCTCCACCTGCCTCAGGTGAAGAAGGAACTGAAAAGTGTGATAAAGGCCTCTGGAGACCTTTAAACGTCACTCCACCACATAGGAGAAAGCTGACATGATATTATGAAGCTTACAATAAATAAATAGAAAACAAACTGCCAACGTGCACACAGAAACAATTCATTGAGTCAGAAAAACCATAATCACCTCCAATGAATACTTAAAAGTCAAAGTTCAACACAAATTTCTAGTGCTCACCTCACACTATCAATATGGTCACGGTACCTGTCCATCACAGGACACAAGGGCACCTGCCTGGATGTGTTTTGGAGTCTGCAGACAGCTCTTGACCATGGTGCATGTAAACAGTATCTGGGAACTTTCTAGCAATACTGACATCTTGCCTCTTTTGTTAAAAACAATGAAAATACTTTTTACATATTTATAAGCCTGACTGTTAATAGTGCTTTTTAATTATTCACTAGTAAAAATCAGTGCTCTCACTGCTGTGCTTCTACCATAGGGAGGAGTTCTTAATGCCCCTAGAGGCAGCCACTGAAACACCGAAGTTCCCTGGATGGCCCTTGGTGGGAGGGGCTGATGATGGGGTGGGTGTCGTCCACCTGAAGTGTTTTTGAACTTTTAAATTCATTCCAATGTTAGCTGGAGTCTAGCAATGTGATAAATGACCAGTACCTCACCTCATTCCCTGTTTGGTTTCAGGAGTTGAATCTGATACCACCGTGCAAAACAAGAGAGTCAGACCAACTAGGGTAGACTACTGCTCCTAACTGGGAGGAAAAGGATAAGACTGCAAATGCTACTCAGTCACAAAGCAAGTATGTGTCCAGTGTGGGCCTACTCCCTTGATCTAGCCGCCATCAAGCCTCAGGGGGTACCTTGGACCAGAGCAGGCACACACAAGGAAGGGATACAAAGCTACTGTTAGAAACACCTCAATTACTTTCTATTTGCAAACAAATCAACTAGCCAGTAATCTATCATTTCTGCTTTGAGATCAGCAGCAAAGCCCACATTATTAACCTGGGCCTTCTGCATGTGGCTCCCTTTCCAGGAAACAAATTTTTAAACTCAAATCAAACTGATTTAGCAGTAAAGAACACACAGGAGCACCACCTTCTTCTTAGATACTATGAAAGGGGGAGCCACGTAGACAGACGCTTTTTACAAGTGACCAGGGTAATAACAGGCCCCTTTACCTGCAGTCAGCAAATCCGTGAAAATATCAGAGTGACTTCTATCAGCACTGCTGCTAATGACCACAGTGGAAGCTCTCAGCACACCCCTGGGAAAGGCCCCCATGGAGACAGCTGCAGTGTCCACTGCTAGGACAGAACAACCATAGGGGGAGAAGTCACAGCAGAAGAACCAAGGCCAACTGTACTTATCAAGGTCACACAGAATTAGATAATACATATCTCACTCCAAGATAGTACAACACTACATTGTTTCTATGGATAAAGCATTTTCAACTTCAGTTACTTTTAAAAAATGAAGTATATTAATGAATAAGAAAGACTTCATAAGGTATTGCTGATAACTAATCTTCAGGTCTGCAACAAAATAAAGGAGTTAGCTGTTCTTAATTACAGTAACAGACCATTGACTCATGGCTGGTCAAGCTCCTTCATGTGGCAAATGGGATAAATTCCTCACACCTTACCTACTATTTTCCACCCTAAACAGACACATGACCCCCCCCATCTCCCACCAGGAAAGAACATTCTCTTACTTAGCCACACTTTTCTCAGTTCATTACATTTTCTTAGGATCAACTGCAAACAGCTCCAATATCGGAATAAAATTCCAGGCATCAGAGAGAAGGGTTAACACTGCATCCCTGCACTATTAAGAATATATTTTTTCGGGGCTGGGGATTTAGCTCAGTGCTTTCGCCGCCTGCTGCGCAAGCGCAAGGACCAGAGTTCAATCCCCGGTACCAAAAAAAGAAAAAAGAATATATTTTTTCCATAAAATAAAAGAATAAAAGTAACAAAATGATGAACACAAAATTGAGAAGAGTCATTACCAGTAAGTTATTATTCTAGAAGACCTTAGATTGCACAGGGACTTCAAGTGTCCACTTTGTTACTTTAAAGAATAATAAAATAATGAAGGAAGAAGGCAATAGGTGAAAGAGGCTATGCCTGAGCGAAAGAGGACAGTGTGGCATGCCCCACCTCTGCACCAGACATTCATGAGGTGTCAGAGAAGGCAATGAGGACTCAGCTAGAATTCCCACCCAGCCCAACAATGGCAGGTGCCCCAGGAACACATGCTCAGCTCTTCCCCTAATCTACAGTCTTCTCTCCACAGAAGTGGCCATCATTTTGAGAGGCATGAAATAAAAGAAGTAAGCAATATACAGTATAGCTCTGGCACCCTAAACTTTAGCAATGCTATCACATCTACTTTCCCTTCAGAAATCTGGTTCTTTCCACTCAGCTATAGTTCATTTATAGCTTATTTTTGTTGTTATATACTTCAACTATATAGTTCAGTTATAGCTTATTTTTGATGCTCCATAATAATCGACTATATAAAAATATTGCAATTTATTTATCCATTCTTCTGTTAGATATGATGGTTGTTTTTATTATTATAATCAATGCTATGATAAGCATCCTTGCATAGACTCTATGAGAAACTGTGATAACACACATGTGAATATATGTATAAGATGGGTGGACATATGTATAGAATATACAGACAGAATTTGTGGATTCTAGCAGACACCATTCTCAACGCAGAGACCACAGTACTGCACCACCAGGTCACCATGACAACCCATGCCTCCATAAGCACTATGGGGCAGTGCCCATTATTCTGTATCCTTGCTAGGACCTGGTGCCTACAACTGGACAAGGCAAAAATTAGGCCTCATTTTCTATTTTGCATGTTCATTATACCTGTGGTGCTGGGGATTGAACCCAGGGCCTCACACATGATAGGCAAGCATTCTGCCACTGAGCTATGCTCCAGCCCCCACCTTCTTTTTAAATGTTTTTATTGTGGCAAAATATACATAATATAAAATTTACCATCCTAACCATTTTTATGTGCACAGTTCAGTGGTATTAAATACATGTTTAGCATTGTACACCCATCACTACTATCTGTCTCTAGAACTCTTTTTTTGGTGTCAGCGATCAAACTCACGACCTTGCGCTTCCCAGGCAGGCACAGTGCCACTCAGCTAAATCCCCGGCCCCTAGAACTCTTTTAAACTTCCCAAACTCCCCATTCTTTCTTCTCACTACCCCTTGAAACCATCTTTCTACTCTGTTTCTATGAATGTTTGACTACTGTAGAGACCTCCTAAATAGAAGCATATTTTATTTGTAACAACTGGCCCATTTCATTTGCAAAATACCCTCCAGGTTCATCCATATTGTAACAGGATTTCTGACTTTTTTAAGGCTGAATAACATTCCACTTGGTACCAGGGGTGATCAAAAATATGGTGAATTTAAATTTTTTTTTAAATGTATTACAGTAAAAGATACATTTCCAAGGATGACATAAATGTGTTCAAAGCAAAGAATATTTTGAAGGAGATTAATAGCAATGTGTCTTTTACTGTAATACATTTTAAAAATTTAAACAGTCACCATTTTTAAATCATTCCTAGCTAATCAAATGTTTATGGGAATTTCTGTCAAATAAAAATGTTATGGAGTGTATCTTTATCAACTTTATTCACAGGATCTGGGACCAAGTGACTTCTGGCTCTTCCCCAAAGCCAAAATGACCATAAAAGTTAAACATTTTGAATCTATTGAGGACATCGAGGAAGCCACAGAAGAGAAACTAAAGACACAGAAGAGAACTTCCAAGACTGCTTCCGAAAGTAGAAAGAACAATGGGATAAGTGTGTTCCAAGCAAGGAGGAGTATTGGGGGGGCGGGTAATGGCAATGTTGCCTGTGCCTTTGGTATTGTATCTAAGAAAGCAGTTATCAAATCCAGTGCCATAAAGGTTCTGCCCTATGTTTTCTTCTAAAAGTTTTAAAATTCTGGATCTTACATTTAGGTCTTTAATCCCTTTTAAGTTTTGCACATGGATATCTAGTTTCTCCAGCACCATTTTTGTAAGAGACTATCCTTTGCCCATTGACCATCCTGCCACCCACGTCAAACTCATCTGACTACACATATATACATACATGCACCATTTATTTCTGGGCTTTATTCTATTCTGGGTCCATGTTTAGAGGATCTCTTTTTGTAGTTATTGGCAACTTAGATTTCTTCTAATATGAATTCCATGTTCATATTCTTTGTGCACTTTTCTACTCAAGTTTTTCTCATCCTGTACATTTGTTTTTAAATATGTAGAATTACTTCTTTGTTATCTGCATTACAAATATTTCCTCCTACTCTGGTATATCTCATTAATATTTTTATCATGTCTTTCACTAAGTGAAAGTTCTTATTTTTTAAAGTGGTTGAATGAACCCATACATTCCTTTACAATTTATGCCTTTATGTCTAATTTAGAAAACATTCCTTAATTTGATTCCACATGGCATCTTCTATATTCCCTCTTAAAAACTGTAAACCAGATACACAGGAGGCTAAGGTAGGAGGGTTGCAAGTTTGAGGCCACTCTGAGGAAGACTCTGTTTAGATAAACAAACAAAAAAGCAAGCATGCAAGCTTATAATTCCAGCACTCTGCTAGGAGACTGAAGCAGGAGGACCACAAGTTTGAGGCCAGCCTGAGCAATTTACTGAGACTCTTTCTCAAAAAGGGGGTGGGGTACAGTGGCTAAAGCTCAGCATAAAGGCCCTATGTTCAATCCTCAATACCACTAGACAAAACCAAAAAAGTTTTACAATTTTCTCTATAAAGGTCCTGAAAACCTTTTGTTAAGATTTATTCTTGGGTGTCTTTTAGGTTCTGTTACCATTAGAAAATGTAACTTTAAAAAACCATATTGTTTATAACTGTTTGTTACTAGTGATTAAGAATGCTATTGATTTTTTATACTAGTAAACTTGCTCAGCTTCATTTAAATTCTAGTAATTGTGGACTCCCTCAGATTATATATGAATAAGGACTATCTGTTCTGGTCTTCACAATCCTTCACTTTTCTCTTCTTGCTTTTTTGTCTTGTCCTGCCAAGGAAGTCCTGGTTCCATACTGAACAGAGTTTGGCTCTGTACTGAGTGGATGTGGGGTGAAAGGAAAGTCAGGAGGTTACTGCACCCATTCAGAGGTAGAGGGAGGGGGACTGGGACCAGGATGTCAAATAGCAAAGAAGGCAAGACTAAGAGTACATTTGAATATGGGCTTTGATAATAAATTGAAAATAGGATGTGTAAGAAAGGGAGTGGTCAAAAATGCTCCAGGGGCTATTGTAAAAACAGCTGGGGAAGGAAGCTGCCATTTTCTGAGGTGGAATAAACTGCAGGAGAAGCTGGGTTTGGGGGAAAATGAAGAATTCAGAATAAACCTGCTAGGGTGAGATGCCCATGGGGCACAAAGTGGAAATACCGCATAGGTGGTTGAATTTGAGCCTGGAGTTCAGGGACAATGTCTGGGTTGGAATGGAGATTTCTAAGTTGTCTTTGAAGGTTTTTATTTGACACTATGAGAATACCGAGGGGAGAGAAGGCTAGGTCTGAGGACTGAGATCCATAGCACTGTGTTATTTAGAGGTCATGGTTACAAGAAGCATCAGGCAAGGACGGAGCAGGATTATGAACTGGCCAGTGTTGAGAAGTGATAGAATATCATAGCACATTTCTGGATTTCAGCTGGGTGTCCTGGTGCATGTCTGTAATCCCAGCACTTGGGAGGCTGAGGGAGGAGAACTGCTGCGAGTTTGAGGCCAGCCTGGGATACATAGTGAGCTCAAGTCCAGTTTGTACTACAAAGCGAGACCTTGTCTAAAAATCAAAAATCAAAAATCAAATACATTACTGGAGGGCCAGGAATTTAGCTCAGTGGCACTGTGCCAGCCTTGCAAGTGCAAGGTCCTGAGTTCGAGCCCCCACACTGAAAAAAAAAATTACTGGATTTCCGTCGATTAAAGCAGTTGAACTGCACTAAAAGATTTAAAAGCCAGCCTTACATCCTCAGCATAAACCTAACTTCATTATAGCACATGTTTTTATATACTGCTGGGTAGATTCTGCTTGCTAATACTGTATTTAGGATTTCTGCACTCTTTCCAATCTTGTTTGTGTCCTCTCCACCCCAGCGAAATTATTCTATGCCAGTATTCAATGATGTTCAAATTACAAACCAAACACATAATTTTCATGACACTTGGTTTCTCAGAAGCACAGGGCACCTGCCCTTTAGTCATTCTTCCAGCACTATTTTTTCTGGATTTTAGGATACTACACTGTTATTCTCTGGGATCTCTTCTTCCTCCTCACCTTTCATGTGACAATGACACACTGGGCCTGCACAAGATATCCTATGAAGCCTTTCTGTTTCTTTTTCTTCCCTCTGGGTGGCCTCATCCTTTTCATAATCCAGCTAATGGCTTGCATGTGCACTGCTACTTATCCTCCCTTGAAGCCCTGCCTCACAGGTCCAGGCAGCTGCACAGTCCTCTCTTGGATCTCAGAGAAGTCCAATCTTTCTCAATTCAGGACCTACCCTAACCTTCACCATCTTCTGCTCCTACTGGAAGCCATGGATCTTTCCAAATTCCTCCAGTATCTTTCCACTACCATTCCCTTCCTGTAAATATTCATTCTACCTGCAAATTCTATCCATTCTCTCCACTCCCCACATGAGACAAGGCCATCATTGTCCTCCAAATGGACCTTGTTTCCTACCTTGCTATAGTCCCTGGTCTCTTCTCTGCCTGATAGTCAGGTCAGCCTTTTAAAAATATGTATCTGCTCCTGCCACTGATCTTGCACCCTACCTTCCAGCAGCTTGTGTAGGTCTCCCACACTTTCCAGCTCACAAGACTCCAGCCACAATGGCCATTCAGGCCCCTGAGTGGGACAAGTTCTTCCGCCATTGGAGCAATCATGTGCTCTGCCTTCTCCTCTTCCAGTTGCTTTTAACATGAACCTTGTGCTCCAGGTCTCCATGGATACTGCCTCCTCCAAGCAGCCCTCTCTGACTGCTCTCTGCAGAGGCAGTTCTAGCCCAGAATTTCATCATTCCTTCAAAATGCTGCACATTTTCTTCCTGTCTCCTTGTAGAGAGGGAAGTTGTTTAAGGCCAGAAATGTGACATGAGTCCCCCAGCACAGTGCTTGGTTCATGGAAAGAATTCAACAACTCCTGGTGACACAGGAGGGTACAACATCCTCCCAGAGTGACTGGTTGACCAGCTTAGGACTCAGCATGTGAAACTGTTTGCTTTGATTTCAAAGTACAACCTAGAGCACAGTGCCCTCAAGAAGCTGAGCATGATAAAAAAAAACCAACAAACAAAAACCCAATACTCTTCTGACCATATCACAAAGGCAAGCCCCAAGGATCCTGACTTTAAAACAATTTAATAGATTGAGTAATAAATCAAAATTACTAAAACATTCATTAGATTATAAATAATAATAAATGAAACAAAGCTTTTGTTTCAATCAATGTAGAGCTTCATTGATCTTTTCCTGTATAATAAACTCACAGACAACCAATCTAATTGGATGAGGCAGCATTATTGCCCATTCCCCCAGCATTACCCAGAGGGGTAGCATGTGGGAAAGGCTGCATTTAGCATGTCACTGTCACAAGGGTGTCTTCTCTCAAGAAGCTTTGTAACCCTTGCAAAATGAGAGCTGACGCATTTACGAAGTATTGCCTTTCCAATTCCAGCTCCCAAGGCTAGACACAAGATGACGGCACAAAGCTGTCCCCCTACTTGACCCTCAGTACAAAGTCCCTCTCCACGCTGGCTGCTAGCCTGAGAGATGCACATGTAATTTCATTCCATCTCCCATCCAACAGTCGACATTAGAAGTTAATTAAATTGGTTGTCCACTGTATTCATCCACTTACAAAGTTAATGATATTCTGTCCCTGAATTAAAGAGCATTTTATAAAGCGTGCACCATGGGAGCTGGCATGTTGTACACAGGGTGCTGAACCCTGTCACGGCTCCTGGTCATCGAGTTCCCAATTAGGCAGCGCAGCAAAGGCAGGGCCCTGTCTGCCAGGGTAAAGCACAAGTCATTCTGACAGTGAGGGTAAACACTGCACACAACAGCCACTTAATATTTCATATTGGACCATAATAAATTCCACCAGATTAGCACACCTGTTAACATTTCATATTATTATAGTGAAGAGCAGTTGAAATGTAATGAGTCAGTCTTTTAAAATGGCCTTGAAGATTGGCTGTCAGGAAGTGGTGTGTGCCCTGCAGGTGCCAATGGCATAGCTATGGGCTAATCCCAGGCTTCCAAGTCAAGATGAGATACCACACACAGCCCCAACTGGAGACTAAAAATCAGCTGACATGAGAAACACTCACCCTTTCTGAGTGAATTCCCACTTCATTCTCTTATTCCACAAGTATTTATTTGGCACTTGCTCTGCTTGCACACCATTTCAGGCATCTGAGATGACTCAGGAACCATCAGCCAGAGAGCAAGATGGCAACAAACAGATGTGAGCATGGGGGAGGGCATCAGGAGGACAGTGGGGCTCTACCTGAGCAACCAGCAAGTGCGCACCACCAAGTTGGGACAGGGAGAAAGTATTCAGCACATACTGAGGTCATATTTACAGTGGCTGGATCTAGGGATCTGCTATTCAGGTCAGAGGCCTGTGCGATCCCAGGAGTTTACTTGTGGAGAGTCCTCAGTACTGCGGAATGCTGAGTTCATCAGGAGGGACTAGAGCCAGAGGAAAGGGTAGGGTCAAGGGCCACAGCAGAACCATCATTAAAGAATGGGAGTAGGTGTTGGAGGTACTGATCAGTAAAAATAAGAGGTATCTAGAGGGGACAAAGAGTGGTCAGTAGGGACAAGGAGCAGTCAGTAAACCTGGGCATGGTGGTGAACACCTGTAATTCCAGTACTCAGTTGAGAGAGAAGAATCAGAAGTTTGAGCCCAGCCTGGGCAATTTAGCAAGATGCCGTCTCAAAGTGGAGAGGAACCTCCTAGAGCCTGAGGATATAGCTCAGTGTTGAAGGCCCTGAGTTCAGCTCCCAGTACCAAAGAAGGAAAAAAAAAAGATAGTGAGAACAAGAGGTGGTGAGAAGGGACAAGCTGTAGCTGGGGAGAAGGAATCAAGGGCAAGGTCCTAGAGATGAGTCAGTTTAGGGTAAGCACAGGTACCAAGTGTTGCTGTCATGTTCAGGACAACAGGTATGAAGTTCTAACCCACAGGTTTCACAGCATGGAAGCCTGTGGTGATATGAGTAGCCACATCCAGTCAATCCAAAAGGAATTTTGACATGTGCATTTCATAACTATTTTCATGTTTGTTGCAGAGGCAGGGTAACCCCTACCCAAAACCCTGGAAAACTACATACATGTAACACTGTAAGAGGTATCAGAAAATGGCAGGACCACAGAAGCCCAGATAAAATAAACATATAAAAGGTGTGCAGGAAATCTGGAATCTGCTTTACTTGGTCCCCTGGATGCTAAAGGCACCATGGAAACACACCAGAAGGAAAAAGTGCCACAGGGTTACTATGACCTGATCATCAGGATGCTGACAGGGATCTCCTGCAGCTGCATTGTCAACTGCTTCTATTCAAGCACTATATTTTGGTCTGGATCTTCAAGAGGGGAACATAATTGACTTTTGCCTGATTTCATCTATTTCCTAAGCAGATATTTGGCCATGGATAGGAAAAGCAAGGCAACTCCTGTGGTGGGCAGGTAGAGACAAGAGAGCCCAGTGTTCCAGAATCTGCACAGTGTGACTACTATCTGCTTCCCACAATGAGAAATGATACCAATTTGGAGTCCTTTTGCGTATTTAGTGAAAACAAAGCTGGGAAAAGACCTAGACTTCTATACAGACACCCCAAACCAATTTTTAATTTGTAGCACTTAGATTTTCCTATCAAACTGAGATTCATGTACAAACTGGACACTATTTTTCAATACTATATATTTGACAAATTAAAAGTTTTGATAATGGGCAAAGAAAAATATCAACCTTAAAAAACATTCAGTTTTAATTATTAAATTTATTGTTACATTTTTTCCTGTCTAAATGACTACAAAAATGAATCAATAAACTTTCATGGCAATTAAATTACATAAAGAGTTTGCATCATCATTAAAATGGGTCTGACTTATGTCTTCAAAAAATCATTAGCTTTTCAATTACAATTTCATTCTTACAAATGTTCTGGTGAAGTAGGTTATGTGCATTATAGATACAGGATAATTAAAGTACAGTGCACTTTAACAGATGGCCAACACAGAACACAAGCTATTTACAAAATATCTTCTACCATTAGAAAAGCTCAAGGCATATAAAACACTAAAAAAAAGGTTTAATTGATTTTAAAATTTCAATTATATTGGGAAATTGCTATCTACTTCTGCTTCAAATAATTTAAACTAGTTCCTAGTCCACAGAAATGCTATGACAGCAGAATTCTTCTGAGGGCATGTACTTGCTCGACTTTCGGCCCTCCTCCAGGTCTGATGGCACTGGCTACTGTCACTCAGAGCTGAAAGGCGCTGGGGCGCAAATTCCACTCACATCTGCTCCTTATTGCTATTGCTAACCAACAATACTTCTATTTTAGACTGGAAATGTTTTATTTTACATAACTGAGACTCACTTATTTTACCTTATACTTATCATTTTCATTGCTCTTCATTCCTTTCTCTGACATCAACAGATCATTTTCTATCTGCTTGAAGAACATCTTTTGGTATTCATCATCTTCTCTATAGATCTGTACATGACAGACAACTCTATGGTTTT
>NW_004624737.1:14169253-14219650 GCF_000247695.1 Heterocephalus glaber
GGCAGCCTATAAGAAGGTGGCCAGGGACAGAGCCAAACTTCAAGGGGAGATAAGGTTTCTCTTCAAAGAGCTCAAAGAAGAGCAATCACGACATTTTCAATACCAGCAATTCAGGTTGGCAGAGCTTTCCAAAAGGATCCAGTCCCTAACAGAGGAATCCAACTCACTTACACTGGAAGTAGATGAAACCAAGGTCGTACTGTTGAACATCAGCAAAGAACGTCTGCAGGGAGCAATGACAGATGCTCTGAGGGAAAACGCCCAACTACAGAAAGACCAGACACAGCTTTTCCAGGAAGCTCAAGGGTGGAAAGAGAAGGTGAGTGAACTCACCTCACAGATGACCATGCTCCAAGACTCCCAGGCTCAAGGAGAACAACTGCTCTGGGAGAAAAGGAAATATATCAAAGCTCTGACTGAGAACCTGCTCATCACCACAAAAGGCTGGGTTTCCAGGCACCCAGAAGACATCACACACACTGGGAACTGACAGCAGGAAATGAGGAGTCAACTGGAAAATGGTCCTGGCTTAGGTCACTGGCCAACAAGCGCTTTGGAGAAACTGGTCTATGGTGCTCAGTTAAAGGCTTCCCTAAACACCATGGAAGAACAAAGAAATCAACTTCACACTCAACTCCTGGAGGCTGAGAAAACTGAAGAAGAACTGGCGGAGTCTCTGCAACATCTCCAGACTCAGCGAGCATCTTGGCAGTCAGCAAACACACAACTGGAAAGGGAGTGCCAGAAGCTTCAGCAAAAGCTCACAGTGAGGACCCAAGTTTACCAACAAACAGTCCTGAGCTGCCACAGGAAACTGAGAGTGCAGGCGAAAACCTGGGCAGAACAAGAGGAGAAACTGTCCACCCTGCAGGAGATGGACCAGGCTGCTGAAAAGCTGAAGATCTATAGAAAACGAGCCCAAGATTTAGAGGAGGAATGGGAGAGGACCATCCATTTCTACCAATGGCAGCTCACCTCCCTGGAGAGAGAGGCCCATGAGAGCTGGGCAGCAGCTCACATGGCTGAGAGAGAGCTCCAGGATTTAAGAAGAGCCAATGCTTGCACCAGACAACACCTCAGTGCAACAGAGCTGAAAGCCCCCCTTTTGGGCAAAGATCCTGCCACACTCAGTGTCACAAAGAGTGCATCTGCTAGACAGTGCTCCCCACAGGGTCCCTCCCCTAGGGGTTGTCCTACATCTGCAAAGAGATCTGTTCACCCTCTTCAGACACTGTGGGAGGAGCCACCGGTAAGATCAGCTTAGACTCCAACAGGACCAGGAAGTCCATCCAGAGCCTCTCACCTGGGCCTCATTCAGCTCTGCCTGCCCAAAGCCAAGCCCCAGCACTGGCCTTTATTCCTCCTGCCCTTCCTCCAGGTGGAGCTCCATCGTTTCTAAGGCCCCCAGTGGCCCAGGTCCCGAAAGGTCCTGCTGCTCCTCCTCTGCCTCCTCCAGGAAACAAAGACAAAGCATGTGTACTTCACTGGCCCCTCAGGTGTCTCCCTGACCCATGGCCAACATTCCCAGTGACAAAGGTCTATTTCCCATGGCCTATTCCTCAGTCTCTTCCCACAGGAGCTGAGGTTTCCCCAACCCCCACAAGCTGAAAGCAGGGGCCCCTCTGGGATCCACTCAGATTCCCAAGAAGCCTGATACTCAACACCCAGCCCCACAACAGGAAGCTGGGCCATAGCTTTGCTCTCCCTTCAGAGTCACTCCCACAGTCTCCCTCACTTTCTGCACTTCCGCTCTTTCTCAGGCATAGTATTTAGTAAATAAAGAGAATTTAAATATGAAAAAAAAGAAATATCTCAACATGTATAAACTTGAAAAAAAAATAATAATTATATAACAGCCAACTGTCAGAAAATCCAGGCATACAATTATTTGGCTTTAAGGCAAATGTGATAAGGGAATAACAGGGTTATGACATTCTACCCTTATAACCAGGGGAAAAAATTACCGTGATAGAAATCCCCTAAACACCCCACCACTTTCCTTTGTACTAATAAAAAATCAAGGGTTTTTTTTCCCAAAAAGCAATAGGCACAGAATTAAAGGAAAACGTGGAATAAGTTTTCTTTGGGGGAAAGGTATTTTCATGACTCTGGGAGGTAGTTTTCCTGTGTTCTAATGGCTGTGTTGCAGCAGCAGCTAATGTAACATTTGGGAAGGTACATTTTAGGTGGAAGTGAACTGCTCAGAGACTTCAGCCTTTAGTAAGAACACAGGAGGCGAGGCACTATTGTGTGTGATGAGGCACAGATGCTCCAGCTTGGGCAGAATAGAGCTGTGTCAGGGGCTTGCCCTTGCAGCTGCACCGGCTAGGTATTAGCTCCACCAATATAGACAGTTCCAAGCAGAGAGGGGCAGCTCCTAACTACTTAGCCCCTCCTTGCAAAAAGGGATACACAGAGCTCCCTACAGACAAGACCTCCTAATGTGGGGAAGACTCAACCAGCATCAAACACAGAATGAGGCCACAGGGACCACAGCCACATGTTATTTCCTCTTGGGTTGATGTCTTCATCCCCTTGGTTGCAAACATGATTGTTTTTAAAATTGCAAAGCCTAACAGACACAAATCTTAAAAACATGATGACCAAAAAACTAATGACCATACTGCAATTAGAGCACATAGCACTGACCACACCTCTGAATAGGTAGCCATTTCCTAATCAACAGCTGCATCTCCCTCTTGGGCTGTGCTCGTGGATGTGTTCAGAGAAACAGACCACTGTGCAACTGCTATCAGGTCAGATGGTGGGGCTCCTAAGGCTCTCTGCAGATCACCTAAACCTCTGTGCTGGGAGCTGGGCTGCTGACACAGAAGCTGTGGGATTCTGGTGATGACAAAGTGACCACAGCACCGGTGCTGCACAAGTATGCACACATGTAGATCCTGCAACATTGGCCTATCACAGGGAAAACACTGGGATTATCAGAAAAGACCTGGAAGGACAGTGGTCCACTTGAAAACAGGTAACAGGTCAATAGCCCCCAGGCACAGGGCTCATCCAGCAAGTCAGGAGTCCTTCTCTTGCAGCCCACTTTTGATAGTGTCAGTACACCCCATGAATTAGCCTCAGGAAGGTGAGGACCCAGGTCACAGGTTCCTACATTTGAAGGTAAGTCTAGTTGGCTGTGGGGCCAGAGTTGCTGGATGAGATTGCTTGGTCTCTGTCAAAAGTATCAAAGTCACCCAGGGAAGCCTTGGTGTAGGTGAGGCAAAGCTAAAGGCTTACCAGAATTTCAGAGACATATTGTCTAGGCAAGCATGGAGCAGCTCACAACAGGACTCCAGAAGTGAAATGTCACTTGAGGCCAAATGAATAGAATGAGCAGCTACACAGTAAGCTGGCCAAGACTTTTTTTTTTTTTTATGTTCACTGCTTCAGTGATTTTCTGTCAAAAAATGCTAACAAGCATGAAAGTCCTTAAGAGCTTTACAATCTTTCAGTTTGTTCACCAATACATTTCCTGCAGTGTATTTGTTTCCCAGGCTCATGTGACATGGCCCTCGATCATGCTTGTCTGCTGCCTGATGGATCGGCCACCCCTGGGCTCCTGGGCCAGCCTTTGGCAGAGTCTGTTACAAATTTCCCACCAGAGAGCACTGCATGAGGGATATAAGGATGACTGCATAAGGCCCTGGACAGCAAGGCTGGCCTGCAAAAGTGGGGTCAAAGGACTTTAGGCCTGGGCTTTCCCACCCACACTGCCCTTCTGCTACAGCCAAGGCCCTAGGCTCACAGTTCACTGGCACAGCCATCTCACGCCCAGTGGCCTTGCAGCCTATAGGGGTAAAAGGGAAAGCCATGGCCAGAAGGGCTGTGAGCAAAATGAACATGTAACCTGTCTTTATTTCTCAGGGGATCACATTGAGAAATGGTGTGAGTTGAGAGGAAGGGACAGCCTAGGGGAATGGGCAAGGTCAAAGGGGCACAGAGGTCATAATTAACCAACATGTGTATGGAGACACGTGCCTGCTGCTTGGGGTTACCAGGCCCCATGCTTCCTCCCAGGGCCTTTCCCCATGGCCCCTCTTCACAGCATACCCTATGGCATCCAGGTACAGGTAGGGGTATGAAATTAAGACTGGTGAAAATCTTCACACTTTTTGTGACAGATGGGTCCACCCTATCCTAGAGCAGAGCCTAGGAAGGAATCCAGATTCCAGGTGTGGAAAAAGATTTCCCCACAAGAAGATCGGGACATGGTGCCAGGTACTGACAGCCCATAGCAAGACACCAGTAAGCCAGGGGCACAGGCAGGGCTGCCAACAGCCGCCAAAGAGAACCTCACATCCAGGCCAGAATGTGGGCCCTGGTTGCAGATACAAATGCATGTTATGTGCCCAGCTCAGCCCTGAAGAGGCACCTGCAGGACAGGTATATGCCTCTAAGCTCAAAGGTCACAATGAGCGAAACAGAATAAGAACACTGAACCTTAAGAGCTGAGAAGGGCCAGAGGAAGACATTTTGCAGTGCACCGGGGACCTATGACTGCAGACTTACTCAAAATGATTCAAGCATGTGGAAGTGGACCATTATGGCCACACAATTCATATGTAATTCAATGGACCAACTACAAACCAGAAGACAACTCCTGCCTTCCCAGAGCACAGAGCAAATGAGGGCTAATATCAACCAACCTACTTTCATTGGGTGGGAATAATGTCACATTCAAAATCAATATAGTCCTACCTAACCTAAAGAATGTCTTTTCAATATAATACTGCAATTCAATATAATACTGCAATATCTGTATCTACATAAAACTAAAATTATCCATACTCTGCTGTTATTTCTTGTGGAGTGCCGATTTTCCTCATTCATGACACACAGAACGATTTGTATAGTTTCTACAAAGAGTCTACACAAATATTTCCCTTTTCAATTAAATCACTTCAGTTTGACCACTTACAAGCCATTAACCACATGACTAGATAAGATATGACAGCATTATGGTGTATAACTGGCATTCATAAAATTACATAATTATAATTAGATGAGTTCTGACATACTAAATATACCCATGAAACTATTACCACCACCAAGACACAAACATCCATCTCTCCCAACAGTTTGTGTCCCTTCATCTCTATATAATCCCTCCAGCCCCATCCCAGGCCATCCCTAACAAATCATCCTCTGCTTTCTGTCATTACAGATTGGTTTGCATTTTTAAGAATTTTATATGCTTTCTGTCTGGTTTCTTTAATTGGGCATAATTATTTCAACAATTCAGCATATTGCCATGTGCATGGGTAAGTTGCCTTGTCATCACTGTGCAGTGATGTGGCTTGTCATCCTGGGGATATTTGGCTACTGCAGTTTTTGGCTAATCTAAACAAGGCTGCTGTGAACAATGGTGTGCTAGTCTTTGTTTAGAATCCACTTGTATTTTTCTGAGGTAAACACAAGGGGAACAGATGGGTCAAACTATAGGTGCATTTTTAAGTGGTTTTTTGTTGCATTTTAATTTACTCAGTGCCATGAAAGTAAAATATACAAACCATAGCTTTAGATATAGTAGTGACCAATTTTTTTTTTTTTTTGGTACCGGGGATTGAACTCGAGTCCTTGCACTTGCACAGCAGGCACCAAAACCACTGAGCTAAATCCCCGGCCCCAGTACTGACCAATTTTTAAAACTTTGATATTCCTCTTCTTTAATTTTAGATCTTGTTATACAAAGTTACTGTTAACACACACGGTTCTAATTCTTTGCAAACCTATTTGTCAAGTTATGATGACACTGCATCATAACACGGCACAGAATGATTCCTTTAAGAAATCACATCAGCAGTATTTGGGAAATGGTTATGGATAGAACTGACTTGGAGGGTAATGCTAAACATTCCTCATAAAACATGTAGCACATACACACTAACAAATGGGAAATGTGACTTTAATATAAGATAAAATGTTACTCTTTATGCTTTAAAACTCTGGGACACTTTAAAGGCAGACAATACAAGGTGCTTTAGTTCTAGATTCCATAACTGAACACTATTCTATTAGTCACCTGAAAGTCTATAAACATTGAGGACTGCTCATTGGCTTTTAAAAATCAACTTCAAATATAAAAGTACTTAGTTTACCAGGCAAAATCTAGTTGACTAGTTATATGTTACATAAAAAATACCTTTTAAGAAAAACTGACTTCAAAAAAGATTGAATCATTAATGAATAATAACTTCAAAATTGTTACTGTTTTTTTTTTTTGGTACCAGGGATTGAACTCGGGACCTTGTGCTTGTGAGGCAGGCAAAGGAGTCACTGAGCTAAATCCCCGGCCCCTAAAATTGTTACTCTTAAGAGGAAAAATGCACTATTTTAAGATCTTTCAATATGTTTTAAGATGCCATATTTTATGACTTCATAACTTTATATATTTTAAACTTCCAGCAAAATATTTTGAAATGGTTCTTAAATCTAGTAACATCTAAAGAAATGAGTTAGCATGTGTGTGGAATAACTAACACACACTTATTTCCACTATGAACATCCATTAAGAGAGTTCCATATTTAATTTGGTATAAATATTCAAAGCCTCATTTAAATGTGCTATACAAATATTAAGTGATTTTGGCATTAAAATCTGCACTTGATCTTAGCCAAAGGCCGAGAAGCGATGGCATTAAAATCTGAATACTACTACCATGCAGGCAACTTTCACAAAAAGCTTCAGAGGCAAAAGATTTGGAAATGGCTGGGTGAGAAAGAAATAAGTCCAATCTACCTGAGTCCTCAATTTTAGAATTAATCCTCAAAAAGATGGCATATTTGATCACCACCATTTTGGGGAAGAGTTCTGTCAAGATTCTAATATTTATGATTTTAATCCTTATAACCTTTTAAGTTTTAACATTTTAAAGTTTTTTAAAGAACTATTTTCCCAGGTGGTTATGCGATTTCACATTTCCACTACCGACATATGAGAGTTCCAGTTCTTCTACACCTGTACCAGCCACAAGAATATTTTGACAGTCTTTTTTTTTAAAGTTTTATCCATTAGGAGAAAACTAATGATCTTTAGTTGATAATTGTGGTCTTAATTTGCATTGCCCTGGTGATCAACAGTTAAGTATCTTTCATACCACGACTGGCTATTTCTACATCCTCTTTGGTGAAATGTCTGTTCAGGTCTTTCCCACATTTAAAAACTTGGATTGTTTGCCCTATTATTATTGAGTTGCCACAGTTATTTATATACAGAACTCCAAATATAAATTCTTAGATAGGTTTTCTAAATGTTTTCTATTAGGCTGTCCCTTTATTTTCATGAGTAACTTTGAAAGAACAAATGTTTTCAATTTAATGAAATCTAACTGATTAACTTCTTTTGTACCATATTTAAGAGATCTCTGCCAGACCTAAGGATACTACACTTTTCTTTTGTGAGTTCCTGCAGAGCTTCCACTTCCATACTGGGTCTATAATCCATGCCAAAATAAATCTTGAATGACTTCAGGCAAGAGCTGATGTTCCCTCTTTGTACATGGTCATCTAATGGTCACAATACTACTTGTTAACCAGAATATTTTCTTCCTGTTGAACAGCCCTGATACCTCTGTCAAAAATCAATGATGAGCCTCTTTCTAGATTCTCCATTCTGTCCCACAATCTGTATTTGGCTTCATGTGAATACTATACTGTCTTGATCACTGTAAATTTGTAGTAAGTCTTCATCAGGTAACACACATCCTCTACCCATGTCTATTTTCAAAGTTGCTGTACAATGTTTCAAATGTCCTTTACATTTCCATATAAGTTTTAGAACCAGTTTTTCAATTGCTATTAAAAAAAACGTATTATGCTGAATCTTTTCATCAATTTGGGGAGAAATGACATCATAGTAACTACTGAGTCTTCCCATCTATGAGGATGGTATACCTCTCCAATTATTCACATCTTACTAACTTCTCTCAGCAATGCTATAGTTCTCATGATAATAGATCTTGTCAAAGATATATCTTTGACCTAATGTATTTGTTTCATTTTTTGTTATTATAAATGATAATGCTATTTAATTTTTAATTTCCAATTGAATCATTTACAAGTTGACAGTTTACAAGCCATTCACTGATTACAGGACAAGATTTTAAGATGTAAACACAGTGCTTTTACATTAGCAAATCCATTCAGACTATTTGTGAAAGTGCTGCATTTTGCATTTCCCTCCCTAAGGAGGAATTGTCCACATTAATTTCAATGCAGCCAACTCACTCAAGATGATCTTAGCCTCAAAACACTTTACACTTGGCTGTAGACTATGTTTTCTAAACTATAGCACAAAGGAACGGGAGTATCCATTTGAGGGTACAGTGTGATTTGGATGGGTAAAAAGGGTGTTGGGGGGATGAAGTGCAAGCATCATTCTGAGACTGGTCATACTTGATCTAGCTTCCTCATCCCACTGAGATGTAGGAATCTGTACTATTCTCTGTCCTCCTGGGTAAGACCCCATGTTGCTTTATTCCTTGACAGGAGACATCTCCCTGGACAGTTTGTGTAGACTTTTGTTCAGCAGGACCTCTAAACATACCACATGCCCCTACCCAAATGCTCCTGCCCTTATTCCTTGGTGGCTCATTCTTGCGTTTCACATCTTTAACTATCAGCTCCCTGGCCTTGCCAGCCCCTGGCAGTCTTTGCTTGCAGCCAGCACCTTCACATCAGGTATTTTCCACATTTCTTCACTGGATGTTGGTTTAAGTATTTGTTCTCTCAAGTCTATATGCTCCACAAAGACAGGGTATACACATGCATCATGAATCAAATGTCACATGGCACATGTCATGTATTGTACATTGTATACAGTCAGTCTCCAGGGCCCAAATGAGAGCACAGGATCCCACTGTGCCATCCCCTGGCTATGTGAGCAAGTCATTTAACTGATCTGTGCTCTCAGTTCCTGCTAAGGACAGACTGATGCATGAGAACTGGGAGGACCCAACTCAGGGCAGAACTGGCCATAGAGGACTCCTCAGTGCCAGCGTGAGTGCTACTCTTTTTGACATTCTCACCATCTAACTCTGGATCACACCTGCATACTGATGTCTTTCCTAGGATGCCAGCTGTAGCACAAAGCATGGAACATGCATGGCACAGCAAGAACCCAATCTAATTCTGCTGATGTGAGTGAGTTCCCAATAGGACATACTCCCTGAGATAGAGCCTATTAAAGCTGAGTTGGGTGTCCTTGAGACTCAGCTGAAACCTCAGCCCCACTGACACTGTTGGCAGATGCACTCCAGCAGGCCTGACAGCCAGCACTGCTGGCTGCTCCCATTGGTCTCTACCCCAAGGCAGAGAAGTTTCTGTGCAGGGATCCAAGACCAGCCCGTAGAGCTGAGGCCCTGCAACATCAGTTCTTGGCTTTCTAGTTCAGGATTCTTCCAAGGCCCTTCTTTGTAAGATGCCCACCTCAGTACCCGGTCATGCTGATGGAAATCCTGCATCCTCATCCCAAGCCTCAATCACACTCTGTGTGGCCATTGCCCTAGAATGTGGGTCCTGAGGGCAGAGGTCAAGTGTGGCATTTGTGTTTGCATCTCTTCTGCCTGGTGGCACGCCTAGCTTGAAGGAACATGCCACCTTTATCCCTGGTCTGAATGGACAGGCTGCAACTCACCTTCACATCTGGAAAGCAGGGCCAAGCCCTCTGCTGAACATGGCAAACCTCGGCTCCTGAGAAGGAAACTAATACTCTGTGGGCTCAACTTCAGCATCCTGGGAAAGCCTGCAATAAATTCCACGCAGCCACTCAGCAAGCCTCTGTGTGCACTGGAAGGATGTGCCCTCCATCTGAGATTCATGCTCTTGTTTGAAACACTGCTAGATGAGAAAGGAACCAACAGCAGAGAGACTGGTCTAGAAAGGACAACAGAGGGTGAAATACAATAGTGGACATTCGCAAACATCTCACACTGAGTTGAGCTTGGCCAGAAAGTGGTCATCTTATCCCCAGGAGAGCTAGTCATATGTCCAGGACAATGTAGATGGACTTCTGTCACCTCCTACTCAAAACCTGATATAGGTGGAATAGGGGGAATGTAGGTGATGCAAGAGTAACGTCAGGAGATGCACACCAACATCATGCAGGCACCATCAGCCACTTCCAGTTCTTTCAATCCCTGCTTCCCAAAGCCAGGACAAAGAAAGTGATTTTTTCCTTGGAACTTCCTATCCCTCCCAGGCACAGGTAGCATAGCTGGACAGGACCATCTCATGCCTGGGAGATCCTTCTGTCAATAAAATGCAGTCCCCTCCTGGGTGTCCCCATCACTCCTGCCAGCATCTAGTCTTCTCAGAATGCCTGTCAGCCTTCCCCGCATCCTTAATAGTTGGTTGACATTCTAGTCTCTTGTGCCTCACTGCCTAGGGTTCAAATATGAGAGGCTGTGGAGAAGTTAACAACTCCCAGGCCTCTTGTTTTCTCTATCCAGTGGGAAGTAATGATGAGCCACATAAGAATTCTGTGAGAGGCCTGTTCTGAGTGCTTAAAGCTGCACCAAGAGCCCTCATGCAAGTCTTCCCTGTTACCATGACTCTCCTCTCCAAATTCCTCCATGAGAATGGCAATGGTATATGGAGAACACATGGACTACTGCAACTTGAGGCCCACAAGCAGCTCATACACAGGCCCATAGCTGGGTCTGCCCAGTGCCAACAGTCACACATCTGGGTCTGGATGACAGCAACAGGTGTCCATCTGGGCTTGCCCAATGCCAAACAGGCACATAGCTGGGTCTGCCCAGTGTCAAGAAAATGAAGCATGGGAACAGCCTGCAGAGAAGCAGATCCTGGGTTGCTACTGAATTAGCCCGAGACCAGCCTCTACCTCCTCCTTTGCAGTCTGTTTAGCCCCATGTCACTTCAGGGAGCTCTGACAGCTGGTAGTTTCTCCTTCTGGACACTGGTGAATGTGAACCCTGACTCCTGGTGTCAGCAAGATAAGTCATATTTTCACATTTTCCCTCAGAGACTTTCTAATTACTCAGGAAAAACCACAGGGTAGTTAGGCCAACACACCATTCCCTCTGTTCCTGAGCCATCCCTGGCACCTGCACCTTGCATTTTCCTGCCAGGCCATGTCGAATGATGTGGTCAGCCATGGGTCTCAGCTGTTTCCTGCAAGGAAAACCTCTCAAGAGATAATTCAGCCTGTCCTCACTTCTCCTGCTCAGCAGAACAAGTGCACCTATGCCCTAGGATTTGCTCAGCCTAAACTACTCACAGATGATGGGGGTACCTTGGGGTGCTAGACTCAGCCTGTGCTAAACAAATGTGTATAGCTGGGGCAGGCTCACTTCAGGGCCTGGCCTGCAGCCAGGAAACACTTCACATCTCCTCTCTTTAGAATGAATGCATGGAGTCTGTGACAAAATTAACCTGATGGCAATTGTTTTCCTCCATTTGATAGCCCAATGTCAGATCATCTGTTAGAGGGAAATAAAAAAGTCAAGCCTAAATGTATAAAAAATTATGATAGAAGTCCTAAATAAAGCAAGGACTGTAAGCTCATTGAGTCAAAAGTCAATCAATCAATGAGGGAGTGGATTAGGAGTACCTCATAAGCCCCAAAGAAATAATTTGCCCAAACACTGGAATCTAACAGTGGAAGACCAAATTCCAACACTTTTAGGAAGTAAATAATGAAAAATCAATTCAGAGGAAAAACAGATCAAGAACCCTGACTCTGACGTGCCGACACATTTATTGCTGAATACCATTTCTCGGCTGACCGAAAACTTCTGAAGGTGTTTATTTACTTTCAACACCTTCCAGAGATCAATATTTTTAATTTGGATCCGAGTTATTATTTTTCACATCACAGCAGCGGGAAGCAGTGTAAAGTGGCTCATATTTTAGTGCTAAAAAGATCGATACGACAGTTTCACCTTCACTGAAGCCCTGCTGCTGCCCGGCCGCACATCATTGCGTCCCATGGGGCTTCAGGTCCCGAGGCAGGAGAGCAGGTCATCACCCGCTAGCAAGGTGGACAGCCATGATTTAACTGAGCCTGGAGCCCGGTGCCCTCGGAAAACCAATCTTGTTCCTCTCACTTCATCAGGCCTGTCTCAGGTGAGGAGGAGGAGGGCAGGGGCCTGGGTAGGGAGGGGGCCACTGCCAACAGCAGATTAGTCCCTCATCATAAAAGCATTTGCTTTTCCTTCCCCTTCCTTGGATCAAAGAACATCAGTAAACTCCATTAATTTCCCATGAATTTCCCCTAAAGTCTTATTTAGGAGAACAGAGGGAACAGGGACTGGTTATAGTGTGGGGGACAAAAACAGCAGGAAGAAGCTTCTCCTGGCAGAAGCAGCCTCTGCTTCTCAGACCCCTTCAGCCCAAAATGAGGGTTTCTGCCTGAGAGGGTAGCATGGGGGGGGGGGGCGGCTGGCAAGAATCTTCTTAGGAGACTCTAGGAGCTGGGTGCTGTGAACCATGGCATGGAGACCAAACACTTCACCAAACTGGGTCCTTCTGACCTCTCCACATCAACCTTCAGCAGCTCCCTGGTCAAGAGGATGCTGCCCTGCTAGGCAGATAGAGGAACTCCACAAAAACCTGAAGCCACTCAGGCAAGATCAGAACCATGTGCCCAGTCTTCTGGGCTAGTTCACCACCCTCAACCCTGAAGTCCCTCCTCTCAACAATGCAAAAATACAGAGGGGAGTCAATACGACAGAAAAGTGTGTCACCAACATAGTGAGGGAACAGGAAAAGGACCACTGGTGGGCAGCAGCCAGGCATCTATGCCAGTCCTGATCTATAGGATTCACAGGCCAATGGCTGTGCTGCCAGATCCAGCACTTCAAATAGGGGAACAGCACACCTTACCAACAGGACACAGCTATCCCTGCACCTGAAAGGTGGGTCTTGGCATTGCCTGTTAGAGCCAGTCCATCCTTGGCTCTACTGTTGGGATTTGTGGGCCCAAAGCCCCAGCCTCTTTCATGAAGTAAGTGGACCTCAAGAGTACCCTCAATCTAGGCCTCAGCTGGCTGCTGTCCCAGAACTAGGTCATCTGGAGCCCCAGTCTCAGGTCCACTCAAGTCCCCTGCACAGTCACCCAATAGCTCCACATATGCTATGTAAGACCAGGACTCCTAGGGGAACAGATGAACTGGGGTCATAATGAGTTACCCTGAATGCCACTGGTGCTAAGCATCCAAGTCGTGCGGCCATGCCACAGCAAGGCTGGTGTACACACTCTCTGCTACAGCCCTGGCAGGGACTGTACTAGGGGAAGGGGAGTCCTGGGAGTAAACTGAGGTACCAGATCCATTCAAGGGCCCTCCTACCATGCTGGGGTTTGGAGCTACCAGTTGAGCATCCCTGATAAAATGGACACTGCCTCAGCCTTGCTAGTCTGACTATTCACAGGGAAGCACAGCACAGCATTCTGAATTGTCTACAGACATGTACCTGCTAAAAAGCATGTGTACCCTCCAGGGCTCAATCCCCTCTAAGGCCGTACCACCTCCTCCCTCTGCCTGTGGTAGCCAAACCAAGCGCCAGGCAGGACAGGGGAGTGAGGAGGCCACTGATGCTCTCTCCTGTCACCTCATGAACTTCCTGTTCCGGTGTCTAGCAGAATCCTCATACAGCATCAGCTATCACCCTGGATCTGTGTTTCACAGGCTATATCTTCTCAGCTCTTTCAGCAGCTATCTTAACTATTCCAACAACGTCCCTGTGCCAACTTTAAGTCATTATTAAGTTTTGGTTTCTCCAAACTTTCTCCAGCTAGGTGAAGAAAGTCCACATGGAGGAGGCAGCTTTCCCTTCACTCCAGAGACAAGGACTTTTGGACAGGACAGTGCCAGTATCTATATGTCTACACCAGCACCCTCTCATCTAGCGGCAGGATGGTAGCAAAACCAGCAAGTGAGTTGTCTATCCTTTTCCCACCAGGTATGCTACTTAATCAACTGAAGATTCAAGAGGTGACTCAAAGTGGCCAAGCAGCCCCAGTGGGAGGGAGCTAGAGTCCTGAACTTCAGCTTCAGACCCCACAACCCACATCACCCGTCCAAGGCAAGAGGCTGTGATGGCCTAGTCTACCAGTAGGGACACAAGAGACACAATTCTCTTTCTTTCAGGCTTCCTAGACCAAACCAGCAACCAGGGAAGCAATGACAAGCAACAAGCAAAGCAGTGACAAGCACCTCCGCTGTGATACTTTTCTTCTGTACCCATACAAGACAGAGTGGGATTTACAAAAATAAATTTGCAATTTCTTCCTCATTTAGCCATTCTGAAGCTGGAGTATAGAAGGCTGTTACTTTATGTCCTCCTATCGACATGGGAGCTTGTCAGGAGTTGAGTGATGCATTTTCTATGCTCCTCCATGTGGCCAGTTAAATCAGACACATGATTTCTGTGCAGTTGGAGCATTTGATCAATATGCACTAAGACAGCCTTGGAAAACTTCACCCAGGCACTTGCTCAGTGTCTGGCCTATGTGGTGGGTGTCCTGGAGTTGCTGAAAAACTGTATTGAGGAGCACTGTAGTGCTAAGACTCTACCAAAGTGCACCCCCAGTGCTGCAAGTGGGAGGCATGTTCCCAGGGCAGGGATGGCAGGCTGGACTCAGAGTGGGGCCTGGAGATAACTAAAGGACCAGGTGGCATGATCTCTCCTTTGGATTAGTCAATGCTCATCTAAACTGGCTCCAAGTTACTTTTATCTATGCAGGCACAGAGCTTATGTTTCAGATTGAGCTCCTCCTGGGGGGACCCTTTTCCCTGGGCCAGACTGATCTCTTCAGGTGGGGCTAGAGGGCAGCACATCCATCTGAGGGTTCCTGGTCACAGGTCACCTCAGGTCCTCCTTGCTGTGAGCCCTTGCACCATCTGAGAAAACTCCTAGCCCTACCTTGGAGTAACCTTATAAGAGAAAGGCTCCTAACTCTACGTCTGAACTGCTTCTGAGACAAGGTCACAGCTTCATGTCACACACCAAGTTGTTAACATGTGGATCAACCCTGTGGATCTTCCATCACCAATGTGAATGATCCTCAAAGGGCTTTTTTCACCCAATACCAACCTGATACTTGTAATGTGTGGCTGGGCTGAGAGGCAGAGACCCCTCTCCTCTGAGAGTTGATCTGAAGGCAGTGGGGAGACAGACACTAGATAAGGAGCATGTATATGTGGAAGAGTACATTCATGCCAGGAAAAGAGAAGTCCCTCAGAAAGGGGAAAATAGGCAAGAGCTCCAGGAAGAGGCCAGGGCATCAGGGCAAGGCTTTCCACAAGGAGAAGGAAGGGGCAGATAGGTAAGCAGGGCCAGTGCAAAGGCTGTGGGGAAGACAGAGGAGCAAGGACCAGGAAACACAGGGCTGGGAAGGTAATGGCCACAGTCCCAGCTCATAGAAAGAAGACCAAACAACAGACTCCTGTTTTTATTTGCTTCTCTGTGTTTCTGGATGCTACACCAGGAGCAGGACCTGTGGACGTGAGTGTGCAGAGCAGTCAATGTAGCTCCTTCATCTGGACATTCTAGGACCCAATAATGAGCGATCTGGTCCCCAGAAGTATAAGTTCCATGTCACCAGATTCCCCATCACATGGTGCCTGGGAGGGACACAGGGAGAAGCCAAGAAGGCAGACCCCAATGATAGGCGATCCCAAGTTGCTGGGGCAAAGAGAGCAACACAGCATGGGGGCCAGGATTATAAATCTAACACAGAGACCTCTATGCTGTGTGGATTGAGGGTGGTCCTCACTAGAAGGAAATGTTGGAGGCACTTCTGGGGTCTTGAGACACAGCACACTTGTTTATATCCTTTGGGTAGCTCACATTAATGCCAATGCTCTGGGCCAGTATCCTCTGTACAAGTGGTGGAGACATCCACATATGTATCCAGGAACCAGACAAAGACCTAAGCTTTTCAGTGTTGGTGCCAGAACACGCCAGACTGTAGCACCTCTGGAGAAGCAGACTTCCAACACCCAACTTTCCACAGCAAATGCAGGTAGACGTGGTCAATGGCACAGACTACGGAGAAAAATTCCACCAGGGAGGCCAGGGAGAAAGGATGGATCATCTTTACAGTCTTTGCACAGAGGCAGATGAGTTTCCTACTTATATGAGTAGCCACACATAAATGTTCCTGTGAGCAAACAAAACAATGTCACCATTTAAGTACCAAAATCCCCTTACAGGCATCTCCTGCAGGGAGCACACTAGCTACAGATGCTGCACTGGCGCCACCTCCTGGCAACAAAGGTCATTTGCAAGTTGTCTGCCTGCCTGAAGCCCCTCAGAGACTGCCCAGCAATAGAACCTGGCCACCCACATGACAAACACTACCAACAGCGCAGCACACCCCACCACAAACACACCAAACTCCCACAATGCAGTCAACTATCTCCCTACCAACAGGAGCAGCAGATCCTCTCACCACAGACCTAAAAAAAGCCACCAATAGCAAACCTCCACTGCCAAAATGCCAACTCCCCTACTACCAGCTCACATGCGTGGGACGTACAGTTTAGCTCAACAGCTTTCTGAGATCAGGCTACTATTTTCTGATTCCTATTAGTAATGATGACAGCATTTACGTACAAGATAAATTCATTTCAATTTCCTTTTTCAATTAATGGCCTATTATTTGAATTAGACTCAGCTAAAAATACTGCTCCAATACCATCAATCTTACAAAGATTAAATTTTTCTCCACTTGAAGCCAGAGGGCACTATTCTGGGGAGGAATGCAGAAGAGTGGCCACCTGGCTGGCCAATGCCACCCAGCACTGCTCAGGACCCGTGGGGTGCAGAGTCCTCTCTATCAGCACACTCAGAAGCCCCCACTAAAGGCTATGCCAAACTGAGAGGAACAGTGGACAAGGATAAAGTGGCAACACTCAAGGCTCCAAGGTGACCGTTACTGTTACAGTGTTAGTGATAACCAGGGATGATAAAAGACTACTGCTTCAGTGTCCAAAGTAAGGAACAGCCCTGACCATAAACATTACCTGCTAATCAAGGCTCCCTACAGCCTTTCAACCAGCTATGAAGGGTCCTAAACAAAACCACAGCTGCAGGCGACACAAGGAGGATGCCTCACTAGAAAAGGAAGCCAGACCACAGGGACTCATTGAGCCAGAGAAGAGAGCAGCAGATATACCACATGCCATGCAAAGAGCCCCACCATGACTCCAACTCATTGTTGAGCTAAACTATCACATGACACACTTATGCCCAAGCCTTCTGCCAGCCCATTTTCTAGAAACTTACCAGTAATGTGGGAAACTAGGGAAATAGCCTCAGGGACTCCACAGGGTACATTTGCCTTAGGGTAGCTTTTCCAAACACCCTATGCAACTGAGCCTGGTATTTCACAGGTATCAGAGATTTTACATTTCAAAATATGTCCAGTGAAAAATAGATGGGCATAATACCATCACTGAGTACTATAGGGTACCATATAGATACAAGCATCTCAGAAACCAGTGGCCCAATTCCACACTGGCATCCTTTCCAAAAGAAAGGAAATCTCAAATCATTCCCTGTTCAACCCTTCACTGTCCTCCACCATCAGAAGCTGGCCCTTCTTCATCCCAGGCACAGTCCTTTACTATCATGAGGTAGACTCTCTTCATTCCTCCATAGTCCTCTACCACATGGAGGTAGCACTTCTTCAAGCCTACAGTCTTCCACCATCATGAGGTGGTCTCTCTTCATTCCTGCACAGTCATCTACCATAAGAAGATGGTAACTCTTCATCCAGCCACATTCCTCCAGAATCAGGACATAGCCCCTTATTATGCAGCATATTTTCCTACCTTCTAGGCAGCCTCTCTTCATCTCTGCACAGTACTCCACCATCAAGAAATGGAACCTCTTCATCCCTGCACAGTCCTCAATCAGAAGGTAGCCCTTCCTCATCCACACAGTGTTCCACCATCAGTGGAGAGCACCAATTCAGCCGTCTCAGTTACCCACCATCAGGAGGCGGCTCTTCCCTATATATGGACACTCCTCCACCATCAAGGAGTGGCCCCCTCTTTATCCATGCAGAGTTACCTACCATCATGATTATTTCTCCACTTCTGCAGTATCTATTCTGCTGTTCATCACAGCGAGTGCATTTTTCTGTATGTCTGTTTTTGAGGTATTGGGAATTGAATCCAGAGCCTTAAACTGAGCTACATCACTAGCCCCTTTTTATTTTAAATTTTATTTTGAGACAGACAGCATCTCACTAAGCTGCCCAGGCTTGCCTCAAATTTTGGATCCTTTTGCCTTAGTTTCCTAAGCACCTGAAATTATAAGAATGAGGCACCATACCTGGATGCCAGTGTATTTTTTCTAGGTTTTGTCTTTTTCACCTGTATAAAACCCACTTGAGAAGAGAGGAAAATGGATTCTGGCAGAGAAAAGTGAAAGGACTGAGAGAAGCTGCCTTCTCTGAGAAGGATGGGTGAGCCCGGAGCTAGGAGGACAAAGTCAGCAAGGATAAGGACACAGGGAGAAAGAGAGGAAGGGGGGTGGGTGAGGGGCTGTGTCCTGAGCACTGGGAGACCAGGGCCCCAGCTCCTACAGCCTCGCCTTAGCCAGCAGAGCTGCAGACAAGGCTGCCTCTGCATGTGGGTGGAGGGCAGGCCTGGAGAAGGGCCTGAGGGTGTTGCAGAGGGCAGCTGTAAGTGACAAGGGCATGGATTATGCAGGCTCATTAACACCAGATGCCAGGAGTCTACAGTTATGTGATGGTCTCAGCAATATAAAAATGTCACTTACCTGGCATCAAATGCCCCAAATCCAGAGACTGACATCTTTATAGATAGTTCTTTAATCCCAGTAGAATCCCAAAGTCACACCCCAAGGGAAGGCAGGTATATCTCTGTTCCACCCATCCCCAGCACTCAAGCACTGCCTCTCCATGAGGCAATGAAATAGCTAACTAAGTGCTTGCACCAAGCTCCCAGGACAGGGGATGGACTGAAGGACAAGGACCAGAAGGGCCTGCAGGAACTCCCCTTCATGGAAAACAAAGATAAGCAAGTAGCTATAAGTGTGATGATGCAACAGAGGTTGAGGTGAAGGACATGGGAAAGTAAGCAGAGGAAACTAACCAATCCAACGAGGCCTAAAGATTCCCCAGAGACAGGGCTTGAGGAAGTTAATCTCTAAAGCAACAACTAGTTAGTCAAAACCTTCCAAATATCTCCTGTAAAGAGCTCCATTCCTCCACACACCTGGCACCTCATACCTCCCAAGGCTCCTGCACCTTATGGGGGCCACCATCCTACCAGACCCAGGACTCTTGTAAAGGAGAGCCAGATCTTGCCTACCTCCACAGAGGCTCTGCTCCAATCCCCTGTGCTACCTTGTAGGTCAGCCCTTCTAGGAAGCAGACCTGGCCTCTAGGCCAGCTTAGGGTCACAAAGGGATGGCTAAGCACAGCAGCACAGCTCTGCAGAACAGCCAGGTTGCAATTCAATCTTTCAACTGTGTAATTCCAGAGGTGCTGAGTGTCCCCTCTTATTTCATACACCTTGAAGACAAGAGCTTCTATTTCTTAGCTATCCCCACCCAAGTTCTCACTTCAGCTTTTCCTGTACCAGGTGTTGAGAAGGTAACCAACAGCACCTGCCCTGGAGCACTCCTGAAATGCTCATTTGCGCCATACCCATCATCCCCACCAGCCCATGGGAACTACTCAACAGGCTACTCAACAGACTGCAGGATGTGGTAACATTTTAACTCAGGCCAATCACATTGTGCTAGCAACAGAGAGCATGCAGACCAACTCTTGGCTTAGAGGAAGACCCAGTGTCAAAGAAGTTTGCCTTGACCAGCTCTGACACCAGAGAACAGAAGGAGACTCACTGTGAAATGCTCCTGTGATTTGTAGTTTTCATCCAGGTAGACTCGTGCCCTGTTGTATTCTTTCATTGCATCACTTGATAATAGTTCCCTAGAAGGAAAAAAGAAAGCTCAGTAAGCAAAAGCACACTGACACCTTGCCATTTTACAGGTGTCCTTATGGGGTACAAGGGTGTGGTTCAAACACCATTTTTATATCACCAGGTATTATAGTTTAGATCTAAAATGTCCCTCAAAGGTTCATGTGTTCAGAGTTGGGGCTTTTAAGGGTGACTGAATCATAGGGGTGCTATACTCATCAGTGGATTACTTCACTGATAAGTTCACAGCCAAATGTGCTATTAGGAAGTGGGGCCTGGTCAAAAGAGGTAGGTCATGGAGGTTGGCCTGGAAGGATATACCTCCCTCCTTGGCTCTTTCTCTTTCTCTGCTTCCTGGCTGCCATGGTTCAGTACCTTTTCCCTGGCCATGCCCTTCTGCCATCGTGTTCCTGCCTTGGAGCCAGCAAAGTATGGACTGAACTATGAGCTATGAAATAAATCTATGAAATAAATCTCTCCTCTTTTAAGTTGAGGATGTTTTGGTATTGTGTTACAGTGACAGGAATGTAACCAAGACACCTTGAAACCAACACTAATCAACTGTGGGACACAGGAAGGGAGGGAGGAGGCATGATGGCAGCCACATCAGAAACTGAGATCCATTATGTGTTCCAGGCACATGGGCCACAGGCCACTTGGCTCAGGCTCTAAGCTCTGGCCTCCACACAGCCCTCAAGGACCCTGAGGCCTCCAGGGATAGAGACACTGAGGTAGGGATACTGAGAACTGGCAGAGGCCACCTGCCATAGAAAGTGTGAGATTCCAAAGAGTACAGTCTCCTGGCACTTTTGTTTGATCCTAATAAGAAACAGGATCTGACAGGTGAGGAGCCTTCACCCACAAACACACAGCCAGAGCCTACCTAGTCCTGCCCTTGTTTGCTCCTTCCAGACCAAGATGAGGGTGGTGACAGTTATCACAGCTTTTCCATCATCCATCAGCATGTAGTTCCAGCCCTACTGTCTTCTTCTCATGTTTCACAAATCTTAAGCAGATGACCACTCTGTCTTTCCTGAGGAGGAAGCACTGCATACACAGGGACCCATGAGTGGAAAGGCAAGAGACAGGCAGTAGGAGGAGCAAGGCCTGAGCTCTAGCAGGATGTGAGTCAGGAAAAGGCAAAAACAATGGTGAGCCTTGATGGATGCCAGTGGGCCCTCAGGTACCCAACTGCTGGCAAACACAGTGTCAAAGTGCTCTGAGGAAGGACAACAAGGCTCAACACTGAACTAACTCGAATCCTATCTGCATCACATCCAAGTTACCTGATATGCAAAAAAGACCAACTCATGGCCCATAATCGTTCAAAAAAAGCCATGAACAGAACCAGACCCAGAAAGGACAAACATGATGGAATTTTCTGAAAGAACCTCAAAAGAGCAATCACAAATATGAACAGTCTTAAGACTTCACGAATGTAATGAAGACAGACAGATCTAAAAACCACAAAGGAAATTTTGGGGGCTTAAATATACCTACTAGAAATAAACACACTGGATGGATTTAAGGTTAAATTAAACCTGCCTGAGGACAGACCAGGGACTCACAAACCCACCACAGAAGCAGAGTGAAAGGGAAGGGCTCTGGGGCTATGGGCAGCATCAGCATACAGGAGTCTGAGGACGAGGGGGAAGGAGAGAGGAAAAGCAGCATTTAAAGAAAGAATGGACAAATGATTTCCAGGTTTGCTTAGAATTATAAACCCGCCAGTTGAAAATAAAATCAAACCAAAGTACACATAATCAAGTTGTTACAAACCAGCTATAAAGACAAAAATCTAGCAGTTCGGGGTGGGGGAGCACATTATATACAAGAATATTGAGATAAGAACAAGGGGCAAATTCTCATCAGAAACAATGTAACACAGAAGACCATGAAATGACATCCTTAAAGTGGTGAAGAAAAAAACCTAACAAGCTAGAATTCTATTTCCAACAAACATGTCTTTCAAAAATCAAGACAAAGACCTTTTTCAAACAAACAAAAGCTGAGAGAATCAACAGCAGCTGACTTGTGCTAAAATAAACGGTAAAGAAAGTTCTCTGGCAGAAGGAAAATGATCCAGATAAAAAACGGGATCCACATGAGTAGCAAAGCACTAAAAGTGGTAAATGAACTGGTAAAAATAGATGGTAATTTTTCCCACTTTTCAATCTTAAAGTCTAACTGACCTGTTTAAGACAAAAATAGTAACGAGGCATGTGAGCATCACACAGGGAAGGGAAATACCCAGGACAGTTGCACTGAGGGCCAAAAACAAAGCAAGCCACTGCTTGGAGAGGCTCCTGGGGCAACCACATAGAGAAGACAGCCACTTGGCCTGCATGTGTGCCCTATGGGATCCTCTACGGGGATCAACCACTCTTCCAATTGGCGCAGTTTTCTTAATAACTTGCAGGAATTCCTCATATATTTAAATACTAATTTCTGTCAGTAAAATGTGCTACAGGTGATTTTTCCAGTGTAGCTTCTTTGTTTAGAGTGCCACTTTATAAACAATGCAGTTAATTTTAACATGGTCATATATGTCTTTTTTATTAGTACATTTTGCAGTACATAATGTTTACATTCCTTGTGTGGAATTGGTACATGTGCATAACACATCTCAATTCCTTTTTTCATCTCTATTCTCTCCCCTCCCTCTATCTCTTGATCTCCTAATTTGAGGAAGATCTATCTCCCTACTTCCTATTACCTATCTTTTATTTTGCTCTTTATTTATAATTTGGGTTTCTCATATAAAAGAAACCATGTGATATTTAAGCTTGTGTGTCTGCTTTACTTCATTTAACATTATTATGATCTCAAGGTTCATCTGTTTTCCTATAAACCACTCAAGTTTATCTTTCTTTACACAAAATCATACTCCACTGTGTGTAAATACTACATTTTCCTTACCTATCATCTACTGAGGGACACAAAGCCTGCTTCAAAGATTTAACTGTTATGAATTGTGCTACTATTTTGCCCCCTTTTAAAGAAATTTCTTACAATTTCAAAGCTATATATTGGGCCGGGGATTTAGCTCAGTGGTTTTGGCTGCCCGCTGCACAAGTGCAAGGACCTGAGTTCAATCCCCGATACCAAAAAAAAAAAAAAAGCTATATAGATATTCTCCTATAGCTTACTCTCAAATTTTTACTTTTATACAACTGAAATTTGTTCTGCCACAGGGGAGAAAAGTAAGGATGCAATTCCATCCTTCCCAACTCAGGACACCCAGGGTCCTGCTCTAGTGCCACGTACCACAGGAAGCAGGGAAAAAGCCTGGCTAGGCATCCCACTCTACACCCCGCATACCTGTCAGCCCATGCAAGCTGTTCCCACGGGGTGGGGGGTGGGGGTCTGGCTGGCAGAAATGGCACCTCATTATTCTTTGGAACTGTGTTAGCTGGAACCACACTCGTTTTTCCTCAGGGTCACTTTAGCTGTTCTTCATGCTTTGCTTTTCCACAGCACTTTCAGTGTTAGTTTGTTAAGTGTTGGGAAAAATGCCTTAACAGTTTCTTTAAAACTGCCCTGAAATTATAGATTATTTTGGGGAAACTTGCAGGTATTTTAGCCCAAAAAACAACTCCTTTTCATGCTAAGGACCTCAAGTAGTAGGAATTCAGCATAGCCAGCTGCGTCACTCCCAACACCTGGCCCCTGGACAGCAGGACACAGCAGAATTGTCTAATGCAGGGAAGGCTTAGCAACCCACCATAGATCCAGAACACCCCTACACAGCCCTGCATGTGGCTTGCTTTCCTTACACCTTAGAGGCTTTCAATGACCAGCTCTAGGAGTTCTAAGGCTCTGCCACATCATGGGTCAGAGCAGTCATTGGGAGCCCAGAGTCTAGACAAGGGAATAAGAACTCTTTTCCACAGTGGATGTCAAGCCCACATTGTCAAAGACACTGAAGACAGACTTTATGTAGTGTTGGTTCCCTTGAAAAAATACCACCCACTACAACGTTTCCAAATTTCCTTCAACACTTTCCAAAACAGCCTAACACATACTTTTTAATTTATATTCTATTCTTATAGAAAGATAACACAATATCATTCACTATATTTGTTCCCAGTGACTGGAATTTCTGTAGACCTGCCTGCAAGGTAGATTTCTAATGGACACACCCTCTAAAAGTTCTCCTTCTTTCCATGTTTCCTCTAGCCATAATTTATTTTGAAAATGTGTTTCAGAGACATACAGTAACAAAAGTTCATAGTGTGAGAGTACTGATTGCTTTCTGGATAATATGTTGTTTGGACTTACAGGAATGGGTAGTCACAGGAGAGAAAAATCCACCTTTAGCCAGAGGCAACTTCACAATAAACAAACAAATGATATCAACTGATACACAGGTCACAGGCAAGTTTTATGTGCAGGCATATCTTCCAAGCTTTTACTTGGGATGCAGTCAAGGGTGCCCTACTGCTCTAAGAAAGCATGACACAATAGCACAGATGAGGAGTGGCATCACACTGTCCTCCAGGGGCTGGGTGCCACCCTGAAGCACCCTGGGGCCAAGCTCCTACACCACCAAGGCTTCATTTGAGACAAGCCCCAGCCTGAGCTGTCTTCTGCTCCAGAGGGTGTTTTGGGAACCACGGAGAAACTGCTTATCACTGCCAACGTGAAGAGTCAAAGCAAGGCTTCCACATGAGGTCACGTCCCTCATTGTCTACAGCCAATACAGCATTCCCAGCTCCACACCAGCCTGAGGTCCAGAACCAGCCATACACCAAATGCTGATCATAAACCTCAGACTCAGAAAATGGCCAGCTGACTGTCCCTGAGGCAGGCTAACCACACACATATCCAGGGTGCTGGCCCTTGCCCAAGGACTGCACACTTACCAAGAGCAAACCAGCCTTCAGAAAGAAGTAATCCAGGCAGGGGAGAAATCCAGACAGTCAAACACCTCAGACAACCAAACCCTTCCCCTGACTACTACATTATACATTTTCATATCTCTGCCAGAGACCCCATACACCCTGGGTGGTGTTCAAGAGACTCCTGCCCTCGTTGTCAATCATGTTGACCACTCAGAGCCATTCATGAGGGGAGGGGGGTGGATTTGGTGGAAGCTGGAACACTCTCAACTCTGGACACACTACAGCCATGTTCTCAGCCCTGTTCCCTGCCAGGAAAGCCACACACCTGAACATGGCTCCAGCAGGTATATATGGGGCTGAGAGGGCAGAAAGGAGAGGCCAGATCAGTTGCAGGAGATGCGTGCAATCATCCTGGATCATTTTCTGCAGAAATACCACCTGCCAGTCCTTTGCACAAATATTGTAATGTTGTTCCACCAGTCATGTGTTGTTCGGGAGAAAATTCCCAGTTGTGACACATTGGCCCCAGTGTCCTTCTATGGACATGGGGCCTTGAAGATCATGTTGTTCATCAACAGAAGCAACTCAGCATTAGTGGCAGTGTTTCCTGCTCTTCTTGTCAAGCTTATATGGGCTGCTCATAGGACCTAAGGGATAGGAAAAGGTAGCAGCCAGGGCTGGGCTGGAGGGGACACCAAAGATCCCCAGGAGAGTACCTCATACATGATGGGGACAGAGGCCAGAGCCATATGCTCAGGACCCTATTCCAACATGCCTGTACCAATGCTTCTTTCTCAAGCACTTCCAAGACACTGGATATGATCAGAGCCATGACCTAAATGATTTCCTTCAGAGCCATATCACAGGAAGAAGAAATGATCCTGATGTAAGCCTGATGTGGTTTCATCATCCTTCTAGAATCTCAGTCCATTTTCCGATCAGAAACTGCATTTAGGATTCTCTGACCACCTGGCTCCTTGCTTTTCACTGCCTGGTAAGACTATTTGATCATGACCAAGAAGTTTCCAGAAGTAAGACTTGAGAGAGACAGAATGGGCAATAGTGCCTAAGAGAAGACAGAGGCTTCCAGACTTCAGGGCTCGAATTCAGAACAGGAAGAAGAGGACCATGGATATGAGTCCCCACTTTTGGACATAGGCACTCAGAACTGGGCACCTGCTTCCCTCTGTGCCTTTACACATCCACTTTCCAGAACCACCTGGAGGCCCAGGTGCCTCTTCTTCTCAGGCAGGACCAGGCAGAATCTCTAAGGAACCACAGGGATGCACATAGCAGCTGGCACCATGCATATCGCTCCTTCTTCCTGAATGACATAAATTTCACCTTTTGGGCAGCTTAAGCTGCCAATCTCATTATGACAAGATGCTGGTGCATGGAAACCAGTCCTGCCTGTCATCCACCACAGCAGGCTGGCTAGCATCCAGCCAGGCAAGGCATGATCTTAACACACAGTGACAAGGACTGCTCTGCCAGGTCCCCAGGGCAATATCCTCTAGCCTCAGACCACAGATGCTTGCCCTTGTGCAGGCAAGTAACTGTTAACATCTGAGCCATGCCTTCTTTCTGTGGAAAACTCTAACTCCCCAACGTGATCTAATCCACAGATGAGTCCCAATGACAAAAGTGGGAACCACAACCCAATGCACAGATCCATACCACTTCCCACTGTTACCTGCCCTGAGACTTACTTGACAAACTTGTCCACATGGGACATGGAGGCCTCATAGTTCTTCCCTCCAAACTCCTGGCAGTGCAAGGCCATGAAGTGTGGCTTGTGCATGTGCACCACCTGGGGAGGAAAAGCACACAGGGTCAGGCCACACAACCATCAAAGAGCTACACAGTAACCCCTATGGCCTGGGCACCCACACAAGTGGCAAGAGTGAAGGCCAAAAATCTGAACCCACGGGTTCTTTTTAACATATTAGGAACCAGCCACCTTTATGCTTCCCACTATTTTCATTTCCATTGTCTTCCACATTTTCAATACTATAAATCCCTTAGAAAAGATTCAGAATTTCTTAGAACCTTCTTCAATAATCTAGCAGATTTTTCTCTAATCATAGAAAAGTAGTACTTCACTGCAGAGCATTTGGAAAGACCCCGAAATAGTAAGAAATGAGCCATAATCTCAGAAGATACTACCTTCAGCACTCAGTATATCTCTACCAGAGAGCACAAACATGAACATACATGTCTGTGAACATGTACTTGAGTATATATTCATGAAGATGTGCACATGGTGTGTGTGAATGATGTGTAAACAAGTACACACATATGTAGATCCATATGAATATGTACACAAGGGTGTGTGACCATGTGTGTACAAAGTGTACAAGTATTGAGTGTGTGAAGATGTAAGTGAGCACGTGTCAGTGTGCGTTAGCATGTGTATGACTATGTATGAACATACACATGCTCGTTTACACTTGTATCCATTTTTAACATATTTGGGAATCATTGAAGCTGACATATGAACATGTCCTAGGTACCTAGTGCTGTCTGAAACACCATGAATGTACAACTTATGGCCTTAAGTAACCCTGTAAGGTAGTGCTCTGCTGCCCTATTTAGAGCAGAGGAAGATGCCAGCATATAGCAGCAACTCAACCAAGGTCATATGGTCTGACTGACCTGAGCTTGGACTGGTCCATCCTCTCACAGCCTCACCCTGCCCATCAAGTTTCCCAGGTCCTTGAAAACATGTGGTTTCTAAGATCACCAGCAAGCATTCTCACTTAATTATCCCCCCTTCAGTGCGCCAAATCTATCCTAAACTTTTCACACTAAAGAAAACCACAATAAATATTCTTGACAACACGCTTTCTGAGTCCTGCTGCCCACCTGACCATGCCACAGACCTTCATTTCACCCAACAGAAAACTGCAAGTGGGCACACACAAGCTGGTGTAGGGAGCCCAAATATCACCTGAGCAGGAGGGTGACGCGATCTCCTGGAGCACAAGGCAGGCAGAACCTCACAAGAAAGTCCACTGACCAGTTGCTGTGCCTCAACAGGCATCAAGAAGCTTGGCACAGTGGGAAGGGCATTTGAGAGGGAGCAGGAAGGTAGGAGCAAAGGAGCCAGCAGGTAGAGGGTCATGCCACTACAAGGCCAAGGGCAACAACAGCAGTACAGACCCACAGGCAGGCCTGAGCCACAGGAGCACCTGGAACTAGAGGTTTAGAAGTTTCTCAGACACACTGAGTACCCCACCCACAGCCCCGTGGCCTCTGCATTCTTCCTGTGCACTACAGATGGGATTCCACATCACCTACTCCCAGAGGCATCACAATAAACCCTGCAGTGCAGCAAGGAGCCCGAGCAGTCACCCTACTCAGTGGCAGGCACTAAATGAAGTCCACCACCATGTGGCCCACCATCAGGAAGGAGAGATTATATTTCAGCTTGATTTCAAGCTATGACATAAAAATAGGGATACATTTATCAAAAGGAAGAAAATTCTAACAAAAAAGATATTAACACTTAGGGTTATTTCTAAAAAATGGTCCAATACTATGAAACAGAGCAACAGCACCAACTCTAGGATCACAGGGTCACCTCTGCAGCAGCAATATCTACGAGAAGATACTATGGAAAAACTTCCTAGCCTGTGGCATGATGCTCTCGGCCAGCCAAGATCATCCTACAGTCCTATGGGCAATGGCCAAGGAGCGCAGAGCTACAAAGTGACCACAGCAATAGATAAAAAGGCTCTCCACTCATAACTAATCACCATGGGCTCTGCCACACAGATCTTTCAGCTTCTTGTCACTTTCTGAAGCAACATGACCACACCCTGGGCTGTCCATGACTTCATGCTTTCCAGGGCAAGTAAGACAGCTGTCATAGAGGGGCTACAGATTTCCTAACATTCTTCACTGCACTGTTTCCTCATGCATTACTGACATTGCACATGGCAAGCTGTTAATAAAAACTATATGTGATTCCTTGATGCATACAGATAACTAACAATTTCCACATACTTCTTGGCTTCAGCAAACAAGTTCACTGGGTCCAACTTCCTAGAACTCTGCAGAATGTTCTTAGGTGGCACTGAATAAGAAAGGGTGTCATGAACAGAAAGTGGAAAAGTACATGGGGGCTCAAATCAAGATGCCAGTATCTATGACATCAATTGCTATATCACCAGACAAAGTCCTGCCAGAACTCTTTGCTCTCCCCCTCTCCACTGCTCTGCTTTGCGCATATCCTGCTTGCTATATTCCCAGGGAAACTCCAATGGAATTAAGCTTCGTAGATGTAAAAGAGGTAAATAAGGAAGTGTAAAATTCTATCTGGGGCTCTCAAGACTGACAGGAGTCACTCACTGAGCCACCGGCATCATTAAAAGCTGCTTTTTGCTCCTAAGATTAATTAATTAATTAATTGCTATATCACATGTAGGTACCTTTTCTATTTAAAACAGTCACAGTAATGCTAGCAGTCCAAAATCAGACAATCCCCAGGAAAGGCAGGTAGAAACCACTTTTAACAACTGCCTATTTAAGAAGACTGAGACCCCTCCCCTGGAGGCTGCTGAGTCCCACTGCAAAGTGAAAGTCACAACCTTCATTTCATGAGTCCAAATACATAATCACTCTCTGCAGATCTTCAAATCTGTTTGTCTTCATCTAACTTCTAAGTAACATTTTTTTCTCTTAAAATAACTTTGTTGTTGTTTAAAGAAAAATATCCTTTCATGGCACAAAAATCAGTGTTCTAAATATTATTCAACTCCTTAAGGTTCAACTCTGGTCCTCTGGTCCTGTATATCTCCAAAACAGAGTAGGGGTCTAAAATCAGCAGCCACATAAGCAGCCAACTGTTGGCCCAACTATGAGTTCTGGATGAAAGAACCACAGGCAAGCAAGAAAGATAACAGTCTTCCTGGCAGGCAGGCAGGAAGCCTTGGTGCCTGGCACTGGGACTCTCCAGACAGCTGTTTGGTACTCCCCACTGGGAGCCGTGTCACTGCTGAGAGCCTCAGCGGACAAGACAGCCCAGCTTCCTTCCTTCATGTGTGACAGCAAATATAGCATGAGGAAGGTGGCTTTGGCTAGGAGGTCAAGCCAAAATTGAATGATATTCTCATGCAAAAAATATTCCCAGACCACACAGAACATGCTGCTCTGTGCTACTTCCAACAGGTTGTCAAGTATGTGCAAAAGGAAGAAATGGCATAAAACCAGGAAAACAACATGGAAGAAGATGAAGGCCACATAAATAAGCTAGTCAACTTTTAGGAGAAAAAGCACAGACAAGTATTAACTAACTGAACCAACTGAGCAGACAGAACTCGTGGTGGTGGTGGGGGGGAGGGTAATGTGTGCTCAGTGGGGCACCAGGGCCTAGGAATGAGCTGCACACACTGGGCAGCTGCTCTTGCACCACCTGGTGATACAGTGGGAACCCTCAGCAAGGCCCCAAGCTTGGGGACAGTAGGCCCAGCAGAGAAAAAAAGCCTTTCTCTGAAACACTCATGAGAGGTAGACACCAAGATAGACAGCATACTTAACACCCAGAAGGACAGTCACTCTCCACTGTGGACACAGCATGGAAAAGGGCAACTGCCCAACAGACAGTGGCAAACTGAGTCCAGAAAGCAGATGTGTGGGCCAAGAAAGCTAGAATAATATAACTACTGAGCCCAGCCAGAAAGAGAGATGGAACAAAAGCCCATAGCACCACAAGGCACAAAAAGGTAAAGGTTGTGGTTCTGTACACATTTAAAGGTGTGAGAGGACATTATACATAATGTTGTGCCAATATATCTGACAATTCAGGTGCAAAAGACAAACACAATCTTCCAAAACTAGGCACAGAGAACACCTGAGCTACTCTTCTCATGGGCACAGAAGTTGGACCCATAATTAAACCTGTTGGGGCAGGGGGACTCCAAAAGAGCTCAATAATCATAGGTCTTGCAGACAGCATGTACCTCCCTTGGGCACTGACTAGCAGCCAGCTGCCAGGATCCAAGGGCCTCTCATGGTTCCACATAGACAGCTCCAGAAGGCCAGCTCACAGGAGCCAGGGGATGGTTAGGCCTTTTCAGTTACATTGTGGTATTTTCAGAAAAGGTGTGTGTGTGTTTCTTATATAATAACAACAAGGTGTTTTATTGTCTTTTTTTTTTTTTGGTACTGGGGATCGAACTCGGGTCCTTACGCTTGCACAGCAGGCAGTGAAACCACTGAGCTAAATCCCCAGCCCCGACAACAAGGTGTTTTAAAGGACCAGGGAGTGGGTGATGAGGAGGTGGACACTTAGAACAGTCAGGCAATGGCTAGAGGAGATACAGACTCTGGCTGATCAGAGATTTGTCATGATGCCTCCTTTTTAAGTTGCCCCTCCAAGCCCAGCTCTCTGCCTGGTCTTGGTGTACGTGAAATCAACTTCACTTTTCTCTGAAAACAAAGAATGCTGTGGAACAGGTAACATCTCCTTTCTTCTCCGAGCCAGGCACGGCATGAACCCAGCACAGCACTTTGAATGAATTTGGCCTGGGCTCCAGCTATGGAGACAGACATTCTCTCTCCTCTCTCCCCTCTCTCTTCTCTCTCCCCTCTCTCCCCTCCCCTCCCATCTCCTCTCCTCTCCTCTTCTCTTCCCAGCTATGGAGACATTCTCTCTTCCCTCTCCTCCCCCCGCCCCCGTGTCTCTCTCATGCTAAATTCTACTCTTCATCTCCACAGGACCTTGTCCAAGCACAGAAGTCTGGAGATCACTCCATGGCCACCAGCACACACACTCTGTCTAGCTCCTGACCTGTCCCATCTGCATCCATGAATTACAGAGAAGTTTCAGGCCCCAAAGATGCTGGGAGGAATCTACAACCTGGTGTGAGGAGGGGCAGCAGTCACCACCACCAGGCAAGGCTCATTTTTGCTGCCTGTATTCAGGCTTTCTTTGTTTTAGTCCAGCCTGCAGGACTTGGGGATATGAAGGAGCTCATGATGATGATGATGATGACAATGCAAAGTATGCACTTGCTGTGGCCAGGCTCAGCAATTTTTGTCTGAATTCCATATGGTCCTACGATACAGCTGAGGAAGTGGACACCTCAGGTAGCAGGAGCTAGCTAGCCTCATTTCCATGCACAGCAGCACTAAGTGGGATACAACAGATGGGTACCCCATCGTGGACACTCAGCAGTGCCCCTAGGTTCAGGCCTCCCTGCACATGTAGCCTAACTGCATGGTTCAATATTCTGCACAAAGGACCAGATTGTCCACTTGAGTTCTGCTTAAAATAACCACCAAAAAAATAACCTCAAAACAGACAAGCCTCTAGTGTCAACAGGCAAGATGTTTGCCAGGCTGTCAACATACAACTCTTTCTGTTGGGAGTGGAGGGGGTCGGTCCCTGAACAACTTTCCAGCACACAGAACAGTCCACACTGCACTCACCCTCTGGTCAGCACAACCAACCACAAAGACTCACACCATGCTTTGCCTGAATAAGAATAACTACATGGCCTCCTGGTCACTCAGGATTCATGAAGCAAAAGTGGCCAGAAGCCTGCGGGCTACTGAAGACACAGCCTAGTACTTCCCCTTCCTCCACGAACTGTCTCAGGGAACACTAGCCTCTGACTCTCAGGTAGCCAGAGGCTGGCCCAAGTCGTAGGCCCCATATGGAAACCTGGATGTCAGAGTGTTGATGGGGAGTGACTGGAACTCCACATGTCCCATGTGTTCTCCTGACCAGACAGGCTGGCCATCTTGGGCTTGCCCTGAGTTACCCGTGCTGTGATCCTGCAGACCCCCAGGAATTCAAGGTTACAATCAAGTTTTACTCCTTGCTCTCAGATACCCTTGCTCTCAGATACCCTTTCATCCTTGCTCTCAGATGGCTCATGGCTACCCAGCCATGGCATGCTGTGTGATGTAGTCCTGTGAGACCTCAGTCTCCCCCTCTGTAATATGAGGAAAATCACAGCATGTGGTCACAAGCTTTGAGAGAAGCAAAGGAGCCAGAGGCCTGGGGAACCATGTTGTGGGCCTTGTAAACAACAAGGCCTGACACTCCCTTGCTGATGTCTCAGAAGCAGCTGATAGTTAATTTGCTATTTGCTCTGCCCTGAGTCTTTTTGCCATTTTTGCTCATACTAAGTGGAATCTATCTAATTGATTTTGTTCCAGAGACTATTAACCTAAATTTGTTTCCACTGAAGTTGCTGTTCTCCCCCTCCCTGAGGTCTCAGGTGATACCACATGAGCCTAGCTCTGCCCAGCTAGCATGGGGCCTGAGCTCACTGTAGCAGGTACCCCCTGGTAGGCCTGAGCCCAGGTGATCTGGTCAGGAATGGCTTTAAGAGCATCTGTCCATGTACGGTCAGAAGGAAACCTATTCAAGGTACAGAAAAAACCTGAGCTATGCATGCAGGACAGACTTGCACCAGCAGAGCAATGGCTCCAAGAACCAGGCAAGCTTTTACTTTTTGGGCTTATTGTTAAAAACTAAGTAATGCCAGTATGTGGCTCAGTGGCACTGCACCTGCCTAGCAAGTGCAAAGTCTTGAGTTTGATCCCCAGTACTGTAAAAAAACAAAAAACAAAAAAACACATACATTACCCTAGACCTATCCAGGCCCAAGATCATCCATATCATCATCCTCCACCTCACATCCTATCCTACTGGAAGGTCTTCAAGATAGTAACACCACAGAGCTACTACCTCCTTTCCCTCTAGAAGGTCTTGAGAGCATTAACACTATGGAACTGTCACTTCCTGTGACAACAATGCCTCTAGAACACCTCGGAGGGACCTGTCTGGGCACTTTAGAAGTCATTCTTCAGATAACATGTCCACAGTGGTTTGCTTGGTTTACTTTATGTTTTCATCATAGATTTGCTTATAATCAGATAATATATCAGCAACATTCCTCTCTATTAATGAAAACCTTTCAGAGTTAGTTCCATGTTTTCAGGCTTTGTATGGAGCTTATTAAGGTCTACAGAAGCTTCTACAAATGTTCTTAGGGTTTTTTTCTTTTGCAGTTTCTTTTTCTCTTGCCTCTTCTTCAGCTGTCCATTCACTAAGTGACAGGACTCTTTCAGTTCTATTACAATCTATGGGGTCACTGTAGTATATGGGTCCATGTTGACTGAACATGGTGACCAAAATGCCGCTATGTAGTACATGACTGTGACTGGTATCACAGAAGGAGAAGAAAAAGAGATTTGAGAGAAAATCAACATTTGAAAAAAAAATAGCAAAACTTTTCCCTTATTTGGTGAAACACATAAATTTATAGATTCCACAACTTCAGTGAATGTCTAACAAGTCAAAGAAAATCCTATCCAGGCACAGTATAACCAAATGAATGAAAACCAAAGATGAAGGAAAAAACCTTCAAGTCAGCTAGAGAAAGTAACACAAGAGGAAAGAAAGCACAATCTGAATTATCCTAAAGTTCTTTTTTTAAACCCTAAAGTTCTTATAAAAAAACCTGGAGGTGAAAAGACAGTGGAACTCTTAAGTACTGAAAGAAAAAAAGGGCAACATCTAGTGAAAATATCCTTCAGGAAAAAAAGCAAAATAAAAACACTTTTATATGAAAGAAACCCAGAGACTTTTCAAGAATAGACCTGATCGGGGCCGGGAATTTAGCCAGTGTTTCCGCCGCCTGCCTTGCAAGCACAAGGACCCAAGTTCAATCGCCGGTACCAAAAGAAAAAGAATAGACATGATCAATCTTGAAGGGGACAGAGGATGCTAAAGGGTTAACTGGGATGCTCAGAATTAAGGGAAAGCAGGAGAAATGGGAGTGTCTAGTTAGGCATACAAATTTTTTTTTTCCTCCTTAGGTTCTTTTGGGGGGGGGGGTAGCAGGGATCAAACTCAGGACCTTTCGCTTGTGAGGCAGGGGGTGGAACCACTGAGCTAAATTCTCAGCCCTTCTCCTTAGGTTCATTAAAATATGCAGGATGAGCCTCCAGGGTACCTAAAGACAACCTGCCACCCAAAATTTGCCCCCATCTGAATTTATATATACCATCTTATATACACACAAAATATGTATATATCAGGAAAAGAAAAACATATACATATTTTAATACTACATTTATTGAGACATTATGAGAGTAATACAAGTTATTTTTGGCCTCTACAATTACAAGAGATGCTCAAAGTGGTGGCAATTAGCTTCCAGACATTTATTAGTAGAGCAAACTGAAGTATGTGTACATTTTTTGGCAGACTTTGTATATAAAATGTTAAACATAGAATATACAAATTATATGATATATAATTACATATGGATACAGAATCACTAAATTTCAGCCTCTATTGCAGTTTAGGGACAATGTGGCAACTACAAAACAACTTATTAAAGAGAAAAAACACCAACACCCAACAGTGACCCCTCCCCACCCTGGGGCAAGGCTCAGGGATAAACAAAGGCCAAGAAAAACCCGGAAGACACAAAGAGACCTCTGAAAGGGCCTGGGGCAGATTTCTGGACAACCAGGAAGTCTTAGTCTGAAAATGATGGGAAGCATCTAGCCCATTGGTGGCGAACCTATGGCACTCATGCCACAGCAGGAGCGCTGAGCCCTTTGTGTTGGCAAGCAAGCCAAGTCACCTGGACAGCCGAATATCGGATAACAGTTGTTTTTTCTAAAGTAAAATCTTAGTATTCAGGTTTAATTGCAGTGTTGGCACTTTGCAATAAATAAATGTGTTTGGGGTTGCAGTTTGGGGCACTCAATCTCTAAAAAGTTCACCATCACTGATCTAGGCCATCAGAATATGGGCTCCAGTGAAGGGATTCTTAGGGGCCTGCTATTTAAAGTCGCCTGACATAAAGGGACACTATTTGGGCCACTGGATCTGGAGAAAAGAACAATATAAAAGCAAACCAGCAGATTCAAGCAAGTGAGTAGTAAAGGAAAAAGAAAGAAAAGGATGTAAAAACAGGTCCTTCCAAGACAAAAAAAGAATCCTATGGTCAGAGCGCTGACCAAATCAAACTACAAGAGCTACTTTATCTGAACTTTCCAAGACTGACAGAAGAGGGTGCTATTACACCAGGAATCCTGCAAACACCATAACGCCACTGACAATGAACATTAGGAAGCTGAGTGGGTCCCTACAACACTACTATGAATGAATGAATGAATGAATGAATGAATGAACAAATGAGACAAAAAATTCTATACATATAAAAACACCTGTAATTCCAGAAAAACAACCGCAAACAGTAAAATTTATGCCTACACTGCAAATAAAATTAAATATACTCAAACAATCATTTGGAATCAGAAATGAAACTAAAATAGAAATGGCCCCCAAAAAGGGAGAAATGAGGAATGCTGATAAACCTCAGGAAAAAAAAACAAAATAACCATAGAAAAGAAAAATTACAAAATGCAGAAGGAAAAATCAAGTAAAAGGAAAATATGACAGAAATCAGTGAAAGCAAAGGCAAAGAAATTACATCCACATTAGCTGATGCTTTCCCCCAGAAGGAAAACAGGACAATTCAGAGAACTAGTATTTAAAACCACTATCCAAGAAGTTAAAAGTGGAAGGAAAACTGGAACATCCATATGGAAAGATCATGGAGTACCTGAGAAATGACTCCAAAGCATCAATGCCAAGATGTGCTAGCAAAACAGTTAAGATTCCAAAATAAAGTCTTCAGGTCCTCCAGATAAAAAGTGATGAATAGTAAAGTCTGGCACCAGATTCTTCAGAACCAACACTCAGACTAAAGAAACCACAGAAAAACCTTTTTGAAAAGGATAAATGAAATAAAGTGTGAACCAAAATTAAAATATCTAGCTAAGTACTCTCAAAGAAAACAGTCTTTGACATACAAAAATGTGACACCCATGAAGAATCTACTAGAGTATGTCTTCTCCTTAAAGAAGCAGATACTTGGAGGCTCTGCAGGCCACCCTGCCTTTGTATAAGAGCTCAGGAACACAAAGGCAGCCAGAGGCTGCTCCAGTAAAACTTGATTTCCAAAAACAGGTAGAGGCTAGATGGGAGAGAGGGAGGCTGCACACTGCTGACCTCAGGCTTAAAGCAACAACTATAACACTACCTACTGGGATTTTCACATTTGTACATACATAACACATATGCCGTAAAGCATTGCATTTGTGGTGATACTGGGGTTAACAAGCCTAGGGTGCTTCCAGTCCTATAAAAGTATAGCATAATCATGCATAGAACATAATACTTGACAATAAATGGCTATGCTTTGTTTATATATTTGGTATACTATACTATTTATTACAATTTTAGAGTGTATTCCTTCTACATATTAACAAAAAGTTGCTATACAGCAGTTGGCCATGTGACTCCAGCAGCAGCCTCCTGTGTCTCAAGGTTCCTGAGTCTCCTGACTGCCTCAAAGGGTCACATCCTATGGCTGACCTCCACCGCTCATGTGTGTAAGTGCACTCAGAGATGTTTATACAATGAGAAAACCCCACCTAACAATACATTTCTCAGAATGTATCCTCTTCAAGTGACACGTGACTGTATATCATAAGCCTAGAGCAACCACTCAAAAATTTTTAAAATGCCAAGAGCCAAAAGATAAATTAAACATAAAAAAAAAGTCCAAAAGAAAGCTGGAATGGTGAAATAGTGGAACAAAAAGCAAACTATATAAACAGTAAACAAGCAATAAAATGGCAGACCCATATTTAACCATATTGATATTTACATTAAATGTTAATATCTGGATCTGCCTGTGCAATGTGGCAACAACAAGTCACAGGTGGCTAATTAAACTAAAATTATATACATAAATGCCTGAAGAGCTAGTTCCTCAACAGCATTAATCCATTGAAGGTGGTTATCAGCCTCATGTGGCCAGTTGGTGGCACAATACCAGACAACCCAGAAACAACACTGCTACCCCCAAGAAGTTCTGCCACAGTGCCCTGGCCCAGAAAACATGTAGTTCAGTCCAGTGAGGGGCTGCAAGGGGAAAATGAGTCCTCCCCATGCTGCCCGTTAGAGCGACACTTTCATCAGAAAGACACAGACTGGAGGTAGAGGTACAGAAACAGATAAATCATGCAGCAATGAGCTCAGGAAGACAAGAGTGGCTGTAATAATGAGAGACAAAAGACTTCGTGAAATGAAGGAACATTTCATAACCATCAGAGACAATGCTCAGGAAGACAGCACAATCATAACTGTGTGTGTCGCCAATAACAATACACTTGACAGGGAAGAGAGAAACAGATAATCCCACAATCACTGTAGGAAAAGTTTAACATTCTCCCTCAGCAATTAACATATTTAGATGCCCCAAAATGTAACACACAACACATATAAGTGGTACACGTGTGCACACACATAGAATCAGGACACAGAAACACAATCAAGCACCCTGAACTAATGACACCACAGAACCACACATCCAGTGACTGCAGGTTTTTTTCCATTGGACAAAAAAAGGCATGCTGGCCATAAACCAAGTCTTAGAAAAACATTACTGAAATCACAGAGTCTGTTCTCTAACCATTGGGAACCAGAATCTTACTGCATGGAATCAGACAGACAAGAAAAAGAATACACATTAATTGACTCTCTTTATATAAAATGTTACAAAGTGCAAACTCATCAGAAAGCAAACTAGTGGGTGCCGAGTGACAGCAGTAGAGAGAAGGAAGAACGAAAAAAGGAACTAAAAACCTTCCTCATGCAGTGTGTCATTGTTTTGATAGTAGTGATGCTTTCCCAGGTGTAGACCTAAACTGCAATTCCCAACTGTAAATTTTAAATATGTGAAGTTCGTTGCACACCAATTATATCTCAATAAAGTTACAAAAGTTTTTAATTTCTACCAATACAACAAATGATTTTAAAATAGAAACTGCAAAAAAAAAAAGAAGACAACTGAGAACATCTGAATACTGCCTGCATATTTAATATGATGGAATTACTAATCATTTTAGGTATAACAGTGGTATTGTGGAATTTATCTTTTAGAAAAATATAGGCATATTCACAAATAAAACAATATGCTGTCTGATTTTTCTTTGGGATGGGGTGGAGAAGCATGTGGAGGCAAACATGAAGCCAAGCTAAAAGCTAGCCAAACTCAACTGCTGTGTGGCGTCAAGGCTGGGATTCAGCCTACTATCATTCACTTCTACGGGCTTGAAACTCAAATACATGTGCTGAGCACACTCCCTGTTTAACTGTTGAGGGAAAAAAACCAGAGACCCAAAGAACACATTTCCTTGGACCTTGAGCCTTGCCACCAATCTGTAAAGAAGCAGGAAACCACCACTGGACATGTCACAGGGAGTATGAGATGGGAAACAGTGCTTTCTTTGAGGTCTCGGATCTTTCCTAATTTCCTAATGATAAGGTAAGTGAGAAAGGAGGTATCAGTGTTCCTTATAAGCATCATGCCCTAGAACTTCTGCCTGCCAGTTCCTATGGTGGTGCAATGCCATGTTCAGATAGTACAAATCCATGTTATATACAGGGGCATCTGCAGGCACACAAATCAGAGGGTGTGTTTAAACTGATCCAATTACTATACAAGAACAGAAATTCAAAATAGCTCCTTAGAAGATGATCATTTTTAGTGACATGCTGTTGGAAATTTTTGGCTAACAGGAAAAAAATATTTCCTTTGCAAGTGAGTAAAGCCATGGAATAATTTACAGTGCACATGCAAACGCTTCACTGAAGGAGCAATAAATCCCAATAGTATGGGAGTAAGAAACTGCCACCCTCTATGGGAAAAAGGGGAGGTGGCTGGTGCCTATGAGGCTAGGAGGACTCTGCAACAAGCTTCTGAAGCAGCTAGTGCTCTTACAAAAGGCAGCAGGGAAAGGTGATACTTTTGCTGCAATGTCCTTATTTGACAAAGCAGGCTTGCAATCCTCTGCTTATTTGTGAAACATCCCAGGAACTGCTGCTCTATGGAAGAGGCATCTCCTCAGTGGTCAAATGAGATAGTACTTGCTCATTTCACTTTGTAGGCAGCAGTGTGCTACAGGTGTTTCAGGGTGTAGCGTCCCTGCTTGTAAGTGCCCCTCCACACTAATGCAAAATTACAGATATGACACTGCTGAGCAGGGGTTGAGGAGATGCTTGGTAACTCTGGGTTGTGCTGCATTTGTCTCACTCAAATAACACAGAAATAAATAATCAGGATCACAGATGAAAGTGCACTTCAGTAATCAGGACGTGGTAGGCTTGGGGCATTTATTACCTTCGGTTTTTCTGTACTTTATTATAGGTTCATATAATTTGATTTTAATAACAGCTGGCCCCCAAGTTTCTGAGCACTTTATAGTCAGCTTCTATAAGCAACATGAGCTAGCTGCAGCTTGCCACTGGACCAGAAATGGGGTCAGCAGAGAGGGAAGCAAGGCTTTCTAGAAAGCACACTTGGCTTGGATTCTTGTTTTGCCACCTCCTGCAGGGACCTGCTGCCTCGTGTCCTCATATTTCCGAGTGCCCACTCCAGTGTGACTTCCTTAGATGGTTGCTATGGGGTATTGTGGAGAGCACAAGTAAAAGCTGCTCAGCACAAGCCCTGATAGGCATTATCAGTTTGATGTCACCACTTATATCAAAGGCTGCAGCACACACCAGGGAGGACACAGGACTGCCAGGTCTCAGCATTCATTCACCCTTCAGGCTGGGGAATATAGGGGCCCACACACAGGGACTTCTCAGTAGCTGCAAGACAGCCAAACAGCTCCCAGGCCTGGCCACTTTTGAAAGAGAAGCTTTGGACCCTGAGCCATCCTGGGTAAAGGATCATTTAGATCAACAAGCTGCCTGGCAGTAGGAACATCCTGAAGACGAAGGCAAAGGCCACTCTGAGGTACAAAGCCGCTCACTGTGTCACACTTAGTTAGAAATACACCTGGGAAAGTACAAACTTCAATGAAAGCAGGAATGTAACAACAAGCACCTATACACACTATTACAAAGGTGCTCTCTCGTGCTCGTTTCAGCAGCATATATACAAAGGTGCTCTCTTCCCGGAGTTGGAGGTGCTATTCCACACCTAGTCCTGCACAATGACAGAACTGGCACATCTCTACCCTGGAACAACTAGAGAAGTCAATCCCCAGAACTACATGTTTTCTGGGCCAAAATTCTACAGAAAAAGAGGGAGAGAGGGAGGGAGAGAGGGAAGGAGGAAGGAAGGGAGGAAGGAAGGGAGGGAGAAGGAAAGGAAAGGAAAGGGAAGAAGAAAAAATAGGCAACTGATAAAATACACATTTTCTTCTACTACTGTTTTCTTGAGCTATATTCTTCACAGGAAAGCTCAAGAAAAATATTTTGGGAAAAAATCAAAAATCTTGACAAGAAGGAACACAGGAAATTAAACATTAATGCTCATGTGTGCATGTGCACGCGTGCATACAGAGGTGACACTCAAGCAAGAAGGCCATGCTCTGCTCCCAGGAAGCCCGCAACAGGCCTGCGGCCACCAACCCACACCCTGCCAACAGCAAAGTCAAAAATAGCAACAGTCAGGCCTTGTTCGGCCTCCTCCAAAGAGGAGAATCAGAGTGACCTAAAAAGGAATTTCATCCTGCAAGCCACACCACCAGGAGCCTGACAGCCAGGATAAGGGCCAGAGAGGGATAAAGGATTTCACCAGACATGCTGAAATGGCCTGCTCTTAAAAATCCAGCTGCCCACTGGGCTCCATGGGGGCTGTTCATCCGGCTCTATAGAGCTGGGCTACTGCAGAAACATCCCATCCTGTGTGCTTTGGCCCACAGGCAGCCCTAGTTTGTGATTAACTAGACTCAGCTTCTCGTGGCCCACACAACTGCCTTTCCACAAGTCCATGCCAGCAGCAGCACAAAGCACAAGAGGCTGCTGTGTGGGCAGCAGGCACATTCTTCTCACTCCCCTGCTCAGGATGCTACAAGTTTCCATGACCTCATAGCCAGGCAGTGCAGCGCTAGGCCACCAGGCCACAGTGCAGTCTTAGTTTCCTCAGAGAGTCCAGGAGCTATGCTGCACTCCTCTGCCTCACAGGTGGAAGCTGGCTTGAAGCTTGTCTAGGAGCCAACAGAAAAAGAGGACACCGTTGCCTATAAGGAAGCAGTGAGAAGAGGCAAAACCACAGAGCTAGGGTCAGTCTTGACAAAGCTCTTCACTGTGAGATACCAAATTGCTACATGAATAAACTGATTTTAATTAAAGAAGCTTTTTCTCCAGCTGAGATGGGAGCACAATTAAATTGAAGGCCAGGGCAGCACTACAAGGCCTCCTGCCTGCTCCTCACATACTCACTTATCTTTTCAACTGACCTAAAAGCCCAGTAGATGGCAGGCACAACCAGAGAAGCCTTAGGTGTCTTCTCACACCTCTTTCAGGAAGCCATCTGTGCCTGGATTTCATGCAGGTGCACCTCTGGCCATCTCTAGCTCATGAGGTAATAAGCACATTATGGGCCCCTGGCCATGGGGTCCAAAGCCTCAAAAGCTTCCCTGCTTGACCATTTGTCTGTGAAAGATCTAAAGTGCAGATCAACAAAAGTTCTCTTAAAACAGAGAACTGGACATGGACCTGGTGACTTCAGGTTCCGCCCACTTAGGTGTGCATTGCTTCCTTGAGTATGTGGTGCCAGAAGGTACTTCACAGTCTCAGTGAGCAGAGTAACTAGCTGACACCACCATATGTAGCCATGGATTCGCCTGCAGATGGCACATGATATCCTGACACCCTCACTTGAGCAGCTTCTTACAGCCATATACACAAATGCACCTACAGCTAACCAACCTCTGCTGAGAATGGGTATGAAAAAATGGCTATGTATGTCCGTAGAAGGCTACATACAAATGCCCATGCAGCTCTGTTCACAGAGGTGGGTCAGAAGTCCAGGCAGCACTGATGGCAGAGATCTGGAAGATGAAATAAGGGAGAGAGACTTAGAGGATTTGGCAGGCCTGGTCATGGACATACCAGGACCAGCCAGGCAGATCTGTGAATCTTGAGGTCAAGCCAAAAAGGAGGGGAGGTAACAGGAGGCCCCACCTTGGGCAGGTGCTGCAGGAGTTATTTGCAAAACTAAATGACAGGCACCAAAGGTCAGCATCTTCACTATGTGTGAATTACACCTCAAGCTAAAAAACTGCACGCCAGACAGACAGTGCACATACACAGGACTTGACAGACCCCAGAGATCTCAGCTGAGTCCCTGTGGTGGGAAAATGGCTCCTCCCCAAACTCTCCCTAAGCTGCTCCTCCCCAAGCTCAGCACCACCTATTTTAGGGCCCTGGCTCCATACTGGCCTGATTTGGACCAAGCTCACCACACATCTGTGTAAACCCGGCCAGAATGCTCCCCAGACCTCAGCCAAGGGAGACAACGGAGAGGAAAGGAGTCTAGCCTCTATCAAGAAGCCTCAGATGCCAGAACTCACAGTGCTCTGTGCAGCACAGGCTCAAGGACCTGGCCAATCCTTTGGTGCCCAGGCCAGTTTCAGCCAGCCTCAGGCCCCGGTGCCAAGGATATTCTCCAGAGCCTCCACTCCCAATCTCACCTGCCAATTCCCCAACTGGCTCTTCCTGCACTTCCAAGACTACTACTTTCACTGGAATCTCCAACCTAAGGTTCACCAATACATGAATCATTACTGCTACCCCCTACTTTAGGCCAGGAGCTGACCTAGAAGCTAGGGTAGATCCTTGCTTCTGTGGAATGAGGTCAGATTACAGTAATGCCTTGGTTCACCAATGCTTCTGTTTCTAAACAATTCAGTTTGCAAACAAAAGCATTCAGCAAAATTTTGCTTTCATTCTCAAATTCTGCATCAGGTGACAAACATGGCCATCTTTCCCACACAAACACAAACACAAACATAGTCATCCTCCCCCAAATTGTAAAACAAATTAAGTTTGTGAACCAAGGTACTGTACATGGAATGTCAGAAAGACAGAGGCAACAGAAAAAAGTAATGTTGGGAAGGGTAAGGTTGGGATTAGAAGGAGGCTGCATGATTACATAAAGCAGGCAGGTGAAGCCTTAGAGGTTGACCAGGCAGGTGGAGCCTCACAGCCTGATCACATGAGAAACTGGCAACACAAGACAGGCAGAGAAGAAAGGCTTCTGTTCAGAAAGAACAGTGTGTAAAGATATCCTGAGGCCAAAGCAGAAGGAAGGGGTCAAAGAAGGGAGTTGGGAGTCAACAGCAGGGGAGGGGCTTCCACAGGACTTCAGAGGCCTGTGGTAAAGACCTGGTTCCTATCCAGGCTATTCTGTGAAGACCATAAGACAGATGAAGGAAGCCAGGAAGAAGTTTCTGCCTCCAGCAGGGAAGAGGGGACAGGGGCACGGATGGGATGGCAGCAGTGACAGTGACAGAAGCCAGACTGCCAGGATACCCTGAGAGTAGCAGTGGCAGCCTTTGCTTGCATGCTGGTGTAGAATGGGAGAGATGGAGACTCTGTATAGTTTGGGACAAAACGTAAGAACTGCAGGGCCAGCTGGTATGACATGTATAGCAGAGGACAGGGAAGCCCACCTGAGAGCCCCACAGGATGTGCAGGTCATGATGGCTGCTAGAACCCATAGTCTGGAAGGAAAAGAGAGGGCCATGCTTCCATAAAACATGGGGAACCTTGAACATCTACAGAGGGGATTTCAAGACTGAACAGGAGCAGAGGAATAAGGACAGCAAAACATGAGCAGACAGCCTGAGTCCTGGCCACTACAAAAGGGGAAGAACTGGGAAGAACTGGCTGGGAGAAGGGAGCCTCAAAGGAGAAACAGAGCACAAAGATGTACAACCAACATCACCCCTGAATGTCAGGTGCTGAACTTGTGGGACCCTCTGGAGTCAGCTCCTGAGAGATCTCAGGCAGTGTGATAAGAGGCCATTTGTAATTACAGATCCCAATGGCCATGGATGGTGTCATGACACATTTGAGGCTTTCCTCAAAGGCAGGGATTAGAAATAAAGCTGCTCCCCCTTCTGTCTCTCTTAGGCAGAAGCTTTCTTTCTCCCAATAAATTTTTCCTACTCTTAAAAGAAAAGAAGTAAAGCTGCTGTATGCCTTGGTTTCAGGTCTCTACTAAATAAACATTTTCAAGCTAGTTTTAGATAATAAGAGTGGAATTCTTAGGTAACATGAAAGGTATACATTTTACTTTATGACAAAAACTGAGGCTGAAAGATTTTGCATTGACTACATGCTAAAAGACTTGCTATGGGCACTGCATTATCCTCAGAACAGGGTACTGTCAGAGTTTTTGTATTTTGTTTTATTTTTTAATTTTAACTAATCTAATACACACGTACTAGTATCCCTTTGTTGTTTCAACTGTATCCAGAAAGACTAGTTATATAGAGCACCTTCTCCTGCACTTAACTGCTATGTATCTTCTTTGGCAAAGTGCCTATTAAAATCTTTTGCCAATGTTTAAACTGCATCATTTGCTTTCTTAGTGTTGACTTTCAAGAGCTCTTTACAGTCTAGATACAAGTCCCTCATTAGTTGTGTGATTTGCAGATATTTTCCTCCAATCTATAACATGTTTTCACTTTTTAAAATGTCTCATAAAGAACAATTCCAAATTATAATGAAATCTAATGTTGATTTTTTTTAATTTCACAAGCTGTGTTTTTATGCCATATGTTAGAAATCTTTGCCTAATCAAAGGTCACAAAGATTTTTGTTTTGTTTTCTTCTAGAATTTTTATAGTTCTAAGATTTTCACTTAGCCCAGTGATCTATATTGACTTAATTTTTTTGTACAATACAAAGCATGTATATTACTGGTATTTTTGCACATGGACACCCAGTCATTCCAGTGCCATCTGTTGAACAGACCACCCCTTTTGTAATCACTTGACTTTCCAGAGCTGCCAGTCACTTGACCATGCTTGTAGGTCTATTTCTCTATTTATTGTCACTCTGATCTACACCTCTATGCATCTGCCAAGAGCTCATTGTCTGGTCTGCTGTAGCTTTATGTAAGTCTTGATATCATAACATGAGTCCTCATATTTTGTTTTTTCCCCAAACTATTTTCGTTCTTCTAGCTCCTTTACTTGCCCATATAAATGGTAGAACCATGATGTAAGATCAGGTTCAGGAGAATTAATATGTTAAAATAGCTGAATCTTCCAAATCATGAACACAGTATTATCACTTGAGTTTTTTATATCTTTTCTGATTTCTTTCATCACTGTTTCATAGTCTCCATTGTACAGATATTGACATATTTTATACCCAAATATTTCACTGTAATGTTAGTTACGTCTTATAAGTTTCCAACTGTTCGCAGCTAATAAAAAAACATGTTCTCATACTGATCTTATATGTTGAAAACTAAATAAATTCACTTAAGAGTAGAACAGCAGAAATCTCATGAATTTTCGTGATGTTCTATGTAGCCAATCACGTCTTCTGCCAAAATTGAGTTTTGTATCTTCCTTTCAAATCTGTATGATTTTTATTTGTTTCTTTTATTGCTTTACTGCACTGACTAGGCCCTTCAGCACCATACTGAATGGGAGAGGGAGACCAGATGGCCTTGCCCTGTTCCCAGCCTTCAGGTACAGAAGAAACACATCTTCTACCATTAAGTATGAAGGAAGCTTTGGGGCTTTGTAGCTAGTCTTTAAAGGCTAAGAAAGTTCTTTTCTTTATTCTTAGAGTTTTTACCACAAGAATTTTGTCAATGCTTTTTCTTTTTTTAAAATGCTTTTTCTATATCTGTTAAGACAATCATATAGTTTTTCTTCTTTGATCAGTTGTTACGGCAAATTTTATTGACTGATTTTTGAATATTAAACCAACCCTGAATTCCTTGGTCATTATACCTTAAACTTTATGTATTTGATTAAACCACTATATCAATATCCATGGGTTCTGCATTCATGGAATCAACCAATCAAGGATTAAAAGTATTAGACAAAGAACTGTGTTTGTTTTTGGGGGGTTTTTGGTACTGGGGATCGAACTCTGGACCTTGTGCTTGCGAGGCAGGTGGCAGAATCACTGAATTAAATCCCTTGTTCAAGAATTGTGTTTGAACTGAACATGCATAAACCTTGTCATTATTCCTTAAACAATACACTATAACACCAACTTACATGGAATTTGCACTGTATTATGTATTATAAATCATGTACAGACAACTTAAAGTATAAGGAAGGATATGCACAGGTTATATGCCAATATTATATCATTTTATACAAGGGACTTGAGCATCTATTGATTCTGGTATTTTAGGAGGCCCTGGAACTAATCCCCCATGAATACCAAGGGACAAGGGATTGTGTGTGTGTGTGTGTGTGTGTGTGTGTGTCTGTTTGTACTAGTTTATATCTTTTTTTTTTTTGATACCAGGTATCAAACTCAGGACCTTGCACTTGCAAGGCAGGCGTGGTGCCACTGAGCTAAATCCCCAGCCCTGTATCTTTGATTTACTAAATTTTCAAGAAATTTTCCATGGGTGATATTGATCTATGCTTTGTTCCATGTAATACCTCTGTCTGCTTTTGGTGTCAAGATAATCAATGCTCACATTGTAACTATCAGGGGAAAATGGAATTCTAAAAATTAAGAAATTGTTTTCCTTTAGAGACAAGACATTTCTCCAAACCTCTTCAGGTTCAGTGTGTAACTGGCAGCCCCTCCTCTCCTCAACACAGATGAATGGACAGAATATGCACATGTGGGCTACACGAGGTTGAAGTTCAGTTTTGCTTCCACAGGGAAGGGATGGAGCAAAAAAAGGCCATGAAGAATAAAACAAGTATAGAGCTATCTATCGTCTTATTGTATCTCATCTCATTGTACACCTGGATTTGTGGCAATATAAGATCCCTCTATCTCCTCAGTGCTAGCTTCAAATAAAGCCTTTTCTTTTTCTCCCAGCCTCCTATGTTTGTTTGGAGAGTGGTGAGTTAACTAAACCTGAGCAGTCAGTAACAATGTCATAGGATGAGTTAGGAAATATCAACTATGATTCAATCTTCTCAGAAAGCTTCTGTGGAATAATTATTGCTTCTTGCTAAAACAATGGACAGAACTCACCAGCAAAGCTGTCTGAGCTTGAAAGGACTTTTGTGGAAAGGTAATGGGCAAGTTTTAATTTAATGAGTACACACTTACTGCATTCATTTATATCTTCTGAACTAAAAAATTACAATTTGTTTTTCCAAAAACATGCTCCTTTCATATCAACTTTCAAATGTATTTACATAAAGTTTTTAATATTTTCCTCTTTTTACTGTCTATATAATAGGGATTTTAGTAATAATGCCCTATGTCAAATTCCTGTCTTCCACATTCAAAAACTAGATATAAAAGAGTAAATTAAAGTAGCCAAAAGAAAAATGTCTGAAAAAGAACAGAAATCAAAGAGAAAACAGAAAAATAATAGACACAATAAAACCAAAAGCAGGTTCTTTGAATTGATAAAACTGACAAGTCTATAACCATACTAGTGACTGGTTTTCCTTCTTGTTATGGGTCATACTTTCATGCTTCTTTCCCTGCCTGATGATTTATGACTGGACCCCAGACATTGTGAATTTCACCTTGCTAGTCCACTGGCTGCACATTCTCTCTGCTGCAAACTGGGCAACAGGAGGACTCACCTCTCTTGGTCTCTCCCTCAGGGACTTCTGTCCTGTGCTGCCTGTTATCTAGATCTTGAAATACACTGGTGCATGTACTTTTCCTGGTTTTAGTTTGCTGAAGACAGGAGGGTAAACTGGTAACTATTCTTCCATGTTAGCTGAACACTGACACTGCCTGTCACATGATTCTTAAAATTTCTGTCAGAAAAACTGTGGGACACTTTTAAATGGGTAAAAATAATCAATGACTATATACCTGACCTATTTGGATTATCTCTGTCTTTAGTTATATTTGAACTATTTTTACAACTCTCTAAATTGAAACTGATAGCAATGCAAATGATTGACCAAAGAAATGCATAGTGTTGAGAGGAATGCATTGTAATTGATTAGTACCCCAAGAATGTTGGCCAGTTTTGTATATTAAGCAAATTCATTTCAGAATCGCTAATGAGAGAATCCTCAGTTCTCTGAATCAGTTTTCATCTTTCATGTTTTCACTGAGGTAGGATAGAAGAAATAAAGACAGGTAGAAAGGAGACAAAGAATCTGTAATTCTAAGGATGATCAAAGGTTATCTATATTTGTACTATATATTTGTACTCCCTAGACTTGTTTGTTTGTTCTAGGACATGACACCCAAATCTCTTAAAGATACTTCAAGTCCATAAACTAACCTACTTCATAGGGTAAAAGGGAGCACCTTGACCTTAAGATGAAGAAACAGATTCAAGGGGTTCAAAGAATGTCTTTAGGTAAGACAACTTAAATCACCCATGTTAAAGGATACCTTTAAGACCACATATATACATATATACATATATACATATATACATATATATAATATATATATATATCTCCAACCCCAGACTAATTAACTATGCTTAATATATCTACTTATATCTCTGACTGACAAGTCTTAGAATTCTTTTCCTGTGATGAGAATCAATGACTTTATTTCCTTTTTGTGGGGGGCCAGGGTTTAAGGTCCTCATCTTCTCTTTGGGTGACCTCCTCCTCAAACTCCATCTGGTAACATTACTAATAAGTAGAAATTTTTTATTATCTCAATAAAATAAACTGCAATAACTGCTCATTTCATGCTTGTATGGCAGCCAACACTACATACTGTTTTAAAATTTATCCTCATCAATACCATAAACAAAATTTAAATAACCTACAAGTCCATCAGTAGGAAAACCACTTCAAAAGAAGAAAACTGAGCCAGACATGGTGGTTCATTCCTGTAATTTCAGCACTTGAGAGGCTAAGGCAGGAGGATTGCTGTAAATTTGAGGCCAGCCAGAACTACACAGTGAGTTCAAGGCCAGTCTGTACATAGCAAGATCCTGTCTCAAAAAACAAACAAACCAGTGCAGCCGCGATTCCACAGCTCCCTAGGCAGAGGAGGTGAGCCAATCCCAGTGCCCAGGAGGAGGCTCCCCGGCTGTTATTCCACCACTCCCTGGGCAGAGGAGGTGAGCCAATTTGAGCGCCCAGGAGGAGGCTCCCCGGCCACCATTCCACTGCTCCCTGGGCAGAGGAGGTGAGCCAATCCCAGTGCCCAGGAAGAGGCTCTCTGGCCACCATTCCACCACTCCCCGGGCAGAGGAGGTGAACTGCGCGGGCTCTAGCAGCACACCTGGCCCTGTGGAAATGAGAAGACACGTAAACAAGCCTCAAAAACAGACTTCCAGATCACCTAAGGCAACCCCAAAGGGAAATGAGATGAAACAATCTGGTACTCAGCCACCTGGACTCCCTGAACTGGCAACGAAAGAGGATCTGGAAAAAATGAAATCAGAAATAATTTCTCACGTAACAGCAGAGATTGCGCCCATAGTGCAAGACATGATTAATAAATCTAGAGAGGACACAGATAAAAAAAAATAGAGGAGCTGAGAAACATGACGGAATCCCAACAAAGGAAACAAATGGAATCCATAAAACAGATACAAACAAGATTTCCAGAGATTAAAAACTCCACTGAAAGTCTACACAGCAGAATGAACCAATGTGAGCTCGGAATTTTA
>NW_004624737.1:14223211-14253372 GCF_000247695.1 Heterocephalus glaber
TCTATATCCTTTTAAATTCTGTAAAATCTGTGGTAATGTCTCCTAGATCTTAATATTGTAATTTTAAAAATGTATAATTGATATTGGGTAATAGGAAAAAGAGGTCTAAAGTAGCAGGGGAAGTGGGAGGGGTAGGGGAAAGGAAAGAAGGGAAAAGAAAAAATATGAGAAAAGGAAAAAAATAGAAACAAAGTCTTTGCAAATAGTGGAGGGTGGAGGGGTTGAATGAAGGGAGAGCAGGGGAAGGGGAAAAAAATAAGAACTAAGATACTCATGTCATGGTACAAGATCCCAATGATGAATGTAACTGTATTTTACACCTAAAATGTACCAATAAACTTAATGGGGAAAAAAAACCCAGAACATAATAAAGAATGATATTAAATCAGATAGTGCTAATTAATTTACATAGAAAGATTCCCCCCAAAAAAAGGAATGATTTTCCCAGTTTACCAAAAAAGTGTGTGACAAAAAGAACTATAAAAATATACATATCTGTGACCTGCTTAATAGAGGTATAGCCACACACAGATAGACATATATTGCAGGATTTGTACACCAATCTGGAGGTGGAACTGGGGTTGGAGGAAATATTTATACTTTTTGCTTTGTTCAGTGTCTTCAGAATGCTATTCAACAAATAACTCCTATGCACATACCATGTGCCAGTTAGTCAGATGCTTGGGCCACAGCTAGGAGAAAGGCAGACAGGTCCCTGCTCCTGGGAGCTGACACTGAAATACACTCTCTTTATCAACAGTAACACCAAGAAAGTTAAACTTGACTTCCTAGTTACCTGATCTTCAGAGTTTGAAAAATCAAGATCACCACTTGACCAGCAAAGGAAGAATGGCCCCTCCTAAGTCTTCAGGTCTCAGGCCAGCCTCTCCAGCAAAAAGTGTTCCATCCACCCTCACTTCTAAATCACAGTGAGATAGATGCCCTGCAGGGCAGGCAGTGTGTCCTATTCACAGTGATAATTCTTAAATGTACTACTCTGTACCTGAATGATGTATGACTGAACAAACAAAGAAGTGACCTGAGCCAATGGCTCTAAAATTCACTGTGGGGTATGTCTATGATGCTTCTACCATATGTGACATACCAGGACATGTACAAGAGGCTATGGTTCTCTCAATTCCTAGATTCTCCCATGAGCACTTTATCCTCACTCATCACACATCCGAGGACAGGCTACATGCTCATTCCCATGTCCCTCCTGCTCTGGGTAAGGTGACAGGGCCTGGTCCAGCCTCACACTTTTCTCAGCCTAGTGTTGACAAGGGTACAGCCCAGTGGCAGAGCAGTGAGAGGAGCCTGTGCAGCACCAGGGAGAACCCTCAGAACTGCACCAAGGCCCTACCGCAGGATGCAGAAGCCCATAATGCATAAGTCATGTGTCAAGAACATAGAACAGGGCCAAGATGGTGCCCTTGCTGGAACTGTCCAAGGCAGTTCTACTCTCAGACTCCATGCTCAGACTCAGTCTGCCCTGCCCTGCCTCACAGGAGCTCTTCATCACTTCCTGCCTCTACTTTGTCACCAAGAGACCAGAGATCACCCAGTCCTGCCTCACAGGCACTGATGCAAGAATCTGCAAAGAGTGAAGACCACACCTACAGCATCCTCCTACAAAGGCTAGGCAGGAACAAATGAGGCTGCAGAAAGGTTTTCCCACCCCCACGAAAGACTGGTTCCTCATTATCTACAGGAAAAGGTTGCATCTGTCACCAGCTAAACACCTAGATACCAGGACAAAAGGCCTTGTCTCCCTAAACCAATCCCCATACCCAGAGAGCAGACAATCGAAAACTCTCTGTGCGAGAAGCCAGGCTTCCTCTTGGCCACATGTGCTGCTGGCCACACAGAGTCCCTGCATACCTAAATCGTGACCAGCACTCCAAGAGGGCTCCAAGAGTACTCTGCTGGGACTTCTGCTTCCTCCTGCATGTAGACAATCCTAGACAGGTGATTGACTCTTCATTGCCCTTGGAACTGGTTCACAACCCACAAAGCACTCCCACCTCCTATTATGGCCATTTCCCACACCACCCTGAGACTCTTTCCAGACCTATTTGCTTCCTGGTCTGAACAAAGGACTTAAACTGCCCCCTTTCAGAGACTGTAAGTAGAGGAGAAAAATATGCCCACTGCCCACATATGATATGTGTTCACAAACACATATGATATATCACAGGAACCCACATCATCCATCTCACTGCTCTCCATAGGAATTAGAAGCCAGCAGCCCAAAAAGTAAAATCTATGAACCACAGGGCCCAGGCCCTAACTACCAAGTCAGCAGGAAAATCCTCCTATAGAGCCCTCCTATGTACACCCAATACCTTCCTTTGACAGAAGACCCTCCCCTGCCCCTCACTGAGATCCTCCTCTAACAGAGATTATCTGGGCCCTTACAACCTGAGACCCTACTCTGATAGAGGACTCTCCCTTGTCCCCTCACTATCTGCGTTCTCCTCAAACTGGCAACTTCTTTGTCCCCATACCAAAGTGCTCTCCTTCCAGAGTCTTCTCCAGCTAAGCCTCAACTACTCCCCAAGGTGTTCTCCAACCCAGAACCAAGTGCAATGCTTGGGAGAAAGGAGATTTACAAATGTTGGATGGTGAGCAAAGGACTCTACTTCCAAACACCCAAGCAGACACTTGTGGCAGACAACAGGGAAGGAGGGTTATACAAGCATCACATGGGACATGAGGGCTCAGCCCAGGCAGACACACACACACCATCCCCAGAATGCCCAGCATGGACCACTGCCCCCAATACACCCTCAGATCTGCACCCCTGCCTGTACTTCAACAACCTGTGGGCTCCACAGGCCCTGGATGTCCATTTTCACCCTGTTTCCCACAGGTACCCTAGGTTTATACTCCACCCATGCTCCCACCCACCTCCACCAAATACCAAAAAAAGCTAGGGAATATGAATGCCAACAGGCCTGGCTTGACCCTGCCATGGACCACCAACACCAAGTACCTGCATCAGTCCACACTGGCCCTCCCTTCTGTACTGCAGACACCCAGTTATCCCCAGGCCCTCCTTGGCCTCTCTGCCCTTCACACCCTGCAGATATCAACCACATGTCTCCTCCTCAGAGCAGGAGCAACCACTCAGGAGCAACCATGGGACTACATGGCTCCTCGTCATGTTAATTTTCCATCTCTCCCACACATACATTGGAATATATGCTGTGGGAAACAGAAACTTTTGTTTGTCTCTTAAGAGCCACATCTCTATGTTTGAGACAGAATACGCCACAGCACAGGCACCACATATATGTTTGCTTGATGGTCAACTGAAAGAATTGGCACCTCAACCTAACAGCATCATCCTAAAAGCCACCCAAGCTCCCAGTGACAACTTCATGTGTCAGTGCTACCTTCTGGGTGCCCATCCAGGCCTCACGTTGCACCAATGGGACCCTGTTGCAAAACAATAGCCTCTACCTACGATGGTACAGAGACCCAAGAAGCATGAGCTCAGAGGGAGCCAGAACATGAAAACTGACCTCTGTGGAGGACCAGGAACTTGCTTGTCAAGGGATGATGACACAAACTACTTCTAAAACACAGACATGAAGCCCATCTCAGTCAGTAATAGCCACACTTGCTTTCCACACAGTGTCAGCTAGTCCAGCTCTCCACACAGACAAGATCTGACCTTCATGTGGAAATACCACAATACAAATACTTACCACACAAGTAGCTACACCGAAAAGGCATACTCTCAGTAGTTCTTACCTGGTAAAATTCCCGAAGCCAGTTCTTCTGCAGGTTTTCTGGCTGTAAAATACAAAGAAGAAGAAGAAAAAAAAGATGGTCAAATTACAGACATTGCCCCCAAACAGCAGTGAGAAACTTCATTAAGGAAACCCATGGAGCAGCCTCATAGTCAGGACCTGAGCACATGCACCAGGGACCCCTATCCACATGGAGAGATCAAGCTTTTAATAGGGAACCACACTCAAAGAGATATCCCTGTGACTCAAAGTGAAGCACTACTCACCTGGCCAAGGGCGGACACACAGTGCCATGCTCCCACATGAACCTCAGCCCTGCTGACTCCCACCACCCAAGTCATGGGGAAGGGGATGGAAGCAGCACTGCATGTCTGCTTCAAACCTCTAGACACCTCCCAGGTAAGAGACAGCACAGAAAGTAACCAGCCTCTAACAGGCAACAAGTGAGATGCTGGCACATTTCCAGTATGCGTTCTGCCTAGCCAAAGCTGTGTCACAAGAAACTGTGCTCAGGAGTACTTTGTGAACCGTAAGTTGTCAATCACACCACAGTGGTGTTTCTGCCTATTTGGTATTTGAGGCAGGGAAGAGGGTGGTAGGGAACAGCTTTCAGAGAACCAGCTGCAATGGTTAGAACCGCTGGGAAGCACTTGATAGGGACACTGACAGAAACGCCCATCACACACACACGCGCGCGCACACACACACACACACACACACACACACAGGTCCAAGAGGTCAGGATCAGAATGGGCCAGGGATTTAGCTCAGTGGTTCCACTGCCTGCCCTGCAAGCGCAAGGACTCGAGTTTGATCCCCGGTACAAAAAAGAAAGAAAGAAAGGATCAGAGTCAAGGCCTGGCCTTGAAAATGCCCTGCTTATGGAGGAGCTAAGTAGAAACCTGGCTGCCCTGCCTGGATGACCCTGATGAGGTCAAGCACCAATATCCTCCGGCTGAGACCAACAAAACCCAGTCAAAGCCAAGCTCTAGAGACCATGGGAGACTGCCAGAGACAGGCATGGCAGCAGACACATCCACCTGGTATTCACAGAGATGTTCCTGGGAAGCACTTTGTTAGAACCTGCACCATGAGGGAGGACAATCTGTATCCAGTGAGTGGAGCTGACCAGACAAAAACATCTCGTAGTATCCTGAACAGGGATGAGAACATACTATGCACTGCTGAACGGGACACTTAAAAATGGCTAAGGTGCTAAATATAATGATACAAAAAACAAAGGGCTGAGGATTTAGCTCAGTGGTTCTGCCTCCTGCCTCACAAGCACAAGGTCCCGAGTGCGATCCCTGGTACCAAAAAAAAAAAAAAAGCCCTCCCCTGATACTGGAACTAAAGCCTCCACCCTTGTCTTAGCCCCAACAGAAAGCTCTGCTGCAGCTATGACATGGAGTGGAGAGGACCAGTCACTACTAGGCCTTTAATGTGGGCCCCACCACTACAGCCAACAGCTCCACACCAGGTACCTTCTTCCTTTTGCCAGCTGGTGTTTCTAAGTATCCCAAGAAGCAGGAAGATGAAACTTCAGATAAATCACTGAAGGGGGAAAACCTGACAAGGAAAAAGGACCTCACAGTCCACAGAAGAGCATGTAAGAGACCCTGGGAAACAACTAATGCTCAGACAGACGTCCAACCAGGACTCCCAAGCCCTGTTTCCTGCACACAGGAGGTGCCACTTCCCTCCCTCACCCTTACAGCAGGGCATCACAAGAAGACAAACCAGAGCTGGGCGAGGATTTGAACAGAATGGCCAAACACAGGAAAAGAGGCTCAACATCATTAGCTGTTGAGGAAATGCAAATCTAAAACCACTGTTAAGACGCAAAGAACATTTATTTTTCTTTACAGTACTAGGGATCCAACCCAGAACCTAGTGCATGCTAGGGAAGAATTCTTTTGCTAACCTACATCCCCAGCCCTGAAGGCTAGAGTCACAGACGGGTAACAGTGCTGGTTAAGAGGTAGGGTAATAGAAGTCCTCCCACACTGCCACAGTCTGGCAGTTCCTGGAAATGATAAACCCAGAGTACCATCTGATCAGCAATTCTACTCCTGGATGTTCACTCAAGAGAATAAAAACATAGTCCACATAGAAATTTGCACACGTGTATTGACAGCAGCACTATTCACAATAATCAAGAGGTGAACATGGCCTGAATGTCCACACACCAAACAGTAGATACACAAAGTGTGTTATAACCATAAGGTGGAAGATTTCTCAGCAGGTCTGTCCCTCAAGCCTCACTGCTCAACTGGACCCTGGTGGACACTCATCAACCAGGAGCCAAAATCAGTGGGAGACAGCCCCTGCCAGGCCTCTGTGAAAGCCAGAGAGCATTCACTTGGGAGAATACAAGAGCAGCCAGGGCCCACAGCAACCTCTCTGTGCAACAGCTCATTGCACAGCCTTCAAGACAAAGCAGAGCAAGAATCCACTGTACCCACTGTCTCCAGGATGGCAGCCAGGACAGCAACCCTCTCCTACCCTTTATCTAAAGAGCTACCAACTCAAGAACACAGAGCTGTAAAGATCCTCAGGTTTCTACCTGAAATAGTTTCTTCTCATTAGTAATCAGTAACCTCCAACTCAAATGCCATTCAGCAAGTGAAAGCAGGACTACTTTATGAAATAAATGCCCTCTAACCAAGTCCCTCATCTGGCCACAGGCAAGGCCCAACCACGACTTCATGACTTAGAACTAGAGGACTGGGTCCTGAAGCAAGCAAAGGGAGGAGCCACACCTAAGGCAGACCAAATAGGACTTAACCTGAACTGAATGAGGACAAAGGAAAGCACGTTAGAAAACTTGGTGCTCTCTTATATTTCAACAAAATGTAGGCATAAAGTAATGCTATACTAACTCTAAGAGGAAAACTAAGTGAGCTCATGACTGACTGGGGTGCTCCTTTCCCCACCATGCCACATGCAGGACTTACCACTCCTGCATTTCCCACACACATGTACTGAGGACTGACATCACCCAGGGAGAAGAGCATCACTCATGAAATCAGGATATGAAGACAGTGTTGGTTACTGCATGACCCTGGACCATGATGGCATGGACCCTGCCATGGTGACATGTGTGCCTATGTCCTACCAGCTCAGCTCCTGAAGGACAGAATCCACACTCCTTCCGAGTTCTCTAGACTATCCCACAGGCCAGGCATAAGCTGTTTTGACAGGGCAGCCTTTAGGCCCAAGTTCCCTTGCACTCTGCCCACCTACCCCTCATAGATGAGAAACATGCTTAAAGGCCTCCTTCGAACATGACCATACTTCTCCATAGCTGGTGCCTACTCCTGCTGTCCTCTCAGAACTAAGTCCAATCTTCAACAGCACACATCTCAGTACATGCACACACATGCCACTGCCTTCCCCCAGCCTGCTGTCCACAGCAAGCCAGGAAGCCACCAGATAATACCCTGGCCATTTGGCCACACCCATGCCAGACACCTCTTTATGAGACTGCAAAACCACCCAGGAAGGGGAAAGGAGGCGATCAACACCAGTCCCAGCCTGCTACAGAGCATCCAAAGATTCAGGTGGACCACAGCTTCCCTTGGCTTTGGCTCACACCATGAAGCCAAGCAGCTCCAAGTGTTCTGGGCCCCACACTCAAGTCATACCATTGCAAGCACAGCTCCCTGCCCCATCTGTGAAATGGGTCAGAAATCAAGCAGTGCTGTCAGAGATTCTGCACAGCCCATCCTGGGTCCTGGCCATCACTAAGGCAGGCATTCCTGAGCCCCAAGTTGGCCCCTGCCAGCAGATTTTCTCAAGGCTACCCAAGGTACAAGTGCAAAAGCAAGCACCGAGTGCCTATGCAGTGGGAAATCCTTTAGGACAGCAAGTTTCTCCAGGAAAACTCTTAGGTCACAATCTCGTTCAGATCATTAATCTGACTTTTATCCCACACTGAATGTGGATGCACTAAGTCTTTACACCAGACAGCCCTAATGAAGTGCTCTGGACAAAGACAGCCATGTTTGTTTACTGTTTATAAGAGGCCACTCACAGATGTGGAATACTCAGACTGCAAATCTAAATGAATGACTAAAAATACTTAACAGAAGGAGAACACATTGAAGTACTATGAGGCTCTCTAGAGGAAAGGCTTAAATACTTGACACACTCATGCCACTCTCGGTCAAGGTTACGGTGATTCTGAGGTGACTTCCCTGAGCATCAGCACACTGTTAGTCTGCCAAGTGACCAGAAGCACTCCACAGCCCCTCCCAGTCCTCTGTGTGCTGTGTTCTCACTGTCCTGACTTTGTCCCTCTCTGACCCAGGGCACTCCATCCATGACCTCAGCCCACCTCCTGAGAGACCTCCCAAAAACTGAGGTAAACTGGAGTGTGAGAGCTGCCACCCCACATCTGAAAGCCCCTGGCCCAACACAAAGCTCTTCACATGGTCCTGCTCAGGATCCTTCCACACACACATATGCACACATAGTCCCTCTCACACTGCTCATTCTCTCACACATTCACATTCATACATGCTCACAGGAGACATTCTCAAGACCACCAAAGGCATAGGTGTGAGAGGTGTTCAGGCATCTGTGGACCTTGGGCAAGAAGGGTAACAGTGGCATGTGAATATATGAGCATGTGTACATGTGTGCCCTTGGGTATATGATGAAGACTAGACTCAGTTCTGAGAGGAGGATTCATACTTGCTCACACTCATACAGGAACACACAACACATACCTGCATTCTCATATTCTCACATTCATTGTCATACCTTAGGCCCACTCACTGTTGCACTCACCCACTCACTCTCACATGCTCAGACTCACACACTCATTCCTACATACCTGCTCCTCTCACAGCACCTGCCCTCTCCATGGTGGTGACCCCACTTTTCCACCTGCAGAGACTGAGACTGGTCTATGCCCCTCTCCCAGTGTGCAACCCGTCACCATGTCCTGTTCCTCTACCATCAGAGCACACACATACCACCTATATTTCACCACTCTCCCAGTCTCCGATGAGCAGATCTAAGTCCCTCTATCCCTTCCACCAAAGGGGTCTCCCTGTCCCTCCTTTACCCCTTCCAGCCTGTGCTCCATGCTGCAACCAAGACGATCTTTGAGGGGCAAAGGCCCATCAACCCTCTGGTGCCTTGCAGTAAAGGACAAAGGCCCTCCAGAACTGCCTGGTCACAAGGCCTGAGCTCCTGATCCTCTACCCACCTCTGCTCTACTCTGTGTTGACCCTCTACTCTCTAGTCTCAGGGCTGCTGCACTTTCTCTCTTCAGATCCTCAATGACTTCAAGGGGCTCTGAGGCCTGAGCAAAGGCCATCTCCTCTAAAGCCTGGTTGTCACTGAACTTCCTTGGCCTGGACAGTCAATCCTAAGTCTTCCCCCACCATGAGTGGGCAAGCTTCATCTTCCTTACTTGACTTTGCCTGGGGACTAACCTCAGGAAGAGGATATTTCCTTCCCAACCCCACACACCACAGTGTACGTGAGAGATATCATTAACAACTTGTTCAACCACCACTGAGTTTTAGAACAAAGATGGCCAAAGAGAGTTAGATCAAGAAGTCTCTTACCCCTGGAACCTAACAGAATAACAAGGGGCAGGAGTGAAGGATTTTCCAGTAATGATGCAACAAAAAACAGGGTCCAGTATCATGCCTCAAAAGTGCAGCAACAAGAGAAGAATGTGCTGCCAGGGAAAGGGTCTAAGATGATGTTGGTGGTACGGGGCAGGAATACACAAAGAACAGAACCCAAGACAGAAATATTTCCAGAAACAAGTACCAAAAGAAAAGATTCCCTGGAAGGGAAGGAAAACCAGTGAATCCTGGAGAGGGAATAGTATGGGGGGGGGGGGGGTAGAAAGAAAAAAAGGCAGCAAGGCAAACACCAAAACAAAAAAATAAAGAATCTCATAATACAACAGAACTCAGGAAGCCCCTGGCCACCAGTTCTGTGTGTTTTTAGACATCCAGAACTGCGGGTGACTGTGGAGCAGTATGAGTATATGACAGAGCCAGCTGTTACAGCCTGATAGATACAAATGACAGGCACCAGAACAGGAGTTAAGAGGCAGCGTAAGAACAGTCATCTTCCAAGGCAGAGCTAGGGTCCACTAACACAGTCTAAAATTAAAATGTAGTTTTAAACACTACATTTTTAAAGTTTTTAAAAGTGTTTTTACCCTTGAATTTTAGAGATATCTCTCTCTCCTACCATAAATGTTTATCTCAGATTCAGTACTGCCTTCAGTTTCAGTTCAGTGCCTCTCCGCCAGCCCACCCCCCGCCCCCACCCCAGCAATTCAAGCAGAATTTAATTTAACCCTTCAAGGTGAGGATGGCAGATCTCAGGGTAACCAGACTTCTCACCAGGCCTCTAGTTTGCAATGATAGCCATCACACATGAACAGTGATTCTTTCTGGGTGGGATTTAGGGGTGATTTGTGATTTTCTTATTCTTTTAAGGGGAAGAAGAAAAGACCTTTCTAAACTCATTCTACTTTAGTGGGAAACACGTTAAGAGTTGAGATTAACTTTTTAGCATGTTTGTTATATATCCTTAACAGAGAACATACAACCAGAGAAAGTGAGACATCAGGGCACCTGACAACAGTCCTCCCTGGAAGACCAGTCTCCTCACCCACAATCACAGGAGGCAAAGAAGCTGGGAGGAGGTAACAAGGCATTTCACAGTGAGGAAATGCAGTAATTAGTAAGGAATACTGTCCAACTAGTTAAATATTTATTCTCAAGATATTATATTAGATCCTTTATTCTATCAATAAACCCCAGATGAATTCAGAAAATAAGCATAAAACCTGAAACCACAAATGAATCAAAAGAATATACAAGCTATAGCTGCTCTCATGTATGGGGCGGGGGGTTCTATTATAAAAGCAAAGAAAGGAACCTAGGGTGAAATGCCTAAAGTTTTAACATTCAAAACTCAAACCACTCACAGCAAATGTCACTGAGAAAGATTGAGAGCTCTTTATGACCACAGCAAGCCAAGGATGCCCATGCTCATGTTTATTCAACAAAGTGCCAAGCGTCCTCACCAGTGCAATCAAGCAAGGAAAGGAAATAAAAGGCATCCAAACTTAAGAAGAAAGTAAAATTATCTGTTCAGAGACATGATCTTAGATGTACAAAACTCTAAAAATTAGACACACACACACAGAAAGAACTCTTACAACAAACAAATTTAGCAAAGTGATATGACATAAAATCACCACACAGAAATCAGTGGTATGCCTGACCACTAACAACAATCCAAAAAGGAAAACAATTTCATTTAAAATAGCATCAAAAAGAATAAATGCTCAGAAATAAATAACCAAGAAGGCAACAGACTTGTACACTGAGAACTAAAAAATGATGCTGAAAGAAATTAAGACAGACAATAATAAATAGAAAGACATTCTGTATTTACAAATTAGGAGACATAATACTGTTAAAAAGTTAATGCTGCCCAAAGAGATCTTTGATTACCCACATTCAATTCAACGTGAACCAAAATCCCAAAGATTTTCTCATACAGAAATAGAAAAATCCATCCTAAAATTTATTCAAAATCTCAAGGGACATTGAATACCCGAAATAGTCTTGGAAAAGAAAAATAAATTGGAGGTCTCGCACTATTAGTCAAAATAATGTGGTACCAGCATAAAGACAGACAGACTGACAGAACAGAACAGAACTGAATAGAGAGCCCAGGAATAAACCTTCATACATGTTCAGGTGACTTTTGACAAGGGTGCCAAAGTCATTCAATGGGGAAAGGACAAACGGAAATTTTGTTATGCATATTTTACCGCATTAAAAAAAAAAAAAAAAGGGGAGTTAGGGGCCGGGGATTTAGCTCAGTGGCACTGCACCTGCCTCGAAAGCACAAGGTCCTGAGTTTGATCCCTGGTACCGAAAAAAAAAAAGTTGAGTGAGTACCAACCCAGAAGGCAGAGCCACTCGAACAGTACTACCCTGTGCTGTGGACAGGCATATCTGGGGAGCTGGTTCACATTCATTATTGCATTTTATTCTTAGTCATGGCAAAAAAAAATAAAGAGTTTCAAGCCCAGAAATAAAAGGTCCCACTGCTCAATCCAATTAAGACAGAGAAAATCCTGGGGCCACACAATGAAGCCAAGGGTCACTAAACATACAACAACCCTACAACACACACCAAAATGACAAGACACTGGGAATAAACATAGGTATAAGGAGATAAGCTACAACTCCATGCATAATCAGAGATGTTAATATATTTCCTTAAAAATCTTCTCATAAAACTATCCCCACCTAACACACAACCCTAGTGTCTAACTTTCATGATGCATTCCTGAAGATGTAAGGGAAAACATAATTTCTTGAAATTCACAACTGACATTACAACCTACATCCTAATATTTGCCTCAACTCTAATCCCATTAAATGTAAGAATTTCACAACATTCCACTATATCCACATTGAGGCAAATCTGGATACAAAACATTCCTAGAACATGTAAAGTGAGTAGGGTGGGCGCCCTGAGGGTCTGATGAACACAAGCCCACCCACCTTATCTGACCACATCTGAACTGGTCTCCCAAGATGCTGGGAGTAAAAAGGAAATAAAACAACTGTATAAGAAGTTGAAATGCACTACAGTTTTGTCACTTGAGCCTTCTACACCAAAACACAAGCAAGTGCACATGTGCACCAACATATGCACATGTATGCAACACAGGCACACATGTGCATGTAAACACTTATAAAGAGTGCTCTTCTGATAAAAGACAAAAATGAGTTGTTTTAAATGTAGCCATGCTTGAAGCTTTTATAAATTTAGACCTTACCTAACTGACACCCTTGAAATGAGGGCCATTCATCCCACCCAAACTGGTCTTTACCGGGTCACACTGCCAACTCTAACCCTGTCCTACTGGGTGAGGCAGAAACTAAGCAGACTGGGCCTCTTCCCAGGGTGGATCTAAGCAAGGCCCCCTCAGAGTTACAACCCATGCTTTGTTAATGAAGTTATTTTTAAAGCTACTGAAGAATAAAAGATAAACACAAAAAACCAGGTCTTAAAGAAATACTCTCATTTCAGCCCAGGGGGTGGGTCCAGCTCTTTATGTTTTTGCTACTATATCACACAAGGTATACATTTTCTCTTTCTCTCAACTACCTTAAAATTCTCCTCATGCTTTTGTAGAATACAAATTATCAAAAATGTGCATGGAAAAATGTTTAAAATACTCATTTCTTCCTAAAATGATATTCTATTTCTGGAAGGTAATCCTTAAAAAAACAAATTTGAAATAGCAAAAATGCTTTTTACAAAAGAAGTTGGTAACGATAGAACTTATAAAAGAATTACAACTAGAATGCTCCCAAGAGTGTCACAGAAGGTTCATCAACACAGAACATGGGCTGTAGAAGAGAGAAGTAGCAAAAATGAATTTACAGGACAACAGAAGTCTCAGTACAGATAAGGTGATCCCCATAAAACACAGTAATTATATGTAAGGCCACCAAATGGTACACTTACAAACGGTTAAAATGATAAACATTTTTTGAGGCATATTTTACCAAAATTGTTAAAAAATAATTGATGATGAGCACACATTTACATGGAAGAAGTTTATATCTAAAGAAACGGGGCTGGGGATTTAGCTCAGTGGTTTCGCCACCTGCTGAGCAGGCACAAGGACCCAAGTTCAATCCCTGACACCAAAAAAAAAAAAAAAAGAAAAGAAATAGATGGAACACAAAGTAAATCATGCCCCTAAACAACTCTTCAATAGCAATCAACCACCCGCCAGCATAACCACCTGCAGAGCAACCCTGGGAAACTGTATACCCCACTGACTCCCGTGTCCTCAGCAGCCAGCCAACACTGATGCAGGACTCACCCTGCACAGGTCCATGAGGACTCCATGGAAGAACCTGGAAGGTGTCAGCCAGCCCATCACATCTCAGAAGCTCCTTAAGGGTAAGCTGCTTACCTCTTGATGGCATTCTTAAAAGGAAAAAGAAAATGAAAAAAAAGACCTCGGGGGAAAAATATTAAAATTTTGAAGTGGTTATATTTGAGGTAATGGTTATTTCTTTTTCATTTATTTTAAATTTCCCTGTAATTACCAAGCATTACTTTCATATTTCTTAACTCTTAATTTTGAAGTTTTGAAAAAGAAAATAATGAAAGTATTCAAAACCCGTTAGTCAACACTGCAAATAACTGCTAGTCACTGTAGGCAACGGTAAAAGGAAAGGGACAAAAAGAAAAAGTATTTGCAGCTTATTTGAAAGCTGATTGGGCAATTTTCTGGCTACATAAAAAGCAGCTATGAATAAGCCAGAAAAAGACCACCACCTGGAACATGTGTTAACCACACACATGTACAGGCACACATCCACACATATATCACATTGAGTACAAACAGGACATACCACCTACTCACACACACACACACACACACACCACCCATGTACACATATGTACACATGCTCAAAAATCACCTAGGGCTGGTGATCACTGGACTGTCCAGTACAGAAAATAGAACATTTCTAGCTTCATGAAAAGTCTCTCAGATTCTAGGACAGCCAGTTCCACTGAACTTCTTGTAATGATGGAAATATTCTCGACTTGCAACAGCCAAATCTGTACCTGAAATGTGGCTAGTATGACTAAATAGCTGAATGTTATGTTACATCATTTTAATTAATTTAAGATTAATAGTCACATGTGGCTAGTGGCTACATTATTAGAACAGCTGTAGATCAAAGAGAAGAAGGAAAACTTTATTATGAAACAAATATAATACTTACATAAACATGATAAACACAGCACATACAAACAAGAGAAAACTTCAAACCAATCTCATTTATAGCTATCAACACAAATACCCAAACTATCCAGCAGTATTTTTAAAACTTCCCACATCACAACCAAATGGACTATCTCAAGAATACATGCATGATTCAATATTAGGAATGGCACTAACATACCTACTATACTATGATAACAAATTGAAGAAAATCAAGTGATTACACCTTCATGGTTCACTGAAAAGTTACAAAAGGCTCTAGTCATAGCTCCACATAGGAAGAGCTTAAGAGTCCTCTCTCTTTCCTCATGTCAAGAAGAGGCCAATCATGTGAATACCAATGACCAGAAGATGCCTGCAGTGGCTGAGCAAGCCACCACCTAGCCTGCAGGAACAAGCACACACAAAAGTCATAGCCAAGACCCACTCACCTGGAAGAAGAAACACAAGTGGCAGAAATATGCAGAAGATAACTTGTACAAGCTACTAGAAGCTGAATACAGACTGGTGTGAAAAAAGGCAAGTCCAAGGTCATAATTTTAGGGGAGTTCCTCACACTGCTATGGGTTTCACTCCTGGGAATCCCACCAGGTCCCCAATGAAGAGTCAAGAAAAATTCCCTGAAAAGCATCCTTCCGGGCCCCGGCAGAGAGACAGGAGAAGCATCCAGAGCACCTGCAGAGCCTAGTCCTGTCCCGAGACAAAGGCTTTTACAAAAGTCTGGCCCCTTGGAGAGGGCCTCCTCCTCCAGGAGCTATACATATCCTGTCTGGGAGGCTGGAAAGAGTGTAAAAGACAGCCAGGCACACAGGTGCCCCAGGTTGGAATATAAACATGGGCTACAGAATACTTCCTCCCGGACCCACAGGACTCCAGCATGAAGACATGACACAGCCCAAAGAGCCACCAGAACCTCTCTGTGATGGATTCACAGAAGTCCAAAGGCAACACAGGAGACAGAAGCAAAAGCATTAAATGGATGTGAAGCTCCTGCCACCTAAAGCACCAGTAGACATTAGACACAGCTGACTCCTGGCCAGAGGAACACAGAACCTCAGGCTAAAGGCCCATCTGCCTTGGCTCCTATTATCTGATACACCATGTCCAGATTTCAGCAATATTCTAAGATGCTAAAAGGAAAAAAAGTCTGAAAACATAAATCGGAGTCAAACTCAGATTTTGGAATTATCAGAGAAGGAATTTTAAACAATGGTGATTCATATGCTCAGGACTCCAATGGAAAAGTGGGCAAATGCAAGAACAGACAGGCCATCCAAGCAAAGTGACAGGAACACCAGAAATCAAAACTATTGCAAAAAAATCTGCAAAAGGTATAAAGAATGCCTTTGATGGGCTCATAAGAAACTGGACCAGACAAGGAAAGCAGCCTTGAACATGAAGATATGTCAAGAAAAAAAAATTTTTTTTGTATTAAATTCTTTTATTGGTACATTGTAGGTATACAACACAATTACATTTCTCATTGGGAATTGTACCTTTATATAATGCATCTTGGTTCAAGAAAAAATTTTTAAATGGAGGATAAAAAAGGAATTAAGGTGTGTTATGTACATGTACCAACTCCACACAAGGAATGTAAACATCATATACTGCAAACACGTACTAATATGCGTGTGTGTGTTGTGTGTGTGTGTGTGTGTGTATATATATATATATAATTTTAAATGAATGAATAAAGCAAAACTAAGTGAGGTGGTCTATATCTATAACCTCAGCACTTGGGGGCATTGGTGGGGTTGAGGCAGGACTATTTCAAGTTCAAGTCCCACCTGGGCATCTGTTACACTTTGTATCTAGATAGCCCCCTAAAGCCTCACGCAGTCATAGGTGGAGCTTTTTGTGTGTGGCCGGATCTAGGGTGTGTAATACTAGGATCAAAGATGTGATGCTGTGATTGATTCACAGGTATGATGCTGGGGTTAAAGGTGTGAGTGCTGCCTGCCCTAAAGGTGGATAACCTGGATAAAATTTAAGGGACAGAAAGATGGTTGACTGTCACTTGATGCTTGCTGCCTTCTGCATTCTGCCTGCCATGGACTGTTTCTCTTCTACAACACCCCTCTGCCATGCCACCCAGCCTTGGAGCCAGCCAACTATAGCTGAAACCTCCACAAACTATGAGTCAAATAAACCTTTCCTCCTTTAACTTCAGTGTTGAGTATTTTGTCTCAGCAACGAGAAAAGCAACTAAGCGTCTTAGGGGATCCTTTCTCAAAATAAAAAGGGGGGCTGAGAATGTAGCTTAGTGTAAAGGCCATGGGTTTGATATCCAGTATCCTGCCAAAACAAAAACAAACAAAAAGGCTGAGAATTTTCTGAAATTAATGACAGACACCAAATAACAGATGTGGGAGGTTCAGAGAACATCATGCAGGATAAATATGGGGAGGGGGAACAGACCTGGACATATCACATTCAAATTGCAGAAAACAATGACAGAAAAATCTTGAAAGAAGTAAGAAAAAAATACAACTCGGCTATGGAGGAACAATAACAAATACAGAAAATTTCTCAACAGAAATCACACAAGCAGGAAGAGAATAAAATTAGTGGTAAAATTCAAGTGGTAAAATTAGAAACAAAACAACCAGCCGGGTTGAAATCCTAGCACTCAAGAGGCTGAGGCAGGAGGATGGCTGCAAGTTCAAGAGCAGCCTGGGCTACATAGTGAGTTCAAAGCCAGCCTGAACCACAGAGTGAGACTGTCTCAAAAAAAAATCAAGAAAGAAAGAAAACACCAACCTAGGAAAGAAAGAAAACACCAACCTAGAATTATGTATACAGAAAAATTATTCTTTAAAAGTGAAAAAAATTCAAAATTTCCCAAACAGACCTATCCTACAAGCAGTATTTTAAAAGTTCTTCAGGGAGGAAAAACAAAATGTTAGCAAAAGTCAAAATTCTGGATTTACAAAAAGAAAAGAAAGAGGATGAAGAAGGAATAAATAAAGGTCACTTAAAAAGTGAAAAGTTCTTCAATAAAAGCCAACCATCACTTGTGGAAAACTGCAGTGAGATAGGAATTTCCAGGAACTTGCTGTGTAAGCAGAATGCCAGCAGGGTTTAGGCTCCCACTTCGGGGTTCCCTCCTGGGATGACTCTCAGCTTCAAGTGGGGTGAAACATCTGAGCAGGGGGAAATGGCACTCCTTCAAAAGGACTCTGCAGATGTAAATACATACTACCGTCAGTGAGCCTTGAGTTGACCAAAAGGAAAACTGTCCTGGACAGGTCTGACCTTATCAGACAGGCCATTTCAGAGTCTACAGGTCAAAGACTGGCAGCAGGCCCTGCAGCAGCAAGCTGCCCAGAATCCTACAGCCTGGGGAAAGGATATCTACCAACAAGCTGAGGCAACCTGAAAGCAGATCCCACCCTCATCAAGCTCTGGGTGAGAATGAAGTCCTGCCCACAAGCTGACCCAGGACCCAGTTGGCTGAGCCAGAGTCCTAGCCAGAAGTCTACAGAAGCATGAGACAGTAAATTAGTACTTCTTAATAAATGCCCTTAGTATTATAAATGTACATGTGTATGTAATAAAATAGGATAAGTATTTTTAACATTTTTTTTCCCAATTGGATTTTGTTTTGGCACGTCTATGATAAGAATCTAACCAGGCATGATGGCACACACCTGTAATCCCAGCTCTCAGGAAGGCTGAGGCAGGAGGATCACCATGAGTTTGAGTTCAGTCTGGACTATACATAATGAGTTCAAGGCCAGCCTGAACTACATAGTGAGACCCTGTCTCAAAAAAACAAAACAAAAAGAAGAATCTAACATAAAAATTTACCCTAATATTAGCCAACAATCTTACAATACTATTAAACCATATGAGTCATGATGTTCCTAATGCTATTACTAGCCAGTCTATCCATCTTGCTCTGTTAATTTTATCAAATATTTACCATTTCTGTTTTAAAGCAAACAACTTGATATTTCCTTAATTTACAGCTTTTCTGATTTTCATTCAATAATATTTGGATTTATATATACCTTCCTATATGCCTTCAGTTAGGGCATAGTTCTACATTCTAGCTTTTTGAGTTTGTTTTTTACTTACTTCATAACAGCAACTTTGAATATTGTTTGACTCATACGTACTAGAAACATTACATACCACATGCATTCATCCTAATCCTAATGGCAGCCTCCTTCTCAGGGCAACACCAGCCACTCACACTAAGGTCAGAAAAAGGCTCAGAGGCCTGCTCCTTACAGAACCACCTAACCTTGCAGGCAGGGGCCTAGGGATAGAAACCAAGGAGGCAACACTGGAGCCAGCACCTCAAGGGAAGAAGAATTAAACTACCTGTATGCAGGTGATAGGATGGCACATCTGGGAAACTAGAGAGCCAACAATGAAACTGAACAGCAATAAAGAATTTGGGAAAAATAGAAGGCTATAAAATCAACATACAAAATTGGCAGCTATCATACATGGTCATACAAACAACAGCCAATCAGAAGAAACAATGGAAAAGAAAACCCCTATTTACAACAGCAACATAGAAAAAGATTAAGTTAGAAATAAATTTCTTTTAATGTGAAATTTCTATAAGATAAAAACCTTAAGATATTCCTGAAAGAGAGGAGAAACAGGGAAAGTCAGGGAAAGACCCCTGCTGGGCTCAGAGACTGACTCTCTCCAAATTAGAACCACACACCCAACACAATCCATTGTAAGTTGTCTGCTCCACCCAGATGGACCAGGTAGGCTAATGCTAACGTTTATGTGAAAAAGATAAACTGTGATTCAAGATCCAAATACTACAACTTTTAAGAAGAAAAAGTTTCACTGCCATAAGAAACTTTTACGTGGCAAAACCAAAAGACAAGCATCAAAATGGTTGAAAATTATCTGCTATATTATCACAGATAATCTTCCATATATCTAAATAACTTTCAAAAGCCATGAAAGGGGATGGAAGAGGGAGGGAAAAGAAGAGAACTCAATAGCAGGTAAGCCCAATTCTCCCTTTAGGATCCTCAGAAAGGAACAGAGGTGGTAGCGCCCTCTCCCTGCACATGTCATCAGGCCACAGGAGAACTGAATTGGTACCCAAGGCCCCCTGCCTGCAGCACAGGGTGGCCAGTCACAATTACATTTCTCTAATCCTAAGATATTATTACTGACAGCCACTCATAACCTTTAACCTTCTAAGACTCTTTCTTTTTTCAGAGATACTAACAATGAAAATACATGCATCCTAGAATCCACAAAATGGGGCATCCTGGGTCTGTGAGGGGCACCCACAAGACTGTACTGGTACTCACATCTGCCAGCTCAAACAAGTGCTCCTTTCTATCCTGCCCTGCTTTATGACTCCTCACTGCACTGGCTGCAGGCATCACTCTCAGGGTGGACTGCAGGGTGCTCAGACATTGAAAGGGTACATCACCCCTAACCCTGCTAACACACCCATACTCCCAGTCTGCTCAGAGCAGATGGAGGATGGAGTGCATCCCCGGAATCCAGGCCATCTCTGATTGCTGCCCAAGGCCATGAGCCAACACAACTTATAAAGAAGGGACAAACAAGCCATCTCTCTTACACTCACCCTTATTACCAGGGCCACGGTAGGCAAGGAATACAGTAAGCACGTGAACGCACATGGACTGACCAAAAGTACACAGTTCCACTTATCTCAATCTTCTCAAAGACAGACACCTCCTAAGGAAGGAAACACAGTCCAGGGCTGTGCAATTCTAGCTCAGCATGAAGAAATGCTAGGCAGTGCTAAGCGATGGAGAAACTCCCCACAGAGTGAACTTGAGGAAGGAAGGAGAAGTTCCCTCATTCAACTTCAACATCTCTGCAGCCCCTGACAGGGTCAGGGCTGGCAAAGACTGAGAAGGGCAGTGAGCACATGGTTCTGGATCACAGAAGCCCAGTGGCAGCCTGGCAGAAAGGGTGAAGGCACTGCACTGCCCAACTCAGCAGGACAACCATCCTCAGCTGATGTGCCATAGCACCCCTATGGGCAATAGTCCCTGCCTCATTTCTTCCTGGGACTCTTAGGGTGGGGGACTAACAGCCCCACATTCAGAACCCCCACCATCTAGTACCTTCTGCACCTTCACAATCCCTTCCCCTAAAGTTCACAGCACTGTCATGGGTGGGAAGAGACCAGTGGCCACCTATGCAGCCAGTGTGGCTACTTGCAGGTACAGAGTCAAGTGTCACCTGTCAAATAAACCTCGCTCTCCTTCAGCAGGTAAGCACTATTTTCTGCCCAGGAAAAAGACAGGTCAGCTTCAGAAGACTGGGTTAGAATTCTGGGTTTAGAGTAGACCTGGGTACAGACCACAGAGCCTATATGTCCCAGAGTAGCTGTAATAAGACCACACCCTGCACACCAAGAAATAACAACAAATGACAACACAGAACATTAAATCATCTTTTCTCAAATACTTCCTTAGCATTTTTACACACAAGCCACTTAAAAATAAGCATTGTGGGATCCTGAATCCTGCAGATGCCATATAGGCAAGGCTTCCTGGGGACACATGGTGGGTCACTTGGTGGGCCCTGCCATGGGCACAGGGACCCAGGGCAATGCTACTGAATTCTTCAGGAAATCCTGCCCCACAAGCTTATCCCTGTGGAAAACCATTTCCTTTCAGGGGAATACAATCTTGTCTGTGCAGCATGAATACTCTGACACCAAAAATAGTTGTGTAAAAGGAAGTACCAATTAGGCCTTCCCTCAAATGACAAGTTCCAACTGTGTCCCCAGAGCCTGGGCAGAGAAGAGCCTGGCTGTGGCCACCTTCTTGAACACTGCAGAGCCCTCTTACACTTAGTTCTTCTCTTGCAATAGTATTCTTTTTTACCAGACTGACAGAGCAAGAGAATTGGAGAAAAAAATGGAAGTGCTGTAAAAAGAACAGATATCTTCCTCTGATGGATAAATTCAGAGAAATTATCTTCTTTAAACAAAAGATAAAATCAGTTAATCTCTATAATCTTTGCCAATTATACATTAGTTGCATACTCTGAAAACTTCAATCTACCAGGAAGAAAAACTGAGTAAGTTTTATAACAAAATAAATATCTTCCCCTAAAAAGAGTTCCCTGGAGGGGCCAGGGATTTAGCTCAGTGGCACCGCACCTGCCTTACAAGTGCAAGGTCCTGAGCTCAATCCCCGGTACCAGAAAAAAAAAAAAGTCCCCTGGAAAATAATATATTTTAAAAGACAACTTATCAAATTATAAGAAATAAAGCAAGCTTAACTTTTTTAATTCTGGTTCTAAGGATTGAACCCAGGGCCTTGGACATTCTAGGCAAGCACTCTACCACTGAGCTACATCCCCAGTCCTTTTTTACATTTTATTTTGAGATAGGGTCTTGCTAAGTTGCCCAGCCTGGCCTTGAACTTGTGATACTCCTGCTTCAGCCTCCCAAATAGCTAGGATTAAAAGTGTGCTGCACCTGGCAAAGCAAGTTTAACTTTGAAATAACAGCATATAAAAATGAAGTTACCTACCTTTTAGGCACAGTACAGGCTGGCCACTCAGGGCTGAGAGCACAGAGTAAGCTCCATTTCTTAACAGAACCCTATCTCATCAGATTCCAAGCACCAAATACAAAATATCTAATAAAAGGTTACTCAAGGCAGTCTTACACATCATTTAACCTCCTCTTCTGATCTCAGTATATCCAGTTTTAAAGCCAATGCCCTGTGGACAAAGGTTTCCCTCTCACATGGATATATTCTGTCTCAGTTTTGATTTCAGCACCAGATCATCCCCTGCCAGCTCTGCAGAGCACAGGCATAGGCCAGGCCTGCCAGGAACAAAGGAGGAGGTGTCCAATCGCTCATTACCCAGATCATCAGTGCCACCTGTGCAAGCAGATAGTAAGGCAAATGAGCAATGCCAAGAGCTAGCTCTTAGAGGAGTGAAGCTAGTAAACTTCCAGTAAGACAATCAAGGGAAAAGCACAGGGATTACCAACATCAGGACCAAGAGGATTATTGCTACAGATTAAGAAGTATTTAAATGTTTAATAACTATTTTTAAAAATTGAATAATGTGAAGAATATTTTCATGTTATTATAAACATGTTATAATAATATCTGATGTACTCATAGCATTGCATCATTTGAATGTGCCATGCTTCATTAACTAATTCCTCACTGTTAAACATTTAGGTGGGTCAGGTTTTTTTGCTGTATTACTGCTATAAATATACTGACAGATCCACCTCTGCCCACATTTGTGATTATCTGCATTGAATATATTTCTAAAAAATGTATTTGTCTAGACATAATTTCGGGCTCAAAAACTGTGTGAAATTTTTAAGTCCTTCATTTTGTATTATTAAATTACCTCTGGAACGTTAAAAAATGTAAAATAATATATGACATTATACTCACAAATTTGACAATGTAGAAGAAATAGACAAATTATTCTTCAAAAGTAATTTTTTTTAAAGTTTGTCTTTTCTTAAAAGTGAATTTAAGAACCTGTATTTTCATTAAAAATAAAAGTTGGCATTTACAGAAAACTTTATCTAGGAAAGAAACTGGATTAGTATCAAGGAAAAAAAATCTTCCCACAAAAAAGAGTACAGACGGGGTGAATTCCAAAAATACTGAAGAAAGCAATACCATCGATATTACATAGCTCTTGGGATGTATGTAGTTAAGTGGTAGAGTGCTTGCCTAGCATGTATGAGGCCCTGACAAAAACACTGCCGAGGTTGGCAGAAAAAGAAAACTACAGAGCAGTATCTATGGCCAACATGTTCACGAAGCAAACACAGAGAGAGGACCATGGAGACCCTAGCCCAGGAAAGATAGTTTAATACTTGAAAATCAACGTGATTTCCCATGTTTCCAGAATGAAGGAGAAAAGCTGGAAGCTATTTGTGATAGATGCAGAAAAGCACTTGACAACATTCAGTATTCTTTCACAGTAAAAATTCTCAAGAAGGTAAGTAGTAGAAGCATCCTCCATCCGATAAAAGATACTGGTGGGGAAGTACAACCACTGCCATCCTTAGTGGTGAACAACTCTGAATACTGTGCCTATTAAAAGAGAGCCACTCTGACTCACATGTGTCAAAGGAGGCCCTGCTAGTGCAATGAGGCAGAAATAAGCATCAACACTTGGAGAAAGCCATACCCGTGCTTTACGTGTAGATACTGAATGTTTACACATATAATCCTATGGAATCCACAGAAGCTATGACTGAGCAAAGCCATGGGATTCAAGATTAATACACAAAAGCTCATTTGCCTTTCCATATATTAACACACAACTGGAAAAATAAATGTTTTAAAAGACCATTGACAATGGCATCAAAAAATGTAAATTCAATAAGAATGCATTTAACTTAGAAAACTTTCATGCTAAAAACTATAAAATATTGCTGAGGGAAATTAAAGACAGCCTAAATAAAGTGTGTTTTGATATGGTTTGGGTTAAACAGTATTCAATCACCAAATACACACTTAAGATGTATGTACTTCACCACACATACATTTCATATCAGAAGGAAAACTAAAGCTGGGAGTGGTGGCCCATGTCTGTAATCCCAGAACTCAGGAGGCTGAGGCAAAAAGATCCCTGGGAGTTTGAGGCCAACCTGTGAAACTGCACATAATGAGGTTCGAGGCCACCCTGAACTGCAAAGCAATACCCTATCTCGAAAAACAGAACAAAACAAAACACAGAAGGAAAAACTAAACACATAGGTAGGACCTAGCTAATGACATTCATAAAAAAGCATTTCAGGGGAAATATACTGATGGCCACAATTCACTTTTAAATACATCAAAAACAAGAGTGACTGCTGGACAAATCAATGGGTAAATATGTAATAAAACAAGAATAGGAATCATTAATCACCAAATTTAGGGGATGGGCATATAAGTGTTCACTATAAAGTTCTCCCAACCATGTTGTAGGATGAAATTTCATAACAACTGTTGAAGACTTTAAGAATAAAAAAACAGAGTTGAAGTTGATGATCTCAAAGGCCTTTTCCAAGACTTCCTACAACTTAGCTAAGCAGGGCAATTTTCAGGAGAAAATAGATTTGCTTTTCTTCTTAAACAGAATTCACAGCAAGCTGCCATGGAGTAGCTGGCTACTCCAGCTAGACACAACCCCTAGGATCTTGTGGAAAGATTATTCCATGAAAACCTAACCCCAGGAGCTATCAGCAGTGCCCTCCACCAGCAGCAGAAGGAGGATGTCAGCACCCCATGTGAAGATAGCACCCAGCCTGGGTGGTGGGAAGGGGCAGGCAACACCTCTAGCCTGCCTCATGGTTACCTGGACACCTGAGGTTGCCAAAGCTGGAGAATCAAGAATCATGAAAGACAGGATTATAAAGAAACAAAATTCAAAAATATCTTTTCTCCAACAATCAGACATGTTAATTGTAGTTTCAAAGGATTTTTTAAATCTTTAAATTCAAATCCAAACTAACTTAAGTCTAAAAATAGGGCTCCTTAAAATAAACACTTGCTAAATCTTCCTGCACACTGTTAATCACTAGGGGAGAGTTGCAATGCCATTGCCAAGCCTTGCAGTCCCCACCCAACAGGGAGGGAATAGGGGAGGTAGGCTTGAGACAAGAACTCCAGCTGCAAGGCAAGGCTGGGGCCAAACCCTGAAGCATCACCAGACACACATGGCACCCCACTTAAGAATGGAGCTCAACTTTTACAGTCTCCTAGGCACACTACAGTTCAGCCCATGACTCCTCACCTCAGCGAGACAGGGTTTTCAGAACATCCCCTTCTGTACTATAGTACTGTCCAGGGAACACAGATCCTCTTAATGCAGCTGCCCAGGGTCTGAGGGGCACCCTGGGCTTTTTCCTCAACTCCCTCTGTCCCACATCTGTGTCCTCTCACAAGGAGCCAGTCTCCTATTCCCCAAGACCCACAGCTGCCCAAGGACCTTGTTCTCAGGTACCCACAGCTAGAGCTAAGGATCACCCACTCACTTAACCCAACAGCTTCCTGGGACCAAGTGCCAGCAGTCAGTGGACAAAGCTCAGGGAACCAGAAGTCAAGTTCGAGCACAGAGCCAAAGTTTATCCTGCACAGCTGAGAAGGAGCACCAACACAGGTGACAAGGAGAAAGACAGGTAAGGCATGAGAAGCCCACAGAGCCTTGAAAGAGCTGATAAAGATGAAAGGGGGCCTTGCCCTAGATCAGCACTAATGCTCACTTTTTTCTCCAAATCTTAGTTTTGTGGCCAATGACACCCAGATCAGCATGGTATTCTTACTGGGTAAAAAAGAATGACCACCCCAAATCACATATGATTTGAGCACTGTGAGCACTGAGCACAGGTTTGACACCTGGGTCCAAGTCAGGTTGTAGGCTTTCAAGCCCCACAGCCTGACTGATGCTCAACATCAGGTACAAGAAGAGGTGAACCCCTGGACAGCTGGCTGTTAGGGTCCAGAGGGAAGCGAGCGAAGTGTAGTGGGAACAACCATCTCAGAACAAAAGCCAAACTATAGGCAGAGTCTTGTCCCAACAGCGTAGTACTACTGCAGCTTCCAAAAACACAAGGCACCCAAGGTGCAGCTCTAACTCCAACACAGCATGCATCTTTTCAGGCCCACAGAGGTATTCCCAGACTGCAACCTGGAAAAGGAGAGGTACAAACAAAGCTCAGGTTCATAATGCTGACTGCCTCCCTTCTATCCCATAGAAATGCTGCATCCCCCTCCCTACCTGGGTGGAGCAGGGCATCCACCCTGAGCCCAGTGCCTGGCTTACACAAACCAGTTCTAATAGCACTTAGTACCTATGTTCAAACACAGGGGCTCCCTGTTTGCGTCCCCCGCCTTCTTCAGTTTCTAAGGTTGCAGCCACTTTGCAGCCATGAGGAAAGCCACTATGCAGGCCAGCCAACCCTCCACTGAATTACAATAGCCAGTATATCCCATTACAACTTGGGCCACTGCCATCTCCCACAAAACTCCCTGATTGATCTAGACTGTGGCATCCAGGGCAGTGTGTTGCAGGCAAAGGTCCTGAACTTTTGGGAGTGAAGAAGAGGAGCAAGAAGGCAATAAAGCAGCTGGAGCCCACGCTTGGGAACTGCAGGAATGCAGAATGCTTGTTTCCACTGGTGCCTGTAGAGCACAGGTTACAGGGCACCTGCCTAACCAGGGCTGCTCTTATATGAGCTGGAAGCAACTTAGGACAGAAGGCTCATCCCCCACCCAAGCCTTCAGAAGAACCCCAAGTTGGAGACACCCAGACACAGCTCTGCTAAAACATTTCTCCACTATGAACAGAGATGCATCATTGTTGGTCTTTTGGCAAAGATCAAGTATACTATGAATAGAGATGCAGAAGTACCAAGAGGGTCAAAGGATTCAAAAAGTTTAATTCTTTGACCACCCCTCCTTGGAGAACTAGTTCACTTAAAAAGCTTAGCACTGAGCCTGCCATGCAGCTGAGGAATAAAGACTGATAAGCCTGCTGAAAGGGTGGCTGGCAGCATCCCTGGGTCCCCATGCAGACCATAGCATGACTCTCCTAAACAGAACTGAAGCCATCACACATGGGAAGACAGCCTCAGAGCCACGCAGAGCTGCCAAGCAGAGACAGAAGTCATTCTCCACAGCTCCAAAGCACCACATTGTCCATCAACAGAGAAAAGAGCCCAAAACCTTTTACTGCCTGGGCCTACTAACAGCCTCCGGCCCCAGGGCCTTCCCACCACTTACTTTTCTTGCCTCTGAGAGTGTGAATGCATGTGTATGTGCATGTGTGTGAGTACATGTGTGTGCATGCACAAGTGCCTGCACATCCACCCACAGAAAGGCAGCCTGGTAGGCTCTTGCTCATCACTACCACCTCACATGAACCATGCATGAAAACAACCTTTGGATGATGTTCATATGACCTCAGAAACACCACTGAGCAGGTGATCTATCATTGGTGTCCAGTCTCACCAGGCTATCAGAAGCCTTCAGAACTCACAAAGATAATGCTTCTGACAGGTTGGCCTAGAAATGCTTGGAAATAACCTTTACATTCAAATCTATGCTATTCACAGATATCCTGCTTTGAAGTGAGAACAATCTTTCAACCTATCGAGAAGAATGTTGCACAGACATCCACTTTCTAAGGCAGTGGGGTGCAGAGAAGCTGGGATTGTAGCATGGGGTAACCAAGCACAAGCACAGGTACAGCATCCCCCAAACCACGTGACCACACATCCTGGAACCAAAACTTGCAAGAAACCAGTACTCACTTTTCTCTTCAAGAATCTGACCTGAGAAGATTTTTAAAACCCTGAATAATTCAATAACAAGCAATGAAACTGAAGCAGTAATAGGGGGGAAAAAACCTACCAAGGAAGAAAAGCCTAGGTTCAAATGGATTCATTATTGAATTCTACAAGAACTTCAGGGAAGGTCTAGTGTTAATACTCCTCAAACTCTTTAGTGAAATCCAAAGGGAAGGAGTATTTCCAAAGTCATTCCTGGAAACTAACATTACCCTGATTCCGAAACTAAACAAGGATCCAACCAAAAAGAGAATTCCAGGTCAACCTCTTTAATGAATGTTGATGCAAAAATCCTCAAAAAGACACTGGCAAACAGAATACAACAAAACATCAAAAAGATCATGCATACATCATGGTCAAGTAGGCATCATCCCAAGGATGCAGAGATGGCTCAATATACCCAAATCAATACATGCAACCCATCACATAAGCAGAACCAAGGACAAAAATCACATGATCATCACAAGACACAGAAAAATCCTTTGACAAAATTCAACATCCATTCATGATTAAAAAGAAAAAAAGCTTGAAAAAATATAGAAGGACCTTATCGAAATCTGATGAGTTATTTATGACAAACCTACTGCCAACATCATATTAAATGTGGAAAAACGGCGGCGGGCGGTCATTGGCTGGCGGCGGTTGCGCGGTTGCGGCGCTGTGAGGTCTTCGGGCGCTGGCAAATCGGGCCCAGGATGTAGAGCGGCTGTGCCAGACGGCGCGTCTGACGCGAGCTCGGGTGGGGTAGAGAGTAGGGGGCGGTAGTCGGGGGTGGTGGGAGAAGGAGGCGGCGAATCACTTATAAATGGCGCCCAAGCAGGACCCGAAGCCCAAGTTCCAGGAGGGTGAACGAGTACTGTGCTTTCATGGGCCTCTTCTTTATGAAGGAAAGTGTGTAAAGGTTGCCATAAAGGACAAACAAGTAAAATACTTTATACATTACAGTGGTTGGAATAAAAATTGGGACGAATGGGTTCCAGAAAGCAGAGTACTCAAATATGTGGACACCAATCTACAGAAACAGCGAGAACTTCAAAAAGCCAATCAGGAGCAGTACGCAGAGGGAAAGATGAGAGGGGCTGCTCCAGGAAAGAAGACACCTGGTCTGCAACAGAAAAATGTTGAAGTGAAAACAAAAAAGAACTAACAAAAAAGCCCTGGTAATGGAGATGGTGGCAATACCAGTGAGACACCTCAGCCTCCTCGGAAGAAGAGGGCCCAGGTAGATCCTACCGTTGAAAATGAAGAAACATTTATGAACAGAGTTGAAGTTAAAGTAAAGATCCCTGAAGAGCTAAAACCGTGGCTTGTTGCTGACTGGGAATTAATTACCAGACAGAAACAGCTCTTTTACCTTCCTGCCAAGAAGAATGTGGATTCCATTCTAGAGGACTATGCGAATTATAAGAAATCTTGAGGAAATACGGATAATAAGGAGTATGCTGTTAATGAGGTTGTAGCAGAGATAAAAGAATACTTCAATGTGATGCTGGGCACTCAGCTCCTCTACAAATTTGAGAGCCCACAGTACGCTGAGATCCTTGCCAATCACCCTGATGCACCCATGTCACAGGTGTACGGAGCACCACATCTACTGAGATTATTTGTACGAATTGGAGCTATGTTGGCCTACACACCTCTGGATGAGAAGAGCCTTGCTTTATTACTGAATTATCTTCATGATTTCCTCAAGTATCTGGCGAAGAATTCAACAACTTTGTTTAGTGCCAGTGATTATGAAGTGGCCCCTCCTGAGTACCATCGGAAAGCAGTGTGAGGCGCTCTTACTCGTGTTTGGATCTCTGTCAACATGTTTTGTTCCTAGTCCTTCTCTTGTACAAATGATGTACTTTGAAGATGTTAGTGTACAACAGAGTTGAGGTTTGTTTTGATTTTAAACAGAAAATAAAAGGGGTTGCAGCTCCTTTTTTCTTTTTTCTTTTCATTTCAAAGTTGCTACCAGTGTATTCAATGATGGACAACAAAGAGACATGGTGTAGTGTTTTATTGCCTAGTTGACAAAGCTGCTTTTGAATGCTGCTGGTTCTATTCCTTTGACACTACGCACTTTTATAATATGTGTTAATGCTATATGACAAAATGCTCTGATTCCTAATGCCAAAGGTCCAATTCAGTGTACATAACTGAACACACTCATCCATTTGTGCTTTTTTTTTTAAACGGTGCTTAAAGAGCCCATCCTTTGCAAGTCATTCATGTTGTTCCTTAGGCATTTTCTCTTTGCTCAAATTGTTGAAGAATGGTGAATTGTTTCATGGTTTTT
>NW_004624737.1:14256917-14327937 GCF_000247695.1 Heterocephalus glaber
GATTTTTGTAATAAGCTTTCTATATCCTTTTAAATTCTGTAAAATCTGTGGTAATGTCTCCTAGATCTTAATATTGTAATTTTAAAAATGTATAACTGATATTGTGTAACAGGAAGAAAAAGTCTAAAAGAGCAGGGGAATTGGGAGGGATAGGGGAAGGGAAAAAAGGAAAAGGAAAAACATATGAGAAGAGGAAAAAAATGGAAACAAGGTCTTTGCAAATAGGGAAGGGTGGAGGGGGTGAAGGGAGGGTAAGGGAAGGGGGAAAAAATAAGAATGAAGAGACTCATGTAATGGTATAAGATCCCAATGATGAATGTAACTGTATTGTATACCTAAAATGTACCAATAAAGTTAATGGGGAAAAAAAACCATACTTAATTCAAAAAGAAACTCACAGACTGAAAGTTAAAAGGAGGAAAACAATACTCCCTGTAATGGGAACCCAAAAAAAGCAGGAGTAGCTATCCTCTTTGCAGACCAAGTGGATTTCAAACCCACACTGATTACGAGAGACAATGGACACTATATCCTTGTAAAGGGAACAATCAAAGAGGAAGACATGAAAATCATAAATATCTATGCAGCAAACACCAGTGCACCCAACTATATAAAATGAATACTACCAGACATGAAAAACCATATAAATACTAATACAATAGTAGTGGGGAACCTCAATACCCCACTGTCACATATAGATAGATCAACTAGACAAAAAAAAAAGAAAAGAAAATGGAAAGATATCCCCTGTTCTCAGGTAGACAGAACCAATGTAGTCTAAATGGCTTTTTCCAAAACTGATACATAAATTTAATGCAATTCCAATCAAAATACCAACAGTATTCCTCATAGATCTAGAGAAAACAATCCTAAAATTTATATAGAACTGAAAGAGACCCAGAATAGGAAAAGCAATCATGGGTAACAAAAGCAAAGTAGAAGACATCACAATCTAGGATTTTAAGTTATATTACAAAGCTAACATGACAAAAACAGCATGGTGCTGGCACAAAAACAGACATGTAGATCAATAGAATAGAAGAGAGGAAGCAGAAACAACCCCAAATACATTCAGCTATTTGCTCTCTGACAAAGAGGCTAAAAACATATACTAGAAAAAAGACTCTTTAATGGTGCTGAAAAAAGTGGATTTCACATGCAGAACAGTGAGTCTAAACCCATATATCTCACTATGTACTAAACTAAAATCAAAATGGATCAAAGATCTAAATGTTAAAACAGAAAAATGTAATCTGCTGGAAAATAAAACAGGTAAAATTCTTGAAAACAGGCATAGGCAAGGACTTTCTAAACAAAATCCCAATGGAAAAAGTAATACCAAAAAAAAATCAACAAATGAGATCATACCAAATTAAAAAGCTTCTGCACAGCAAAAGAAACAACCAAAGTGAAAAAGATAACCTACAGAATGAGAAACTTTTTCCAGCTATTCCTCAGAGAACTAACACCTAGAATATATAAAGAACTCAAAAAAATTAGATCCCCCAAATAAAGACCCAATCAAAAAATGAGTATGTAAAATGAATACACTTCTCAAAATAAGTGCATATGACCAATAAATATATGAAAAAAGTTCAAATTACTGGCTACTACAGAAATCCAAATTAAATACCACTGAGATTCTATCTTACTCCAGAAAGAATGGGTATCATCAATAAATCAAATAATAACAAATGCTATCAAGGCTGTGGGGGTGGGGAGGATTCTACATTGTTGGTGGGAATGTAAACTAGTACAATCACTATGGAAATCAGTAGGGAGAGTCCTCAAAAAACTAAAACTAGAAACTCAATTTGATCCAGCTATTCCCCTTCTAAGTATCTTCATGAACGTGTTAAAAACATATTACAATAATACATGCATACTCATGTTTATAGCAGTGCATTTTTTAATTGCTAAATCATAGAAATGACCTATACGTCCCTCAACAGATGAATAAAGAAAATGTGGTATATATACAAAATGGAGTACTACTCTGCCATAAAAAAGGACAAATTTGAGTCATTTGTAAGAAAATGGATGCACCTTGAGACCATAATATTAAGTGAAATAAATAAGACATGCAAGTTTAAATATTGCATGGTTTTCTCTTATATGAGAAACCCAAATATAAATAAAGAGCAAAATAAAAAATAAATAATAAGATGTATGAAAATCTTTTCAAATTGGAAGGGGAATGAGAGATGGAGGGAGGAGAGGGAAAGGTAAACCTACAATATAAATAAAGAGCAAAGTAACAGACAGATGGTAACAGAAAGTAGAGAGAACTTTTCCAAATATGAAGGGGAACAAGAGATGGGTGAAGGGGAGGGAAAGGGTATGAAAAAAAAAATTGAAAAAATGGAGATAGAGCTCTTGTAAATGGGAATGGGATTAAGAGATAGAGCAGGGAGGGAGGGGTGATGTAGAGGATGAAAAAAGAATTAAGATGTATTATGTACATCCCCATAATAAATGTAATCATTATGTACTGTAAATATGTACTAATAAAAATAAAGAATCTGGCCTGAGAGTCCTGGGCAGAAGCCACTGTGAGACAGCTACCCACAGCATGCAGGACACTGTGTTGACACAGGTGCAGGTGCCTGTTATGAAGACAGGGCTCAGGCCTTCCCCAGACAGACTCATGCCACTGTCAGGCTGAGGTTAGGTTATGACATAATTTTTAAAGTCCAGAATCTAACAAATGACCCAAAATTTAAAAACAAAGTACTAAATTTTAGAAAACACTATTTCAAATGGGTCTGGATGTTTCAATCATTGAATTTATAAATATTTGGGAGAAGAGCCCAGGCTAGATGGGCCTGGAGAGGAGTATAGGCAAGGTGTGTAGGGACTTGCCCCGATCCAGGGCTCCGTTCAAGAAACACAAATCCCAAAAGGGGTCCTGTCCAATGGTCAGCACCTGCAAACACAGAGATCAGCCCTACTGTGTCTCAGCATAAACTTCCGGCCTCTGCTTTCTCCTCAATCCTTCTCCAGATCTGGTTGCATACAGTAAAGAGGCCATGTGAAGATGTGATGAGAATGAGCCATCCACAGGCCAAGCAGAAAGCCTCAGCAGAATCTAGCCCTGCTGGCCCTTTGTCTCAGACTTGCAGGCTCCAGCGATATAAGAAGACCCGACCTGTGAAATCTGCCACAGCAGCAGAGCTGACAGATATACTCATCTCTCCTTGGCTCTCCCAGAATCCACCAGCTCCAACTGAGCCCACCAACCCCTCCTGCCTGGCTCCCTGCTTTGACCCTAACCCTCAAGCAACAACCATCCATCCAGTAGCCATGTCTTCTCAAGATCTGGATGGTCACACTGTCTATAATGTTGTCCAGAGTCACTTAATTTCAACCATCCTCTCCTAGCAAGGCTCTGGCTTCTTCCCATAGAACAGCATGGCCTTCTCAGGTCACCTGGAAGAGGTCCCCACTGACATCTAAGCAAAAACAACAAGAACCAGAAGGAAGCTAGCAAGGTGATTGCAACAGCCTAGGCAAACATTTTCCAACCCTAAGTATCTCCATGGTGACTGCCCAGAAACACAACAACCTCAGGCCTTAGACCCATGAGTGTGGACATGGTGGAGAGGCCCTTTTCAACAGTCAGTTAAAAAGGAAAATCTCGAGGCTACAGATTTTTTTAAAAAATAGAGAATCTGATGAAAACTACAAACTGCACCTCAAAAACAAAGAATTGAGAAAGCTGACTCAGGCACCCAGAACCTGAAACACCCACCCACAAGCTCTAGTTGAGCACCCTGCTTTAAATTGCTCAGGTTGCAAAAAGGAACACAAAGCCACAGAAGGATGCCTTGCCAAGCTGGGATTCACATCACCCATAAGTGACTGTCTCCCTGCACATGTTGAGACCTCAGGATCTGAGGGTGGTGCTCATACACTTGAACTCCCTTCTCTCCCACTCCTTGACCTGGATCCCTCGGCCTCACTCCCTCCATGGCTACCACTATAAGTCAGAGGTCTCAGAAGGGGGAAGGGGGAAACATAGGGTGTACATCAGTGGTAAAGAGCTTGCCTAGCCTGTGCAGGGCTCTGGATTTGATTCCCACCACTGCAGAAAGGGAGGGGGGTTTCAAGTTCATTATCTCACTTCTCTATAAGCACCCCACCTTCAGGGGCACAAGAGTTATCTCCAACTAGTTCCCCCAAATGCCTGGACCCCCAATCTCTCCTCTATCACCAGCCACATCAATTTCAATCCTCATTATTCTAGTGTTCCTTTTTTTCCCTCTGGCCAGACTAGCTTATATCCCTTACCGCTGTAATCCACATCAGTGCCCACTCAAGAAATGCACCTCCTTTACATGTGCACAGTCATCACATGGGCCAGCACCAGTGGAAGGGCTTTTACCAAGCACTGATCTCTTCCCATGCCACCTGTGATGCAAGTCCTGTGACTAGCCCCACTGCACAACTGAGGAAACCAAGGCACAGTAAGACAAGTGACCTGCCCAACCTCACACAATCAGCAAGAAGTGGCTTCAGGATTTGAACCCACATCCTGGTTTGTGGCCCTAAGGTGCTGCAGCCAGGGGGGCGAAGAGAGTTCTAGCATCTCAATGGCACTTGCCAGACCCCTCTCCCCTGGCCCTGTGCCTGCACCACCACCTACCTACTAGATGGCCATTCCCTATGTTCCCTTCACCTCTCCTCTTCTGTTCTCCCCCACTACCAGGTCTCTCCCCTCTTCTCCAGAGCCTGCACCCAATCCTCTGCACATTCCCTAGATGTCCTCACTCATCCTTCCCCAGCCCCAAATAGAGCCATTATAGGTAAGGCTGTCACTCACCATCAACTGCCCAAGACTGGCAAGGAGACAGAGAATGTGGGTCTTTTATACAGATTTTGTTTGTGCTGCAAAAATCACTGAAAGAATTTAGAAAGCCTATACCCATATGGGGCAAGGGTGGGCAGAGCAGCTCAAGTTTGGGCTCATATTTACATTATATTACATTACATTATTGGGCACAGTATTAAGACAGACATCAGGGCTTTTTTGTACTGATGCTGAATCAAAGTCAACACTTTTTGTAGGGGGGATATTAATCTCCCAAGAGTTAAATAACTCTCTAACATTTCAATTTTAAAATCCTGTTTTGTTGTTGTTGTTCTTGTTGTACTTGTTGTTTTAGTGCGGGTTCAATATTGAGCCTAATCTCAGAACAAATTTTAAGTTAGGCAAAACTGTTGACATTTAGCTAAGATACCCACAACTAAAATAACCCAAGAAATCTCAGTGTAACAGCAGTATGGTTGCTGGTGTTTTGAAGCATGCCCTACATGGCAGCAGTGAAGTCTCTCAAGGACAGGGAGCCTGCTTTCCTTTTCAACTAAGAGTTCAACTGATACTGAGGAACAGATGTAGCCGGAACGAGAGACCACATGACCACAGCTGACAGATCTGCTGTGTGGTGTCCAGGAAAAAGGCTTAAGAGCCACAACTGCTCCTACCATCCACACCCAACAACTCCACACCTTCTAGGAGAAAAATCATAGTCACAGTTCATCACCCACTCTGGCTGTGGCCTGCCTGACATCCCAGCCAAGCCCACTCTTTCCCACCTTGGGGCATCTCCTCCAGCCCCTTCTGCCTATGACTCAGCTCAAACGGTACTTCTTGGAGATGTCATTTCCCACCTTCCTTCAATAGTTAGGCCCCAACATGGCCCCTTCTCCAGATTTGTCTCACTCTTATACTACTAAAACTGGGCCTCAAGAGGGCAGAGGCTGTTACACTTATCACAGCCATATCTCATTCCCTGGCTCAGTGCCAAGTGGGTCACAGTCCCAGATAAATGTGTAATAAGAAGCACAAACATAGAGAGATGCCGGTGGGACTAGGGTCCCCTACCACCTCCTGGACACCTTATCTCTCAGCAATGTATTAGCCTTAGGCACAAATAACCATGTGAAATAATCAGAATCCTGTTTTTAAATTATTCAGAAACTTAAGAAGACTACAGAGCAGGAAGACCCTGCTAAAGAACCAAGACCACAAAAGGACTTTATTGCTGCTGGCTACAGGTCTGGCTTTGCCTTCCGAGCTTCTCTTCAGGCACAGTGGCCCTACCTAGGAGTTTCTCCATGCCTCCTTCCTCCCCTGTCCCTTTGTTCCTACTGGGCCTCAGCAAAACCCCTTCTACACCTGGCCACCTTTCTAAATTCCATTCAAAGTTTCCCAGAGCCTGAAGGTCCAAAGAGATCTGGACAGAGATCCTGCAGTGTTGGGCCTAGTTAGGTGCATGCCAGGCAGTAGTACCAAGTGGACAGTAGCAAAATACATGTGAGGGCTTGTGCAAGTCACTCTAAAACTGGGGTCCGAGGTGAGGGTATGAAGGGACCAGTGGCCAAGCCACAGCTGTTCATCCCATGTCAGGTCTTAGGATATAACCTGGACCCACAACACTTTTGGGCTCCACACAGCACAGGCAAGGTGCAGGTTGCAGGGCTGCATTCCTTGATTCAGGTGAGGACAGGGAGGCACTAACTCAGAAAACAGACACGTGGTGCAAAATGACTCATAACAGCTTGTGTTCCAAGATAACCCAGGAGATTCCCATATGTATCCTGTTAGCTAAATGAAAGGTGAATAATGCAACATGTGCCACAAAGGTCCTCAGAAAAGATGAACTGCAGACTGGGGTGTGGACAAGGGCAAACTCCAGCCACAAGGTCTCAGGAGCACCACAGCCTTGGGGCCACAGCTAGCTTCTCTCCCTTTTTCCAACCAGGACTAGCGTTTGATTTGGTAGAGCACCCTCTAGAACATGCAGCTACAGACCTGAAAGAAAAACCAGCATACAAGTGCTGTCCAGAACCTGGTATGAGCCTCATTCAGAATCTGTCCTTCACCCTGCAAACAAAACCAAAACTCCACCAGACAGGGCTAAGCTGTGATCCTAGGACAGGCAGAAAACAAGTGCCGATCCTGAGGGTGGGGTGTACTCCACCAGCTCCTCTGGTCCCTGGTGAGAAGTCTAGAAAAGGCCACAGCCCAACCACAGCTTCCTGGACCAGGCCTGCGTAGTCGGGGTTGGGGATCCAGGTGGAGGCCTCATCTTCAAAGCCTGAACATATAACTCAGGCAGAGAAGGACAGAAGAAAGCCACAAGGAGGGCCATGACAGCAGTGAAGAAGATCCATGCCAGGTGGGTGGCATCTGTGGGCAAAGGGATTTGGAGTGAAATTACTTCCCCAAATAGTGCTTATGGTCTGGGCATGGCCGGAGCTACAGACTCTAAAAAGCTCAAGGAGGCACAATATGAATGACATCAAGCAGGCCATTTGGCAGTGAGTGTGAGAGGCAGATAATTATACTAGGAGGGAAAAAAGCCAGCATAAGGGTTCCTCCAACGACTCCATTAGGCCCCTAACCATTGGCTCCCTGGCTGACACAGGTGCTCAGGGCACGGGGAGGGGTGGTGTTGGCAGCAAAGCTGCTCAGAGAGCCCAACTGGGGCATTCATGCGCTAACTATTCAAGTTCACGCTCAATAATTCCTCCTCACTAATATAAACACTGCTCACAGGACTTCAAATAAACAGATTTCTACAGGAAAAAGAGCCTAGAAGTAAACACTAAGCACAGGCTGTGGCTCAGTTTGCGGCTGGTTAGGGAAGTGGGTGCCCCTAGCTTTTCGCTTTTTCACTGGTTTTCAAATGACTGTAAATGTGGTTAGATTGGTTTGGTTGCTAACTTTAAGATTTTTAACCAGATTCACAGTGACGTATCGGCTCCACCAGCGCTGAACCTGTGCTTTCTTCCCTCACCTACTTTGTGGTTCACCAGAGTTTGTGGATTCCAGTTGTACTTAACACCCTGGACAGGCCATCTAAGTTTTTCCAGGTGGGTTTTGTATCATGAAATGCTCTGAGGCAGAAAACAGGTGTCATACAAATGCATAGGCTGGCTGGTATTAGGGGCTATCCATCAAATATGTGCAAATACCAGGCCTGCTGAGGAAGAACGAAGGCATTTATTCAGCACACAAAAAACCCAAACAGCCAGACAATGAGCCTGGAACCCTAGCTCTGCCAGGATTTTAATCATCAACATTTTGGCATAAAGTTAACATTAACATTGCTTAATATGCTCTTAAGATTACAGAAAACAGAAATATTACCAGACACATGCTCCAGAGACTCTTTACCTGTCACATTGTTGATTTAGCATCTCTCAGCCACCATAGCCCCAGCTGCCCTTAGGAAAGATTTTACCACAGCTGCACTCTAGGCCTCAAAGGAAAACACCCTCTCAAAGACCCTCACCTGTCTCCCTGTGCAGGAGACATCAGTAAACAGAAAGGAGACATGCTCTCAAGGTGCTCGCGTAACACGTACACCACAACATTTCAACAACATGTCAAAATCTGCAAAAAGGAGACAAACATGAAATAAACTCAGCCAAAGTGACTTTAAATAGATGCTTTCACCTTGATTCTAGAGAGTCCCAGGTCTTGACCCATGTTTCAGCCAGCAGCAGAGCAAAGAAAATACTGCAAGCCTCCCTGCAAACAGATCCAGCAACACATACAACATACATGTGTTAAACAGTAGTAGTGGCATTCTTCTAAGCCAGAGCTTTCTCTAAATTTTGTCTTAGGTTACAAAAGCTACAAAGAAAAACTGGAGCAAGCATGCAAGCCCATTAATATGACTAGAGGACAGTGACCAGCAATATCACTACACTACACTTTGCAAGAGCCAGACAAATTCAAACAAGCAAAGAGAAAATAACCCCCACAAGGAACTTTGGGCCCTTCAAGCCTCCAGATTTCTCAAACCCATGGATAAAGTGACATGTAGCCCCACTGTCCCTCAACACCCCATCTCTCCACCACAGCTGAGGAGATAGCAGGCAGGGTCAGCCAAATGTTCAAACCCCCGCCAGTACCCCTAGAAACCTGGACTCCCCAGGCAGGGAAGCTGTGCAACTCCAATGCCTGTTTACCACAACAAGGGAAACATCTCAGTCCAGAAAGTGAGCTCCCCACCACCCAGCCAAGGGCATTTCATTAGCTGCAAAGGACACTTAGTATTTTTTTGGAAGACCTCTGTACAGGCCACAGGTATTTTCCTATCAATAGTTTCCTCCACTTAAGCCTCTAGCCCCACATCAAAAGAGATCTCAGCTCCCACAAGCTGGAGGCCAGCTTTGGCAGTGCCTGTGTTTCTAGCCCTGGCTCCTTGGATGAGCTGTGTCTTTCTTCAACTGAACTTACAATGCCAGATGTGAGATTTTAGAATCAGAATTCATCCGCAGAAGACTCTGTGAACATTACCACTCACCTGACTTTTTGCTCTTCTAATTAGGAGTTATGAAAAAGGGCACCTTGAAAACCAGCTGTGAGTGCAGGACCCTCACTCTCTCAGAGGGGACAGGAGCATGGTGACATGGAGAATAGGGGGTGGCAGTCAGGGTGTACTCCTGCTTGGCTCAACATTAGTCAGTCATTAGTAAGCAAGGACCCAGAAGCCCAGGGTCTGGGTTTGAATTCTACTGGCCTCATGGCTTTACGTGAGAGTTGCTCATCTGTCAGCCCATGTTTTCACTTGTACAATAGGATCAACAGAGCACATTCATTTCTGGGTTGCAGGGAGGACTAAATGCTTCCAATATACAAAAACCTCACCTGAGAACCTGACACACAAAGCACATCATCAACATTTGCTCCTTTTTATTATGTTAGTTCAGCTCCCTAACAGCTTTGCTTAGGCAAAAGTCAGTGGTTCTGATTACTGATGGTCCTGTGTGACCCAGAGGACCCTAGTCACAGAACCAAACAGCTGCAATGGTTGGGGGCAGAATCATCAGGCTCATCTCAAGGGCTACTCTCTGTCTCTGATGATGAGACCTAAGACCAAAGCAGACCCATCTAGCAGGGTCTAGAGCAGTAACTGAGGGTGGCAGATCCAGGCAGGTACACTGAATGATAGGCATGCGCTTTCACATGGGATCCCCTTCCCCAGCAGGTTTCAGCCTCTCTTCAACAGGAACCACTAGTCTCTCTGGATGCACAACAATCTCATTTCTCCCTCTTACCCTTCCCCTCTCCCAGCAAAAGATACCTACTTCCTGCTGTAGTCCTAGGTAGCTACTGCTCAGAGTGGGAGATAGTACTTACAGCACCAAGGACCTAGCCAGTGCCTTGAGCCTGTTGGAGAGCTGGGTAGGCAGGGAGAGCTGCGCAGGCAGTATGCCCTGCCAAGATGGACCTGAACAGATAGCCAGCAGCTCAGAGAATGGTCCCACCACTTAAGCAGGCTGTGCAGGGAAGGGTGGTGTCTTAATTACTTTCGCATTGCTAAGACAAAATATTTGACACTCTTAAGTTAAAGAAGGAAAGCTTTATTTTAGCTCACAATTTGTAAAAGTTTCAGTCCATAATCAGCTAGCTCCAAGGCAGGGTAGTATGGCACAGGGACATAGCAGGGGAGAAACAGTCCATACCAGGGTAGACTGCCTTTTTTCCCTTTTTATTCCATCCAGGCTGCAAGCCTATTGGTTGCCACCCACACCCAGGGAGAGTCTTCCTCTTCAGTAAGTCCATCATCCACACCCAGAACCATGCTAAACTAATCAAGGGGACCAATCAAGTATCATCCATGATCAAGTCACTTCCAAAAGTCTTACCTATGAGTGCATGAGACTTTGGGAGGTCATCTAGATATAAGCCATATCAGGTGATATAGCATTTTCATTCCTCACCCAAAGGACCACCACACAGCTGCCTTATCAGCATGTGATAGCACTAGAGCAACATGGCAAAGGAGAAGTGTGCTCTCTGTTTATGTTATTAAGATCAAGCTCCAGCTATACCATCTTCAAATATCCAGCTCCGGTCAGTCACCATGGTATTGAGGGCCCCAAACCACAGGTACTGCTACCTCCCAATGGTTTAGTTGGTCCGTTGGTTTAACTGTTGGTGCATTGGAATTCTTGGGGAAATATGCAAGTATTTTGTAACTTTAAAATACATAATTTTATAATAAAATTTTAATGCAAACTCCCAAAATGAAGAGATTGTGGCCAAGCTGCCTAACATTCTTTTTGAATCTGAAGTTAATTGAGCGCCAGCATCTTTGCCAGGCCAACAGGTGTCCAGGGAATCACCTGGACAGCGTGTGAGAATCAGAGGGCTACCAGAGCTCCTCCTCTCTCATCCCACAGCAAAATAACAAAAAGACTCCACAAACATTATCAGGAAAGACTTCCTACCCCTCCACCAAAACTTCAGCCCCTTCTTCCTGCCTATGCTGAAATTGAAGGAGACCAAGATGCCCACAGATGTGTTAGTAGATATGCCCACAGAGGTGCCCACAGATTTACCTGTAGAAGCACAGAAGTTACATGTGACCACTGAGAGCCACCAGTGCTGTGAAAGCTTACAGCTCAGACAAAGCAAATGTGCGATGAACAACAAGGAGACGTTTGCAAGGAGATCATGTCAGCTTTACAGGGTAAATCATGCAAAATGAAATTTTATTGTTTCTAACCAAAGAAGATTGACAATCCAAAAGAAAAAATAATGTAGAAATCACAGGAATTTAACACTACCTGCTATATGGTTAGAATTAGTCATTTTAATGTTGAATAGAATATTGAAAAATATTGAAAGAATTTTTTTAAAAAGAATACTGACAAGAGCATACCATTGCAGTCTACATTTACTGTCTTGGTTTTTGCAAACATAAGCAACAAACTTACATGCTTTTTGGTACATTTTTTTGGGGGGTACCAGGGATCGAACTCAAGACTTTACGTTTGCGAGGCAGACATGGTGCCACTAAGCTAAGTCTCCAGCAAACTTACATGATTTTTGGCAACAAAATTTTAGTCTCTATTTACTAACCTTCAATTGTTTCATAAAAATCCTTAATAATTTACTTGCAGTAGAAAATGTGAGGTTTTAATTAAAGGCAGCTTAACAAATGGCTGTTCTCACGCTGATGCTAGGAACTTCTGAGGCATCACTGCAGGCATCCACCTGCACCCCTGGAAACAGCCACAGGTCACACCCACTTCCACTGGCCTCTGCTGACACACCAAAGGAACACTGACTGGCAGGAACTGCTGCCGCTGTTTCAGCCAAGCCTTTTCATAAATTTTGCCAGATGTGGTCACTGAGCACTCAGTTACCATATGATCATTCAAAATGGGGTCGGCATATAATTCACACCAAACCTCTTCTGAATAAACTTTATATTGAGAGAATTAAATAACATTTTAAATGACTGGGTGTTGAATAATGAAGCTGGAATCAGGTGGACTGCTGGCCATAAATACGTGCAAAAACAGCTTCAGAAATCACCCCAAGCCTTGAATCTTCTCCACAGGTATCTTTAAACAAAAGTACTTAGATCATGAGTATCTTTTAGAGATTTGGCTGGAACATAAACTGCTGAAGGGCAATGGCTTTTTGCCCTGTTCACCAACATCTCCCCAGAGCCCAGACTGGCAGCACCTGGGACAAAACAGACAAGCAAATATTTGTAGAATGAATTTATTAATCTTCCCTATTATGAGTTTGGACACTGGTATACATGTACCTGTGTGTATGCATGCATGCAGGTGGCATATATGTGCCCATGTATATGATATGTGTGTGCACATGCTAAGAAATATCTCCTCTACCCCAAGATTTTTTTCTTTTAGCTCTCTTGGTACTTTTTCCAATTATTTTTTTCTCTTTTACATTCACTGTATTTTATTTTCAGACAAAAATTTGCCACATTCCTGCAATCAAGACTGTCTTACCAAAGATGAGCTCTCTGTCACCTTGGGTAGTGGTTTTACTTTTTCTTTCTGAGAGAGACAGAAAATACTGGTGTCTCACACCAACAGTCTCTTAGACTTGACTCAGTCAACCTCTGACCCAGTCACAATGTACATACTATAAGAACGGGGTAGAGGATTCAGCTTTTTTACCAGGCTACTTCATTCCTCCAAAAATACTGAAAAAAAATCCATCCCTCAACTAGAACTGCTACCTGCATCCTACCCTAATGCCCACAGACTTCAGGGTTGCTCTTGGTTCTAACCCATCCTTCTTACCTCCCTCTTATTGTGTCTCATTCAGACTGGTCAGATTCCCAAAGTCTAAGGGTGTGTTTTAATATCTGCTAAAATGGTCCCTGCTCATGATTATTTCTCAGCATTTGCTTACATGGGAACTTTTGAATCAGCTTAAAATTCCCCCAAAATTGTGCTGATGGTCCAGGAGAGAGGATTCAGTGTCTGCTGGGACAGATATCCCAGCATGCAGGACAAACCTTGGGTCATCTAAGCCACCCACAGTGGTACCGCCTCCCATGTCTGACCTGGGCAAGATGTGAGAAATCTGTTGCTCCTCTTGGGAGATTCCCTCCCTGATAAGAAAGCTGAACATAAAGCTGAACGTGATGCCCCAAGAGTACCAAGCACACCCAATGCCCACATCATGGTTCCCAGGATGTTCTCCAAAATGAAAAGCCACAGCTCCCCAGAGAACCAGGTAAGTCTGAGGTGGGGCAAAGAGCTAGTTAAGCCATGGTGCCAAAAGTTGAGAAATGCACCAGAAGCAATGGGACAAGGAGACCAGGACCCCAGAAGACCCCAGTGGGCAAAGCTGAGACCACTTGAACAACAACATACTCCCTCCAGTTTGTAAGCCAAGAAAGAAAATAAATACTATGGATCCACACTGACATGAATGAATGAGCACATAAACAAGTTAGAGGGAGACACAGAGCTTCCTCACAGAAGTATGCCAAATACTACATGAACACGCCACAGGAGGTAGAGCCTGACTGCCCTCCCCACAAGCAACTGGCTTCCAGTGACCAGAAAAGGCATGGGACAGTGGAGAGACTGGCAGCCCCTCCCCCAACCAGGCCATGGGACAACACTGCCAGGCCATGTCCTATACAGGGCAAGTATCCTGAAAGGATGGGATGGCAGGCATTTCCATGTCTGGGGTCTTCCTCCCAAAACCCTGGACTCCAATCTAACCATGGAAGACACCAGACAAACCTAAACTGTGAGACAGAAAACAAAATTTCTGGCAAGTTCTCAACAGTGTGAAGGGCATGAGCAAGTGCCATAGACTAGAGGAGACTAAAGAGATGGCATAAGAAAAGGTGACATGGGGCCTGGAGGGAACCCTGGGCAGAGCAGGAATACTAGTAGAGAACTGGCAAAGCCCAAATGAACCCTGAGTCTGTCCAACAGTCATGTGCCCATATTAATGTGTGGGCTGGACACACACACCACAGTTATATGAGACATTCATGTCAGGGGAGACATGGCAGCCAGATCTAAAGTTATTCCAGACCAAGAAGTCTCAAGGAAGTTATTAGGGAAAAGTGATTTTGTGTTCTGACTGTCGGAGGATGTTGTCCCCTTTCCTGCTTTTGCAAAATGTGGTTCTGAAGATGGCATGCAAGAGGGAGGTATCATCCCCTTCACAGGGAATGTGGAACAGAAGAACACAGAGCAGCATGAACAGAAGTGAGGTACACTGAGTCATCCAGCCTACCCCAAAACCCCCCTCCTCCCTCCTCCTTCCATGTATCCTGGAAGTCCATCACTCTATCACTGCAGCACTGACCAAGAGCAGCCCACTGGCAAGATGAGCAACAGTGACTCAAGTTACAAGGCCTTCTGCTCACAAACTAAGCATACCACTTCCATTTATTCTACTCCTCTCTCACCTCCTCCCTTGCTTCATTCAAAGATCACATTTCTTTAGTGCATGTCTACAACTCTTTTTCATACATAAGGTCACTTCTATTTATTAGGTATACAGGAATGCACCTGACTTGTAATTTATTTTTAGTGATTTGATTATAAATTCTTTTATTATATATTGCAAGTTTTTCTTTTTTTTTCCTTCAGTACTGAGGCCTGAACTCAAAGTCTTCACACTGAGCTATATCCTCAGCCTTTTTTCAGTTTTTATTTTGAGATAGGTTCTCACCAAGTCACTAAGTTGCCCAGGCTAGGCTTGGACCTGCAATCCTGCCTCAGCCTCCCAGGGTGCTGGGACTGTAAGTATGCACCACTACACCCAGCTTATATTTCAAGTTTTCATTAGTATCCCTTGCATTTTCCAGATGTATAATCATTTTTGCAAATACTTTTGCCTCTCTCTTCTAATATTCCAATATTACACTCTTCTTTCTTCTGTTTTAATTGCTATCTGAACTAGCCAGAGCTTCTGGAGTCATATTAGGCAACCATGGTTGGATAATCATCTTTGTCTTGTCTTTGACTCTAGTAAAAATGTTTGATTCCCATGTTTTAAAACCACATTATAGAAAAAAACACACACATACATTATAGAAACATCTACCTCTTTCTAGGTACTGAGCATTGAACCCAAGGCCTTCACACGGAGTCACTTATTTTTATTTTGAGCAAGGGTCTTGCAAATGGCCCAGACTAAGCTAGAACTTGTGATCCTCCTACATCAGCCTCCCAAAGTGGCTGAATTACAGGCATGTCCCACCACGCCTGTCTTCATGCTTTAGTTCTAAATTACTTCTAAAGCAAAGACCCACTGCAGGGCAGCACAAAAGCTAGAAACCTCAGACAGTTATAAAAAATAAACTTTTGTGAGTATAAACACAAACCTTATCACCTTACACACAACTTTTCAAAGGCTCCACCCCCACCAACACATATCTTTACGCCTTAAAGGAGAAGGCAAATGCAGTCTTCAGCTACCACAAATTATGCAGTTGAATTTCTCACATTTGGGGAAAACCGCAGGAGTCAGTACATGTGGAGCACAACTGATGAGCCTCATCCTAGGAAAACCACCTTTATGATAACTGTACCTGCCCTGCAGGGTAAATATGAAGAATAATCATATTTTAGTCAAGGGAAGATGTTGAATTTTATTAAGTATTTTCAGCATCAAGAAGGGTCTTTTCCTATTGATTAAATTAGTAACTTAAGAAAATGTAAAACTGTATTATCTGGTCTTTCTGAATGTCCAATCATCCTCACATTTCTAACAGAGTCACATATGCAAGATCTCTTTTTACTTGCTTTTGGATCCTACTTAGAATGACTTAACCTGGTTTAAGTCTGACAAAATTCCCTGGAGAACCACAGACATCAGTGCTGGTGGCCAAGAGAGAATGTGACCCAGAGAAGATGGCTAGCAATTGGCTCCACATACACTCTACATGCTGGGGCCACACTTGGGAGGTGAGGAGCTGCACTGCTCCCTGCCTCAGCTTTACAACATGCTCCGTTGTCTGTATTCCTGTAGGTAGTGAAATCCACCAGAATGGTCATCTTTCCTAGAAGACAGATGAAGGCATCTCTACAACATAAGCCCCAAATTCAAAGACCCTAAATCAGGAGAATGCAGCCAGTCATACACATGCATTTGAGAAGTCTATTTTTATTTTAAATGCCTGGGCTGCAGTTAGACACTGACCTGGATCCATTCCACAGTCTAAACACACATGTCCAAAAGCTTCCTGGGATGGCTGTGGTGAGAGCAACCTGACCACCACGTCTCCGGTGTATCATCCACCCAGGAGAATGGTCATCATGTGCAATGACAGAGTTGTAGGAAATTGATTGAAAAAGTGCTTCAGAGCAGTCTCTGGCTTATTCTCTAAGTTTTTAGGCTGGAATTGAAATCTTCAGATGTGCACCACTCATCTCTGTGAAAGGTGCTATGGGATTTCACTCTCTCAACTTGGCACAAAAGTTGTCAAACTGTGCTGTGAAGATGACTTGTCAGTGTGAGCATTGCTCCTGTGGGGGTACAACTGAGTGGCTATCAGGTGATCCCACTTGTCTTTCCAAGTACCATTTGGAGCCCAGCAGTGATCCTTCCATCTCCAGCATGGGCTTGGGGCAGGCAGCAGGCACTCAATGAACATCTGCTGTGTGAATAAATAGTTCCCAGATACAGCCATCTTGACAACTAAAGCTCTAGAGCACAAGGGGCAGCACACTACCACATCCTGGCCTCCTGAGAGCCCTGTGACAACGGTCTCTGGCAGGGTCTGGTGCACCCAGGATTCACACTGCACATTCCCTTCTTCCCCTCCTCACTTCCATTTTGGTCTGATTGTTTTTAGTCAAAGTGTTCAGCTGCTTAACATATACTCTTGACATGTATACATCTAATTCCAAAGAAACTTAGAAATGGTGCTCACAGCTGGAACTCAAGACTGACAGGTGGCTGCATACAGAAGGAACCGGACCACATTGTAGAGGAAGTGCTGGGAAAGCTCTAGGAAGGACACTGGCCACCACACAAAACACAAGTCACATGTCCACTGGCACAGGCTAGGATCTCAGCACCCTGTGGAGCAGGCTCAAAATGCTGAAGAAGCTAGGCATGGTGGTACACCCTGGAGGCTGAGGCAGGAGGAGGCCAGTTTGAGGCCAGCCTGGGCTACATAGTAAGTTCAAGGCTACTCTAAACTATGCTGTCTCAAAAAAAAACTGCTCAAGATACACAGCACCTGAACCAGGAGATAAGAAGGTCCCACTGCTTTCCAAGGTCAAAAAGATCCCTGGAAAAATCACCATCTCTCCTTGGGATCACTAGCCACCCAACAAACCAACTATAGTCTCCCACTACAGATAGTGATCTCAAGTGGCCACACTGCCACAGGAGCCTTCTGGCTTCCCCAAACATGATGAGATGATCATGACAAACAGGAAAAAAAGTCACAAAGCAGCCAAGAGAGGAGACGAGGGTCACATCACCAGGAAGCAGCTGATGTGCACCCAGAGCACTGCATTCAGGTCAGCACTGCACATCACAAATGACCAGAGGGCTTGAGAGCCTGCCACCGAAGGAGTCCTAACTGACAAGGGGTCAACCCATCCATCCCTCCCATGAAGCAGAAACAGCTCTGTGAGTTCACAGTCCACAGTCTCAATCCAACCTCCCAGCCCAGGAGAGAACCAAGCTGACCTCAGGGGCCAGTCCTGGAGGGTCATTGTAGAGTGGTCATGAAGCCACCCTTGGAAATGAAAATGTGTCCTTGACAAGTGGCCAAAACCACAGCCAGCAAACCAATGAAACTGGAGCAAGTACTAGTTAACTAAATCCCCAGCAGGTTACGTCTGACCAGCGATCATGATGAAAAAAATGACACCCACCACATGAGCTGGGAGGAACACAGGGTTTGTTTTCCTTCCTGTTCAGGCTTAATTTTTCTGTGGGAAACCCATTCACACTTCATTTTTCAATAGCAGTCCTGAGAAAAGAACTCCTTTTGATTTTAAGGTTGGTTCATTATGGCAACTAATAATTATGTTCTTTTTAAATACACTGATATTTTGTTACTTTCCCACCCTGTATATATTCCACATTCACTTAATATAACATAAAATATTGCCATTTTTATAAAACTCATGAGCATGAAAGTGCTTATGCTTAATTTTCTTGATTTAAACACACACCTGAGATACCTGATCATTATGGAAATGATAGACAGCTACTCACAAGAGTGACTCAGCTCCTCTGTGGATTGTCCAAGACCTGCAGCAATGCCAGAACCAGACCTGTGGGTGGTGAGGGGTATAAGATGCTGGGCAGGCACAAAGCCCTGGCTTCTCAGCCTAGATTCTGAACAAAATATCAGTCTCTTTCTAGTCTTGCCCAGTTCCTAAATTCAGACTGTTGCCATCATCTACTCTTCTGCTCCAGAGGAGGATTCTGGCAAACATTTTAGACAAAGGAAATGTCTGCATATCAAAAATAAAACAGGTTATGTGATCAAAATAGGCTATCAATAAGAAGTCAACGAGTATCATGCACCCACTCGCCCTTCTCATGACATTGAGTGCTGGAGGAAACACCTCATCCTCCAACACAGAATACCAGATGAGTAGAAGAAGGAATGAGGAGGAGGGACAAGAGAAAAACAAAGAGGAGGCCTCTATCATGTGCTCCTCCTTCTGAACAGGGCTTTGGTATGGGCATAGGGTCCAAGCTGGCACAAGAAAGGTCAATGACACTGCTTTTGAGAAGCCCTGTCCCCAGTCCAGGATGTGTACAGAAGCAGTCAGCCCTGCAGCCCACTGCCTGGCCACTCACATGGGCCCACAGCCATCTGGTCAAACCTTCTAGTTCCCTCCACCTCACCCTTCATATGCTCAATAAACCCAAAGCTGCCTACATCTTGCAGGGCCAGCCCATAAACAGGCCCCATACTTCCACCCTGCACCTCTCCACCAGCAGCCTTGTGCCCCTCTATCCTAGTGGCCCTCTCCTTAGGCAGGTGAGTGGTACCTCCTCTTCCTTCCCTGGTCTGATTATGGCCCGGGGGCACCTCCTCCTAGCAGCCTTCCTTGCAGTGCTTGTTGGTCAGAGCACACACTCTGTATAACATTCACCGGGTCCCAAAACATCAGCTCAGCAATGCTGGGGATGGTTGAGGTCCCCACTTGGAAAGGGCTTCATCCAGTCCTGGCCCACATCACATGCTCAGAAGCACCCTGGAGCACTAAGTATCATCCAGAACTGAGGAGAGCTCCTAATGAAAACCACAAGTCACCCTCTCTTGGCAGGAATCTGCCTCTTCTCAGCCTGCTTAGCAAGCATCCCTTACTTGTGTCCCATCTTCCCTTCCACATGCTCCACATCACTGCCACAAAACCCATGAGGACCCAAGGAGCCAGGGTCCTATCTGCCATGCACCAGCTTGAGGAAAAGACCACAGCCTCCTTCTCTGATTTAGGTCAGGTGTTATCCAGGAGGAAGAACAAGACACCATGAGCATCAGAGTAAGCCCAAGAGAATTCCGAAATGTATCCCCAGATCCCTATATCTAAGATTTGTCTGAGCGCCTCCAGGTGCAGTGCCATGTGAGGCAGATAATGTACAGCAAGCCCTAACCACAGGAGGCTGCCATTGTTTACCTGTTACAGATCAGCAGGAAGAGCTGCAGACACCAGGTCCTAGGTGAGAGCTACAGAGAGAACAGGAGAGGCTAAGAATGCAGCACTGAGCTCAGTGGTGCCCTGGAAAATAAAGGGAGCTGAAGACACATGGGGCCAAACTCACATGAGGCTTGTCATGAGCTGACCAACAGCACAACAGGTATGGCCCCACACCTTGCACTTTAGGGACCCAGGGTACCCAATACAAGAAATGCTCCAAAGATTGTAGCCCTTCAGATGACCATCCCACAGCCGATGGCCCCAAGGACCACACTCACACTCAGGGTACAATGCTGAACACCTGCTCCCTCTCCACATGGATAAGGGCTGGAGAAAAGACTGGGTGTGGTGTGGGTTGTGGCCATGTGCTGAGGCCCTGGATTGGATGAGAGGACAAAGTCACACAGGTTACATGATGTCTCCAACCAGCGGAGAGGTGACACTGGACCAAGCTCAATATGGACACACTGAGACCCCTGGGGGGAGGGTGGGACAGCCCACTGGAGTGTTTGAGATTTAAAGTCATGAAGAAACCTAACATCTACTAGACATAGAAGAGAGGGCCGGGGATGTAGCTCAGCGGCACCGCACCTGCCTCGCAAGTGCAAGGTCCTGAATCCGATCCCCGGTACCGCAAAAAAAAAAGAAAAGAAAAGCAGCTGATGGGAGGCAGTAATCTGGGTACTTCAGCAGGACAGGTCAGGAGGAAGAGAATGGTAGGCTATGGAAGGCAAAGGAAGGGTAGCATAGAGTTCGCAACTGAGCAGGAGAAAGGGGTCGCTTGTGGAGTTCCAGGTACCTAGACCCACATCACTCCTCTGAGCAGCTCACAGTAGAGTGAAGAGTGAGGTGGGAGAAAAGCACCTATGAGTGTTTAGGATTAGAGCTCCAGCTTTCAGGGATGGCAAAGATGGCAGGGGCAGCAAGGCCAAAAAAAGAAAAGAATGGTCAGGGGAGGCAGGATAAAAATCTGGAGAGAAACATCTTACTCCCCAGCCATGCAGCAACCCAGAGCAGAACAGTTCTGGAGATTGTTCTACCCTCAAAGAGAGGCATGGCTAGGGCTCAACCAAGGGCAGGAAGGAAGAACGTGAAGGACAATGCCAGCCCCTGGAGATGCCAGGACAGGGAAAGGAGGGCAACATCACCCTGAACCTGTGCCTTGGCTGGGCACCAATCTCACAAGGTGAAGCCTGTGATAACCCTGCACTGCGTGGGCTTGGTTCTCTAGTGGCAAACACCCACCCCCTGCAATAACTGCAGGATCAGAGGCCTCAAAATATAGAACCTCTCTACTGCTGCTCAGGATGCACCAGGGAACGACGAGCCAGTGAGAGTTTGGCTCCACCCACCATCACAAAAACCAGCTTCTGCTTGTTCTAACATTGTGCTAATCCCATGCCACATGCACAGTGTTTCCATGCTGGGAGTCAAAGTGGTCAATGCAATACCTCAAAAGTAGTCTCTGACCTTCACAAAAACATGTATCCTGGGTGTTCAGAGTAATCCCTAAAAACTCCACTGGGAAGGAATCCCACAAGCTGTCCAGGTGTAAGTTCCTGAAGGGAGGCCCACATGCCTCCCTAGGTTGCTCCACAACCTGCCTGCCACCCCAAAATAACTTCGGTCTATCCCACCCTCAGAAGAAATGCAAGAGGTAGGAGTGACATTTAAGTTTTCACACCCAGAACACTAGCCAAGGGACCCTGCAACATGATAGTCTGAGGGGGAACATGGGACCAAGACCCCCAGGCCACCCCTACCACTCCAGGTGCACTAAATCCTAGTGCTTTGCACACTGGTTGCTATACAGCTGAGAGCCAGACCATGAATTTGAGAGCTGACCACAGACCTGAAAGCTGTCTACCAATATAAAAGACGGCCACACATACAAAATAGTAGAATCCATGCACTCCCACCTTTCTGACAGCAATTTCATATCTGGCTCAACAATCAAAGCTCACAACCTCAAAATACCAGGCAAGCCCTCCCTTGGGGCCTCCTGCAGGACACAACTCTGAGAAGCCTTTGCAGGGCTTCTCAACCTTAAGAGGACCACCAGGATGTTACCTGAGACAGGCCTTCAGCCATGCCATGAGGGAAGAAAGGCCCAACAACTGCAGCCTGCCTCAAAAGCAATGCCCTTTTTCCTCAAGGAAAAGACAGGTACTGGACCACAAGGCCAGCTGGCCTCCCAGTTCAGGGATGAGCTCAGAATCCCCAACAGGCAACAGAGGCTTCCCTAGTACGTAGACCAGTCCCATGCTTGTGATGGATTCAGGAAGAGGCAAGGGACTGCCTGGAAAAGAAATGCAGAGGTGGGTAGGGGAGAAGGTTGGAAGAACAAGGGTATCAGTAAGGGCCACAAACTGCAGCAGCTCCTGAGAAGAGCCCATAAACAAACAGTGGGCCCCAGAAGTAAGCAGTTGCTGCCTCCTGCTACAGGATACTGATGGTGACACACTGCTTAGCAGCTCTGAACTTGTGGCTGCAGGACACACATTGTTCTCCCCAGAGGAGTGTCACAGTACTGCTCTCCAAGCTCCCTGGGCTCCAGGTCCCAACACATCCAAAGAGTTGAGCTCTGGATGCAATGTCAGGTGGAGGCCACACTTAGCACCCATGTGGGCAAGGGTAGCTAGCAGGCCACAGGGAGAGACATGAGGTGTCAGCTCAAGAGAACAGTTAGAGATGAAGGCAGCCATCTTCTTAGGAGCAATCTACTTATTTGTGTTTTTAAATTTCTTTTTCTGCTTACACTACCCTGAGGCTAACAAGCCTGTTATGAATGGTCTCTCTAAAGTAATCTTGTCATTACCTTCCAGTTAAACCACTGCCCAGAAGGCCCAGCCAAGCCAGCTATTCTCCTAACCCTAGAACACAGGGCAACACCTGGAGTTCACACCTCAAAGACCAGTGTCTGGGGATTGACCCACATAGGACAGGCTCGTGGTTTTGGGAGAAGCAAGAAGCCCCTGTGGAAGCACTGACCACACCAACATCCTCCGCTCACCCTGAGAACAAGATGTCTTTTCTAAACATTCTTCCAGGTAATACACATGAGTCCATTCTCAGAGCCTGGAATGACCCAGGCCTTGCCAGCCAAGGCTCTAGCCAGCAGAAAGCACAGCCACCACTCCAGCCAAATCCCAAGGGCCTGTGTGGCAACAGTGGGCTCAGGGAAAACTCCAGCCTGCCTGAGTATGCAGGTTGCCCTGGACTCTGGCTTCCCTGAACCCACAGGGAGCACACAAGAAGCAGACACTGCTGGGAAGCCAAGGCCTTCAAGAGGCAGCTCAGCAAAGAGCTGCTAAATGGGAAGTTTTAAAGAGTATTTCTTCCCAAATCCCCTCTTGCAGATTATTTCAAGTGCTATTTTCTTTCTAATGTCAGTTGCAGCAGTCAACAGAGAGAAAAACCCACTGAAGTATGGCAACTTTGTGATATGCACAGAGTTCTGAAGTGCAGGGAACCATATTCTCTCACATTCTTGGAGCTGCTGGCACAGTGCTTCAGGACAGTGGCCTCAGAAAATGCCAGAGCATCCAGAGTATTTTGTTGAAGGTTGATGGGTCACACCCACCTTACATTTATTCAGTCAACAAGCAAGTTAATAAATCCCTAAAAAGTGCCTACTTCATTAGGTGTCAGTGTGCACAAGGAAAACCGTCCCCAAGGCTTGTTCATACAGGAGCAAAGTCTCAAACAAGCAGCCACATATCACAGACTCAGGATACCCAGCAAAGGGTGTGTGACATAGGCCTGCATGGGAAACAATCTCTGTTCAGGAACAAGTGGATCACTGGATTCATGTCTACCAACCACAAGGACAGAGTATGAGAAGGCAGAAGAATGAAATTCCCCTAGAGCTCCAATGGCAAACCTTTTAGAGTTTTCAATGATACAAACAGCCTGCTGCAGCACATGTGCCATAGGTTCACCACCACTGCCCTAGAGTAACAGCAGCCGCAACATGAATTTTCAAGAAAGAGTCCCATGCATTTAATTCCAAATGCAGGGAAGAGAACAGAAAAATACAGGGGAAAAAAATCAATGAAACCAAAAGTTGATTCTTTGCAAAGATCAACAAAACTGACAAGCCGGTAGCTAGACTAACAAGAGAAAAACAGAGAAGACTCATAAAAGAATGAATCTCAGTGAAAAGGAGGACATCACCTCCAACTTTACAGAGGTAAAAAGGGTCATAAGGAATTCTATGAACAATTGTGGGCCAATAAATTACATCACTAGGTGACATGAAGATACAAACTATCAAAGCTGACTCCAAAAATAAAAAAATCTGAATAGATCTATAACAAGTAAAAAGATTAGAAATAAATTTAACAGAAGTTCAAGATGTATTAAAAACTATAAAATTTCACTGAAACAAAGAGAACTAAATAAGTGACAAGATAGTTTCTTTTTTGTTCACAGATTTTGGAAGAATACTGTTACAACAGCAATATTCCTCAAACCAATCCATAGAGTCAATGTAATCCTTATCAAAATCCCAGTTGGCTTTTTTGTAAAAATTGGTGAACTAACCCTAAAATTCATATAGAAATGAAGAATAGCAAAACCAATACTCAAAAAAAGACAAAAAGTTGAACGATTCACACTTTCCAATTTCAAAACTTACTACAAAGCTATAGTAATCAAGACAGTGCACTTTGCCATAAGGACAGATCTATATAGATTAATGGAAGAGAACAGAAAGTCCAAAAATTACCATATGTTTGTGGTCTATTAATTTTCAACAAGCAGGACAATTCACTAGGGAATCTTTTCAACACATGCTACTGGGACAACTAGATATCTACATGTGAAAGAATAAAGTAAAACCCCTACTTTATATGGCATATATAAAAATTAACTCCAAAGACACTGAAGACTGACATCCAAGAGCTAAAACTATATGTAAGTCTTAGGAAACAAAAGAGTGTATCTTTGTAACCTTGAACTAGGGAGAGGTTTCTTAGATATATGATACTTGACACACAAGCAACCAAAGGAAAAAAATGAGCTGACCTTCATCAAAATTTAAAACATGTGTACTTTAAAGGACAACTGTCAAGAAATAAATGTAACATACAGAATGGGAGAATACATGTGAAAATCATATGTCTGATAAAAGTCTGGAATCCAGAATATATAAAGAACTCTTACAACTCAGCAATGTTTTTAAAAAAGCTTTAACTGTGCCAAGGATTTGATTCTTCAAAGTAGACATACAAATATTCAATAGTATGTGAGAAAACACTCACCATCACCAGGGAAATTCACATGAAAAACCACAATGAGGTGTTACTTTATATAAAAAGATGGACATTAACAAGTGCTTTTGGATGTGCAAAATTGGAACCCTCATACACTCCTAATGGAAACATAAAAGGGTATGGCCACTGTGGAAAACATCCAGCAGTTCTTCAGAAAGATAGAGCAATCACATGACCCTACAATTTTCCAACTAGGCACATATCCAAGAGAACTGAAACATTTTCAAACAAAAATTTGTACACAGTTGTTCAAAGCAGCACTATTTTTAACAGTCAAATGTCCATCAATTGATTAATGGATGTACAACATATGTTGTATGTATACAATGAAATAGCATTTGGTCATAAAACTAATGACATATTACCAATGCCACAACATGGATCAGCTTAGAAATATTATACTGAGTAAAAGAAGTCAGACAAAAGGACACACACTGCTTGATCTCATTTGTATGAAAAGTTCAAAATACATAAACTCACAGAGACAGAAAATGTATCTGGGGGCCCTCAGGAAGCCTGGAGTTGCACAGGAGGCAATTAAGTAGGTAATAAGAACTTCTTTCCAGCTTTGGAAAAAAGAAAATGGTAGTTCCTTGCAAGGTGCTCCACACACTGGATCTGCCATCACACTTACCACACCCAGACCTTGCAACCCACACCAGAGATACGACAGTGAAGAAACAAGTGGACTCTGAACACACAGCCCCTCACCCTCCAGAGAGTCTCACCTTACAAAGGGGCCAGATTAGGACATGGTTTTAGGACACAGAAATACCAAAGCAGGTACCATCCAGATCATCATGGTATAAGGAAGGAGATCTGAGAGTCAGCAGAGATCACAAAGGATTAGCCTCAATTAGCCCTGGTGAAAGAGGCCTCTTGGGAGGGCCTCATGTGAGCAAGTGTGGTTGCATGTGTTCAGTGTGTGGGCCCAGAACATTTCCAGGACAGCACTGGGGAAGCCACAAGCTCTGCTGTAGCCCCTGGTCCCCATGATCACATACGAGGCTAAGGGAAGGCAGCCCAGGGGCACAAAATGCCCTTTTTTGCCAGGTGCCTCCAATTATTTTGCCTCCCTGGCTCAAACTCCATACCTAGCAGCCAGACTGTTTTTTCTATAAGGTAAGAAATCTTGGTCACCATATCCATATTCAATTGTGACTTAATTTTTAATTCATCATGAGTGAGAATCTCCTCACTCTCAACAGTGATAACACAACAGTCAGGCTCCCATATTTGCTGGAGGACAGAGATTGAACTCTCCAAAGCAGGAGGCAGGCCAGGAGCAGCAGGTGCTAGGGAGGAGGAGACTTCCAGCCTCTATTGGGCTTGGCATCTCCCTGCTGCAGTCAAGTATTGCGACGCTCTGGACACAGACTCAGAATAAGAAGTCAATTTTGGGCTGCAACCCTGCACAGAGTTACACATATCAGAAAACTGAAGCCAGAATCCCAGCAGGCCTCATTGCCTACCCCAGACACACTTTGGGCTCCTTTTCAACCTTTATGGTCTGACCATCAAAATAACCTCAATAACCAGTGCACAGCCACAACTTGAGTCTGAGGAACATCAGGCCCACAGGTACCAAGTGTAGTCAGCACTCAGTGACCTCTCCATTCAGCAGTCACATCAACTCAGAAAAGAGGCAAAAACAAAAAACCTTGTTGGTCCTACAGAAAATGAGTAACTAATCCACAAAGCTAGAAATGGCTTTCTTCCAATTTTTGTGCAGAAGGTCTATTTTAATTAAGGAGTTTATAGAAAATTCCAATGTTACTCTCCAAAGTGGAATTCTACACTTTACGACCAGGGAGCTGCTAAGCTCAGGGAAGGCTGGCTCCTACACCCAGCAAGGAGCACTGTGCTCTAAGGAGCCACCAGCTGCCCTGGGTTTCCCTGGCTGCAGGCACACTGACCTGCTGCTGTCTCACCAGCATCTATTTTCCATCAAAAGTCACAGCTACACTGGCCAGGCTGCCTAAGCCTAGATTCCTATCTGCAATGCAGGCAGATCCTCACATACACCTGAAGTTGTTGTCCTGGAAGATACAGAAAAATAAGCCTTTGCAGGGTAGGAAGAATGAAAGGAAACTTGGCTCAGGTGTCCAGACTGATACTCTGTCTTTAGAGGAGACTGACCAAATCTCTGTGCAATGACTTCCAAATAGGCATTACAGAGTACAGAAGAAAAAACACAAGAAAGCCATAAAATGGGGAGAGCACAATATGAGACACAGGAAAGAAAACACCAGGCAAGGGTTCTATACATACAGGCCCCTCTATATATATCTGGGAAACATGGCCCTAAATAACTCGATGTCAGGAGCAACTACCATAAAAAGCATCTATCCTACAAACCCTATAATTACCTCCTTAACAAAGTAACACCAATAATTTAGAGGCAAGGGTCATATTATCCCAAAATTAAAATCTTAAATAAATTTTTTAAATTCACAATGATATATAATACTACCAATAACTGGAAATGCATATTAGGTTATAACAGGTGCCATCTTATACACTTGATCACTAGCTACCTTTCAGTTACCAAGAAAGGTCAAGGATGTGGAATATTAAGCACTCTCCCATGGCTCAGAGGAAGTACGTGATGTGTGCATGTGTACACAAACTATCTGGGCATGCTGGACAGCAGCCCACCTTAACCCCTACTGGCACCCAGGAAGGCAAGTGGGGAGGCTCACTGCATCAGCACAGGGGACAGCAAGAAACAGGAAACACTCTTGAGGTCAACAGCAGTCCCCAGATACATTTTGGTGTGCTCACACAGTGGAATGAATCTCACAATTCCTACAGGAGAAACCATGCACAAGACAAAAGTATGTGATGCTAGTCCAGCAAGCATGTTGTTGGGAAGGACCTATTTAGCAATTTTAGCACAGGCCATTTGTGATCAGGAAGGTCTGGTCAAGGGTCGTTCTCTTCCACACCCTGCATTTAATGCAGCCTACAGGCTGCGGAAGACATTTGGGCAAAGGTAGCACTCCCAGTTCAGGATCCTGGCAGTCCTATCAGATATCAAGACATGGCAGACCCCAAATTACATGTCACCCAACATGGAGACTACACTTTCTGCATAAAAAACATCAAGTTGCTAGAGTCAAGTTAAATTCTAGTTGGTAAGTTATTCTATTATAGGAGTACCCTCCCACAAAAATTTTTAAAGTTTGTTTCCATCAGTAATACAGATTATAACACGAAAGCAGTGGCAAGACATTGAAATCCCTCTGCCACCTGTATGTGCTGACCGCACATGTTGCAGCATTCAATATTATGCAGGTCATGGACAGGCACTTCAGTGCCTTATGGGGTCACTCTGCATTATACTGCATTATAGAAGACTATAGTCATCAAGGTTATCAAAGCTCAGACATAGATTTTCTCCTATACCTAGAATACATCTGAACTCTCTCCCTGAGTGGAATTTTATAAAAAAAAAAATCAGAAATGTCAAGTGTCACATGGTGTGTTTGAGTTTATTACCCAGTTCTCAGAATGTGTATAACCCCACTTCCCAGAGTGCTGCCCTGCAGGCATGGAGCACCCCCAACAACCCTTAACCCACTTGTCAGTCAAATCTCCTCATTCCTCATCTCCCCAATTTCACACAGCCCCCACACACACCCCTTCCTCCACTTCCACATGAGCCACTTGTCCATAGTTTCAAGAAACAGGCCACAGGCAGCTCTGGAGCTCCAGATCCAGATTGGAGCTGACTGGACTCAATGCCCTACCCTGGGGAACAATGACAGCAGAGACTTGGCATCCATACCTTACAACATTCTCCCAAGAGCCTCAGACCCAGGTCAATAGCTTTATTCTCCATCCCCTAAAGAAACAAGGGCCTAAGCATTATCTACAAACACTGCCCCCCAGCCTACTGTTTGTCAGCCACACAGCTCCTATTTCATGCCTCTGTTCTTGAGTTGCAGTCCCTCAACGGCCACCTCTTCCTTGCTTCTCTAGAAAGCTATGATCCTCCAAAGCCTTCAAGACCCAGCCCTGGTCACTTGCCCCAGGAGCTGTCTATGGCCTACACACCCAAAGCATCTCTGTGTGTTTTAAGCTACCATCAGGGTACTGCCTAGGTACCCATATTTCTATTTGTGCTCCAAGGATGGGGCAGTATTCAGGCAGAGCTATGGAGCCATAGCAATGGTACCAGGGTGTGGGGAGGAAAGTTTACCAGGCCCCTCCCTGTGTGGGAGGAGACAGCAGCCCCCCAGAGCAATGAGGATGATAGGGCATGATATGCAAAGGACATTGAACAAGGACCCATGGATCAAGGCCTTGGCCCATTGGCTCCTGCCCACCACAGGTCCCCTCTGTGCCACCACAGGTCCCCCTCATTGGCTCCAGGCCACCACAGGTCCCCTCTGGCCACCACAGGTCCCCCTCATTGGCTCCTGGCCACCACAGGTCCTCCTCCTGGCCACCACAGGATGCACCCCAGCATCCCTGCTACAGGCACCTTCCATATCATTCTCAGCTACCACGGTTCCACTCAAGGACCTTCCCTCCTCTGTCTCTGGTCCCCATACTCATCCTATCCTGTACTCCACCCTGCCCCTGGACTTACCCTCCTCCCTCTCTCCTGGGTACTCCAGCCACTCCCTGAAATCCACATTCAATCACTCCAACCTGGACAAGGTCCAGCATGGGAGGCATAAGGTGGGCAATCCCTAGGCCAAGGGACCAGGGCTGGGTACTCGGGCCCCAGTGCAGGATATTCCAGAGAGCTAAGGCTAGGCAGTTCATCCCTGAACAAAGGCCCAGCTCATGCAATATCTCCCTTCAGATGAATGGAAACCCAAGGAACATAAGCCACATGGGCCTCCTGGGCCCAGGGCCCAGCCCAGCCCTAAAACTCATGAAATGGAGCCCTGAACAGGGGTGACACTGGACTGCCCTGAGAGAACTCCAAAGCGCCTGCACCTAGTGTCATTCTTGGGGCTACATATTTAGACAGGACCTTGTCTAGCCCTGGTGACAGTCTCACACAGCCCCATGACTATCACTAGGGCCCTGCTTTTATTTCCCTTGCTGGTCAGCTGCCATGGCTCACCCCATTCCTCCCTGCCTCCTCCTGCCACCTGGACGGTGCACACAGAGTACACTGCCTAACTGCAGCAGTGAGGGCAGCTAGTTCGTTACAGCAAAACAGGAAGTTATGACAGATCAGAAAAACCCTAACTGTGATGAAGGAGGAAAAGAAAAAGCAAATATATGTCCTCACAAAACTGCCTGCTACTCAGATAGATGCCATTAGTAACAGAATGAGCCCCTCTAAAAGTGACCCCAAATTACACACACCAATGCAATGCCTTGAATCTGAGGTGCTCACCAGATATGTGCTGAACCAGATGTTGCAAGTGCCTTTCAAAGCACCCCAAAGAAGCCTTGTGGCCTGAAATCACGACTCTGAGACAAACAGGGTGGGCTCCCTCCAACTCAAGGCTCCCAGGTACTACAGAAGACTTTGCAGATGGCTCTCAGTTCCATACACCCAAGTCACCCAGAAGGTCAGAGGCCAGCAGCCCAAGAAAAATATCCCTCTAACCCCAACTCTCTATCCTAACATCCCACAGAGCTAGCAGATGTCAACTAATAGTCATCCAAAAGCCTAAAATGCAGGCTAGAAGGGCGCTGGAGGCAAGGGAGGCCAGGCACCACAAGCCCTTTCTCTGGATCCCAAGCAGGCATATGGCTTGATTAGGGCTAGTGGCTCTATTGGAGGAGGGCTGTAGTGTCCCCATGTATAGGGCCACCTTCACCAAGGATGACCAAGCCCAAGTCTGGAGGCCGCACACCCAAAGCTCTCTCCAATGGCCAACTCCCATAGAGGCCAAAGGGGTGTATGAAGAGACAATGACCAGGCATGGTGAAAATACCCTGCAATGCCAAGGGCCCAACAGAGATAACAGGAGGCACAGCAAACTAGCATCGCCCCATCTTAGAGAAAGTCAAATCGTTCCCCTAAATAAATAGAACCAAATTCACATCTCCTCTTGTTCTTTCAACAATGAGGTAGCCAGACACTCGCCTTAGCTGCAACTAACATCCCCTGGATAACCTACAGTGAGGGTCCTGTGGCCCAAACCAGGATAGCCCACCTGCCTATTAAGGAGGTTTGAGCCTCTCCATCAGGGCCAGATGCTTCAAGGAACACAGCTGCCAACCCACAAAAATTCCCAGCCTGGATATTGCTGTTCTCTTCCCCTTGGTACACCCTGTCTGGTACACATAAATAGAGACACCTAGGGGAGAAAGTAATCAGGAGAGAATAGGAACACCAGGCTAATGACCAGAGATGGTGTTTTGGAAGAGGCCCCTCTGGAGGCTGGGAGACACACATTAATACTCTCTGCCCCTCAATAGTGGCAGTGTCCCCCTCACTCATGGGCTGCAGAAGAGGAAGCTATGAACTCCTGAGTTCTTTCTGGGCCTCCTGTATCAATACTAACAATGCATGGCTGACCAAGCGTTAAGTGATGTTACTAAGGCTGGCTCCAAATATTCTAATACCTTGTTTATTACTCCAAGGTAACTCTGTACCCAAGCCCAAGTTAATAGCTCAGGGCTGATCAGCACTCTAACACCTTCTGACTCAGATGTCACATTCATCCTAAGACAGACACACCATCCCCAACACTCAGACCAAGCATGGAGGTTCAAGCAGCAGGAGCCAAATATGACTTGAACAGCTTCAACAGAGATCATGAAACATCCTAGAATATTCTGGAAGCTTCACTCCCTGGCTCTGCCAGCTGTGGTGCTCCAAGACACGCACCCCCTTTCTCCTACCTCATCTGCATTAAACATGCTCAAAAATGCAATGTTATCACACCTGCCTGCCTATCCAGGCAAACATAGCCTCCTGCAGGGTTTCCAGCACCCTGAAGCCCTCCTGGAGGGGGTGAACATAAAAACAACAGCAATGCAGCTGCCACATCAACAGTTATCTGCTTGTCAAAAGCCATTACCAATATTGCAAAGGAACTAATTTGTGGGACGCTTATTATTTAAAAGTAGAGGCCAGAAATGCAAATTAAAACTGCAAGAAAATGCACCATATACCCATCATCAAACAGACACCACCCAGGGTTGGCACTACACAGACGATGTGAGCACTACCCACTGCTGGAGGGCTGTGAAATGGTGCAGTCCCTGAGGAATGAGTGGGAAGTTCCCAGAAGAAATAGCCATACAGTGACCACCTGATTAGCCCCAGAAAAATGAACACCCATTTGTTCACAATAGCACCATCACAGTAAGCCCAAGGCCCATCCACTGGAGAATGATAAACTACTGAGCCATGAATCTGGGTAAACTGCTGACACACAGGAAACACAGATGATCCTTGAAAATATAGTATGCTCAGTGAAAGAAGCCAGACACACAAAAACCATGTACTGTATGATTCCATGACACTGAGTCCTTGACAAAGACAAAATTCTACAAGACAGAGCAGTGGAGGTCCGGGGCCAATAACAGGTGCTGAATGCTGCAAAAGGTCAGGTGGGAAGTGTTATAAAATTCCATCATGGTGAGTGATGGCTACACTATTTTCTACAAATCACCATACTGTACAGCTACAGGGGTAAAATGCATGGTATTACAACTGTACCTCAATAAAACTCTTAAAAGAGAAAAGAAAGCAAAAACCAGAACCCCAGAACCCAAAGACCATCAAGAACATCTCTGTCTGCACTCGTTCCCGAGGCACCTGTAAAATGCAAGCAGAGCCACACCAACATCACCATGTGAAGGAGACGTGAGGCACAGCCCTATCTTTTTATGTCTGGTTTACTTAAATATCCCCAACCTGTTTGCTCCTCCTAACAAAGGTGTCAGGAATTCCCAGGCCCTCTCTATTCCCACCCTATACTCACTCTAATAGAACCCCAAATAAATTTACACTGGCCCCACTCCAATGCTGCTGCCAAAGGCCAGCACACTTAGATAGAATGTAAATTATAAAAACTATCAACAGCAAAACATAAAAAGCACAGTGCGTGGAATTACTTTACAGAAAAGAGGAAAAGGAAAGATTTTGTTCCTATTTTTCCATTTTCTCATATTAATCCCATTCCCTTCTATCCTTTCCCCTAGCCCTCCCACTTCCTTCCCCTTTGCCCCTTTTCTTCCTATTTCACATGACCTATTATACATTTAGTCCTTATTTACACTTTCAGTTTCTCACACCAGAGAAACTATTCGGTATTTATATAAGTGTGTCCTATTTATTTCACTTAAGAGTATCGCCTCAATGTGCATCCACTTAGCTATAAATGTCTCTAATTTCTCATTTTTTATGGCTGAGTAGTACCCCATTTTATTTAAAAAACCACATTTTCTTTATCCAGTCTCCAGTTGATGGGCATTTGGGCTGTAAATAGGGAGGAATGGAGGGGTTGAAGGGAGGGCTAGGCAAAGGTGAAAAATAAGAACCAAGAGAGACTATGTAAAGGTGCAAATTTCCAATGATGAGTGTCATTATATTGTATACCTAAAATGTACCAATGATTAGAATGAATAATCGATAATGCAAAAATAGGAAGAAAAGGTCCAAAGGGGTAGGGGTAGTGGGAGGGGCAGGGGAAAGGAAAGAAGAGAAAGGAAAAATGATGAGAAATGGAAAAAATGGAAATAAAGTCTTTGTAAATAGGGAAGGGTGAAGGGGGTGAAGGGAGGGCTAGGAATGGGGAAAAAATAAGAACCAAGATGCCTTATGTAAAGGTACAATTCCCAATGAGAAATGTAATTGTGTTATATACCTACAATGTACCAATAAAAGAATTTAATAAAAAAAAAAAAAGAGGGAAAGGAGAGTTTGGGAATGTTTAGTCCAAAGCCAGAATACAATCTGGTCCTGGAAGGATGAGTAAACTGCTTCCCTAGGCAAAAGAACCAGGAGTCCCTGGAAACGAACAATGGATGAAGATTCATATAGAAGTGGAAAATCATATCAGGCTCAGGCAACAGACATTGGGAATGTGAGGGAGGGATGGGGAAAGTGAGTCAGGATGACTATGCAAGTACAGGTGCCAAGCTTCACAATAACCCTGAGCACTGAAGCAGGCAGAAGCAATAAGACAACCAAATTGCAGTAGATGAGGCTCCTCTGGGAGCCACTCCAGGCTGCAGATAACCATGAGCCATGGTTCTGTCCACTCAGGCCCACTGAACAGTTTGGATGGCCATCCAAGGAGCCTGGATATGTCACTCAGTACCCCAGGGGTAGACCAGAGATGAGGCTGCTACCCCAGTGGCATCCACAGCTGAGCTTCCCACAGAGAAATAAGAGGATGGAGGCAAGGCCTCAAGGAATACCTGTCTGACTGCACTCACACCTTAAATCTGCCCAAAGTCCAATCTAAAACACAGGTGACAGGTATTCCTTCTTTTACTATTCTTAGCCACCATTCAATATGTGATTCCTACTTACTGATGCACAAACAGGCTGAAGTGTAAGATGACCTAAGGTCACACACATGATAAGAGTCCCCATAGACCTTGCATGTGTCCTCACTGGGCTTCTACTGAGACTCAAGCCAAAGCCATATCTTCTGTTTCTAAATTCTTTTGGTTCCTGAAATACCCACAAGTCATTCAGAGAACGGTGAAAGGCAATGACACAAGAAAGCACAGCTGTCTGAGCCACATGACACAAGCCCTGAAACCAAGGCCAAGTCTGAACTCCATTGAGCTCTTGCTATGTAGAAAGCCAGAGCAGAGGTCATCTTGTTGGGTAGCACCTGACCCTATCAGAGCACAATTCTAATATTCCGAGGACCAAACACAAAGGTCAGGCCAGAGAACAGGAAGGCCAGGTAGAAACCTGAATAGGGAGAGGCAGAAATAAAAATTATCATCAGGAAGGTCCACCCTATATGGACCTTGAGGTGATTCAGCCAGAAGCAATAGACTCTGAGATGTGGGGTGCAGACGAAGAAGTAGATTTCTTCATGGAGACCAGGGTCTAGGTACAGACAGATGGGTAGATTCTGCACGAAGACCAGTGTCTAGGTACACAGAGGGGCAGGTTCTGTGGACAGACTGGGACCTGGGGTGCAGATAAAGAGGGGCAGTTCAGAGACTAAGTAGGGTAGAGGGAATGTCAGGGCAGGAGCTAGCCTGGAACTAGGCAAGCAGCCCCAACAGACCAGGGCAGCTTTGCTCAACATCTAGCTACCCTCAGAGAAAGAGGGGACTGAAAGCAGCCCACAAACCCCCAAAGAAGAGTCTTCTATCCGTGCCAGACAGAAGGACCAACAAGATGACTGGTCTAAGGTCTTCAGTGGGTCAGGACTCCAGCAGTGGCCTGGCCCAAGACCATGCTCCTAGAGATGGGGCTCAAGGTAGTATGTTCTGAACCTGGAAGGGTCCAGTGTGCTGTCCCAACACTCACGGCACATCACTGGCCAGGAAACGCTTACACTAAGCACCAAGCCCACTCAGCCTAGGGCTGCCAGGAGCAGCCTGCTTCTGCATGAAGTCACATCCACATATGATATAACCACCTGAGTGTTCTGCAGACAGATCACCAATAGGACAGCACTATGCACTCCTGCTCACAACAGAATCCAAGTGGATACTTCTCCAGTCCATCTCTGAATATAATCTTCAACAATTAAAACTTAAATTGTGCGCCAGGCATGGTGATGCATACCTGTAATCCCAGCACTCTTGGAGGCTGAGGCAGGAAGATCACAAGTTTAACCCTACCCTTCGCAACTCAGCAAGACCCTGTCTCAAAATAACAGGGCTAGGGATGTCACTCACTGTGAAGGCTCTGGGTTCAGTCTCAGTACTTGGAAAAAAAATTGCAGAAGCAATCTAGGCACTATGAAAGTTCTCATCACCTAAGGTCAAGCAGAGGCAGGGATCAGGGTCCTTGAAGATAACAGAAAAGAAATATTCACAAAACACATTCGTTGTCTCAGAATCTATGAGCTAATTACCGATGGTAAGAAGACTGGCCTCCCAAAAGCCTCAAGAATACAGCAATACACCAGTGACCCCCAAACATACACTATTTTCCAAACCCAATTTATTTAAATTATCACACAATTTCCAGTTCTAGATTAAAATTCTTTTTGTCTGAAGAAAACCAAATGACCTTATGTTGGTTTAAGTTTCCAATGTTCCATTCTCACTCATCTTCACAGCCTAATGACCTTTCTGACCGTATCTTTCAGGGAATTTTTAAGGGACGAGGACTCTCCAAAGGATTCAAGTTCAGGCTGGGATGGACCAGCTCAGCACTGCCCTCCCTGAAGAGTTTAGCTCTAGACACTTCTTAGGCCCCAATGTGCTGCAAAGCATAATCTGCTCTCTGAAAAGGAGGAGCACCTGGAAGAGGAGCCAGCGCTCTGGAGTTACCTCACTGCACTCTAAGTAGGAGATGGCCAAAAGACCAGGGCCTGGAGCCTCACCTGCCCACAGGGCAACACCAGACGGCATACCCAGGGTGCACATGAGCCTTGGGCCTCTGAGTTCTTCATTTCCACGGGTCTCCAGAGAGACTATCAGTGCAGGAGATTCCCAAATGTCCTAATTAACTAAAATGAGAGACACAACGTAGGACATACTACCTCATGTGCTTACTCTAGGGACAGGCTGCCTTCTATCTGCCACCTCTCTGCCCTCAAGGCCTATCACTAGTTCACTCAGTGCACACACATCAGAAAGGCATGCCTGCCTGATGATGGGCTGTCCTCAGAGAGTACGAAGACAACAGGGCAAAGACCATGTGGCTAAAGCCTTTGCTGGATAGACTCTACCTTCAAATAGGTGAGCCCTAGGCTCAGGGAAGCCTGTTCTCCTTCCCCTAAGCAGTCACCCTCACCTTGCCCAATTCCCCCATCTGGTCAATGCTTTCCAACTGCCATCTTCCCCACCTGGGACAGAAGGCTCCCAGAGGGCTCTTGGCTGGGAGGCAGACCTGGGCCTGAGTTTCTGCAGCTTCCAAATCAGACCCAATAAGTCCATAGAAATATCCCCAGCCCAAAGCAGAAACCAAACAGAGGCCATCCCAGGAGAAGACCCCTCCCTGGATTCATCTGTTGCTGGTCATGTAAGAGGAGGGCACACAAGTCCCAGACCTCCAGGTGGAAGGCACTTCTCAGTGATATCCTGCAGAATGAGACATCTGGGGCATGTGAGTAGACAGTGTGGATACAAATGCTCCTGCAAGTGACTATTCTCACAAGGCCATCCAACAGCTCTACCCTCCGGGCTTACCTCAAAACTTGAGAAATAGTATTTCCAATCACCTCTAGGCACCTTACCACCACTGGAGTGAGGGAAACAGGACATAGGGAAGATAGCAGTTGAGCAGAGGGAGTATAGCCAGTCAGTAACAGTGCAGAACACAGTCAAAGTTCCTAACATCAGGTGGGATGGAGATGAAAGCATGGAAGATGACTTCCAGGTTTATAGAGAAATTCCAGAGGGCCAGGGATATAGCTCATTGGTGTCATGCCTGCCTGGAAAGCACAAAATCCTGAGTTCAATCCCCAGCACCAAGAAAGGAAAAAAAAAAAAAAAAGAAATTCCAAAAAACATCAAAGGCCAATTCGAAAAGATGTCTATCAAAAGTGAGAGGTTCATAGCTCAGAAAGTTTCCTGTCAGTGAGGATGTGGGGACACCACCAGCAACTCCAACAGGGCTTGGAGCACTGTCTTACTTCATCCTCCCATCCTGAGAGATGGGCTAGATCCATACAGACTCAGGAAGCCATAATTCTCAAAGGGTACAGGCAGAAATTCCAAAAAAAAAAAAAAGCTGATACACCTCCAGCAGCTTCCTGCTACACATACAGACAAGCTCCAACCCACTTCAAGAGAGCACTGGCCTTCAGTGTGGGCTGCCTGCAGTGGGAGGAAGCCCCTTAGTAGCATAAGCTGTCTGGGCCTTGCTCTCTCCACTATGGTTCTGAGCATCAAACAGTGATGCAACCTAGGTGAAGACCAGGAAGCAAGTTTGGCCAGGGAAGGATAGCAGGATGAGGAGAACCAAGTACAAGGTATCTAAGAAGCCAATGAAAAGAAGTCTTGGAAAAAAGAGCAATGAGTGTTGAGAAATAAGTGGCAAAACTAGATATTGCTGATGAGAATATAAAATGACACAACTGCATAGAGAGAGTCTGGTGGTACCTCCAGAGATTAAGCAATTACTAGAGAACCAGGCAGATCTACAGAGACACACACCTATCAGAACTGAAAACACACAACCACACTGACTAGTATGCCAATATTCATAACAGCAGTACTCACAACACCAAAAAGTGAAAACAGACCAAATGTCCATCAGATAATGAATGATAAACAAAAATGCTGCATTTTCACACAATGAAAGAGTATCAACTGGTCCATAAAAAGGAATGAAGCACTGACCAGGCTATGGATAAACTTTGAAAACACTTTCCTCAGTTAAAGAAGCCACGCATTGTGATTCCACCTATATGAATATGCCCAGAATAGGCAAATCCATAGAGAAAAGGAGACTGGCAGCACAGGTAGGGGTTGCAGTTTTGGGGAGATAAAGAGTTAACACTAATGCATAAGGCTTCTTTTTAAGGTGACATAAATGTTCTAGAATTGACTGTGATAAAGTCGCACAACCTTGTGAATATATTAAAAACAATGAACTGTACAGTTTGAACTGTACAGCATGTGAAATCTACCTAAGTAAAGCCATTACCAAACAAAAAGTTCATGAAGAAGAGAGACCCATGGCCTCAGAGGATGCCAGAAAACAAAAAGGAATGGCACATCAGGGATTTAGCTCAGTGGTGCTGCACCTGCCTCGCAAGCGCAAAGTCCTGGGTTCAATCCCCAGTACCAGGAGAAAAAAAAAAAAGGAATGGCAGGAGCCAGGCATGGTGGCAGATGCCTATTATCCCAGCACTCTGGGAGCCTGAAGCAGCAAAATCAAAACTTCAATTCCAGACCAGGCAACTTAGTGACTTGGTGAGACCCTGCCTCAAAATAAAAAAGTAAAATAAAAAGGGCTCAATGCAAAGAACTTGGGTTCAATCCCCAGTACCACCAAAAAAAACAAAATAAACTAAAAAACACCAACCAGGAACTGACGGCAGCAAACTGACCACCAGCCCTGCGGCACAATTCCACAGAAGAGTGCTGGGGCAGAGCCTGGGAAGAGATTACTCTTAATCAGGCTATAGGGAGGAGAGTAACATGCCTTCAGTAGCTGGGGGACACAGGGCTCAAAGATTTCAAAAGAGAGACACAATGGCATCTTTGACACTGATGGAAAAAGCTAGCGAAAAAGGGCAACACTGACACTGCAGTCAGGGAGAGAGACGTGGGAAGAGGCGCCCATCCTGAGTCCACCCACCCCACAGCAGCTCTGCCTTGCCTCCCTCCATCCCAAGACTCGTGAACACCTACTGGTCAGAGGACCCTCAGTTCCTGCTAATGATCATGTGTCAAGCCCACGCTCACAGCACTTCTGTAATCCCAGGTCTGGAAAGATGAAACGGCACATCAGGCGCTGACTAAGCAAAAAAGGATTTCTTGTTTAGAATAAGCAGTGGGACCAACGGCCAAAACAGCCTGGCCATGTAAAGGTGGGGATGAGATGAAAAGCATAAGCCTGCACGTTTCACCTTCTCAGTTTACTTCTAGTAAAGATGTAAGATGTAAGGAGCCAAGGCCCAGAAACCTCAATGGTCAAAAAACTAGCCTTATCCAGCCAAACTCAGATATATGTGCATGGCCATCCTTTTCCAGGCAAATGGGAAGTAATAGCAGGAGTCCAATCTGGAAATTAGAGGACATTCTTAAAGTCACCAGCAGAAAACTGGAAAAGTCACAGGCAAACCTAGCTACCTGCAGGCCGGAGGGATCTGGCCCTGAGAGGCCATTCATGAAGGGTAGGACAGAGGTCCTCAGAGTGTGGGCCAGGGACACCTCTTCAGAGGGCAACTAGCCCAAACTACTTCATAACACTATAAAATGAGCCCCTCTCCTCACTCTCCACAAGGGACAGTGGGGCTTCCAGGGACACATGAAGTGCAATGACCCATCATTCTGCCAGCCGCTGCAGCATGTGCTACATATTCTTGTGCTTAACATTTGCTCAGTCTTTAATACAGTCAGTATCCATGCTTATAACCTACATAAAGAACTCTTGAGGTTCTTAAATTCTTGGGATTTGTAATTTAAATTATGGAGGTGTAATTTTTAAGAATGTAAGGGATAAAGTTTGAAGACTGAAATCTTTTATTTATAGTACTATTGCATGTAATGCCAAAAGACTCAAAGCAACCTAAAGGCCTTCAGTGAGAATAGCTCAGTAACTGCAGCCTGGCCATCTTGCAGGGCACAAGGATGCCAGGAGTGCTAATGAGAAGAGAGTAGGCTGAACAAGATGTTCCACAGATCTCACGGTGTTAAGGACAAAACCATGATTAAAATGTCCATACATGGGTTTGGGATGTAGCTCAATGGTAGAGCATGTGCTCAGCATGCACAGTAGCCAGTGCCAAAAAATTACAACAAAATTTACATATAGTATTTTTTAATTTACATACAGTATTTTTAGAGGATGGAGAGGAAGAGACTTTCAAAACTGCAAAAGCGAAAACAAACCACCTATCACTTGTTCATAAAAGGATTGTGTCCTTCATAACTGGAATGTCTGTTTCAGATCCAGACTGGACACCTTTCTCCTCAGAAGCAATGACCCTAACCCTAACCCTAACCCTAAGCCGCAGGACCAAATCACAAGTCACATGTGCGTGACATTTGACATTATCCCTCCCCCTCCCCACGAACTTACGCTAATACTAACTTTTCAACCCACACTGGAAGACACAGGCATTTCAATTTCAATGCTATCTATCACCCTGGCCCTAACCCTAACCCTAGCCTAACCCTACCCAAACAATAAGTCATCCTCAGGTACCCCTATTTCCGCACTATCCATGACCCTTACGAAAAGAAGAACCCTAACCCTAACAATCATACCCACACTCCAAACATCAGGTACATGAATTGGAACCCTAAACCTAAACCGACTCCTAACCCTAACCCTAACCCTAAGCCGCAGGACCAATTCACAATACCCAGGTGCTTGACATTTGACATTATCCCTCCCTCTCCCCAAGAACTTACGCTATTACTAACTTTGCAACCCACACTGGAAGACACAGGCATTTCAATTTCAATGCTATCTATCACCCTGACCCTAACCCTAACCCTAGCCCTAACCCTACCAGAACAATAAGTCATCCTCAGGTACCGGTATTTCCAGACATAGAGCAGAGCTTGTATCCAAGAAAGAACTCCTTCACAGACCTGAACACCGTCAGAGGGGTGTGTCTGTCAGCACAAGTACATGTTGAGCAAAGGCAAACAAGAGTCATGAGATCTTCTAAAATCTAGTATAAACCAAAGAATTAAAGTTTCCTTCATTCAAGAATTACTGCTTTCTCAGATCAGATTTCTTCTCCACAAGTACCATAACCCAAACCCCAAAACACAGAATAAGGCCCTGGAATGTGTCCACTTCACGAGGCCAGTGAGGGACAGCCCTTTTCTGCAAACACAGCTACATGTCAGGAAACACAGGTGCTATTTCACTTAGCCTTGAAACCTAAGTAAGTCATCCTGTAGAACTAACCTATGTATGTCTACCAAAACAAATGCTCCTTCCAGATGCAAGAATAATGTAAAATGCCATACAGCCTTTAAGAAAAATAAAAATTCAGAGAGAACATGTTACTAAACAAAACTGGGTTAAGTTACGCATTTTAATACCAACAGAGAGAAATATGTGTATACAGTTGAAAGAACAAAACTCAGAATCAAATATTACTAGAAAGTATGTTTGCACAGCAAAATTCTTTTCCCTTTGAGACTAAAATGCCCAACCATGCTTAATTTTCCTGACATTTCTGAGGTTTTGAAGCCACAGCTAACGGATCTGAATCATCTGAACAAAACCATGTTAGAGTGACATGTTACTGGAAAGCCTAGAATAGAATGCTAAATATACAGGCACCCACCCATACAGGCTCTTTTGAAGAGAATGATCACATGTGAAACCGTATCAAGTTGTCCATAACGAAGTTCAAGGGGAAGCAGTACATCTCTAGCAGGTAAATGTAATGCACAGATGCCTAGAAGTCAAATAACAAAACACAGAAACAGGACCTGCCTTTTATTGATAAAAACTAAGCCTAGTCTAACCATGAACTCAACTTAATGAAACTCTTCATCATGCTTGCTGCCAGCAAAGAAACAAGAACCTCCCCTGAAATCTAAATCAGGCTTGTATCAGCAGCACACAACTCCCAACCCTGGCACTGTCCCAACTGTTCACCTAAGGAAAGGAGGGAGGGAAGTACGTGGCTCCACAGCTCCATCTGTGACATTACCCTTTCTCTTAAACAAGCGTGCCACTTGGAGCCGCATTCTGCTTTATTTGGGTTGGCAGTTTAAGTACCAACAGCAGGGTGGCACCATGGCTGCACACTGAACTGGGTCAACCTTAGCCTGTTCTGGGGAGCTCCCAGTGTGCCCTGGGCCTCAGTTCCCTCCTGCCTCCCAGAGGAGAGGGCCAGAGGTTCCTGGGTGGAAACTGGGATTGGATGGGGGCAGTCCTGGATGGTAAAAGCCTTAGGCAGCCAGCATCCTTTTCCTGGCCTCCAAGACCGTCTCAGCACCTTTTTCTTTAATAAACAAGGGATATAAAGTCCTCCAGGGTTTTCAACAGAGTCCCTTCATTTGAGACACAAGATCACAAATTATAAGGCCAAATGAATACATCCTAGACCTCAGGTACCCAGGAAGACAGGGGCCAGCAGACAAAGGCCAGGGGATGGGTTGGGGTCTGGGAGGACAGTGGACAGGGTTCAAGGGACAGACTTGGAGCTAAGGTTCAGGATTCAAGGGTGAGTGCATGGGAGGGGGAATTCAGGGATGGGAGCAAGGGAGCAGAGTCATCGGTCAGAATTCCAGGTTCAGGGACTTGGGGCCAGAAGTTGGGATTTGGAGGAGGTGGAGATTTGGGAACAGGCTGGATAAGGTTGGGGGCAAGAGATCAAAATTTGAAGGCTGTCATTCTGGAGTCAGAATTCAAGGCTTGGGAACCAGGCTTCAGGGTTTGGGAGCCAGGATTCAGAATAGGGGGCTCCAGGGTCAGCAACTGTGGTTAGGCTTCAGGGTTGGGAGCCAGGGTTTGGGGATGAAACAGGGAGGTTTGAGGTCCTGGAGTTCAGGGCCAGTGTTGGGGATAGGGACACTGGGACCAGGATTCTGAGGATCAGGGATCCAGACCTATGTACCAGCATCAGGATTCAGTTACTAGAGCTTGGGCTGAGTTGGAGATTTGACGGCCACTGACTGGGTTAGTGGAACTGGATTAGGATAAAGGGGTCTGGGCTGGATCTTCGAGTTCTAGGCTCAGGGATCAGGGAAGGGGTCCCAAACTCAGGGGTCAGGGTCGGGTCCTGGGTCAGGAGGTTTCCTGGCCTGAATCCTCGGCTTGGGGGTGTGGGCCAGGTCCACTGCTTCCCTGGTCCGGGGTCCCTGGGAAGGGTGGGGGGAATGTCAGGGCCAGGGTTAGGGGGAGTCCTGGCCCGGACTGCCGCTCCTCCCCAGCCGACGGCGCGGCACTTACGTCGTCGAAGAGCGAGCCCACGTTGGCCGTGACCAACAGCACCGCGGTGCCCGGGGCGGCTGCCTTCCCCGCCATCGTGCCAGGAGGCGCGGGCGCTGGGCTGGGCGGTGGCGGCCGCTTCCTGCGGGCCAGCCGGGCTGGGGTCTCGCGGGGCCGCGGGGCGTCAGCTGCACCGGGGGTTGGTCCCGGGGCGCATTGCGGGCTCGGCGGGTCGGGCCGGGCCTGGCCGGGGCTCCGGCCTTGCGCTCGTCTGTCCTTGCTGCTCCGCGGCCCCGCGCCCGCTCGCTGCAGCGTCTCACAGCGGCCCGCGCGCAGCCATTAGACCAGCCGGGAAAGTTCCCGCAGCCGCCACGGCCGACTCGGGCTCAGTCAAGTCCCGCCCCTGGGGGCGGAGCCTGCGCAGGGCGGGGCGAGTCCTGCGAGGGGCGGGGATGAGAGAGGACAAACGCGATGGGGCAAGCCCTGGGTGGAGAGAAACCCGCTCAGAGCCTGCTCACAGGCGCGGCGGGACCTGAGGGCTGGTGCTGCGCCTGAACCCGAGAGTGGACGGAAAGGGGGTGGGGCCTAAGGTTAGGGCGGGGCCTGAGGAGGCCCGCGGGCTGGGCGGGGTCTGTTGGTTTGGGATGGGGCGGAGCCGGCGTGGAAAGAACGGTACAGCTCCTCAGGCGCGCTTCAGTCAAGCAAGCCGAGCCTCCACGCGCTCCGCCCTGCCCTGTCCCCCAGGCCGCGACTGCGCACAGACTCCTCCCTCCGCACTTCTATTACGTCAAAGTCTGGCTCCAAGGGCGCCTTTTAAAGGGGCCGCGCGCTCTGGGCGGCGGGGACCCGTGGGTCCCCCTGCCGCTCTGACCGGATACCTGGGACTCCAGGATGCTTCCGCTGGCACCCTCTGCAAGCTGCGGCCCTGTTTCCAGCCTCAGTCAGGGCCTTCGAGGGGATGGGACCAGCGGAGCGGAGGCGGGGAGGGTCCCTGGCTGGTGAGGGAGAAGCCTCTACAAACCCTGGAGTCCAGTTTGTAATTACCCCGTCTCCAGTGACCGGGTTCTGCACCCCAGCCACTCCCGGCAGAACAAGTATATGTGATTTTGCAATTTCCTAACACGTCCACCCAGTTCCTGATGCATGACTTTACTTACAAAAAATAGAACGCTGTTGCGCCAAGAACACTGTAAAAGGAAACATCCTTTTAAGAAACAAGCCCTAAATCAGGTGCTTCCACAGCCAGCTGCTGCCCACTTGCAGCACCTTGCACTGGTCAGGGCCAGGTCCTGGGGCAGCAGAGCCAGGCCTAGGGACGTTTAATTAAACCACACCCACAGAGCTCCAGGGGCTGGAAGCAAGAACAGCGTGGATGTAGGAGTCCAGAAATGCCTCCGGGGTAGGATCGTTTTGGCCTGGCCTTGGGGTAGAGTGGGCCTGAGACAGATCCTGGCCGGAACCTTCCCTGCTGGAGGCAGTGGGAGAGACCCACGTTCAGGTTAGACTGCCGCATCTGAAGCTCCGAGGGAACCCATCCTACAAGACAGCAATGTGGAGGTACAGCAAGAACCACCTTGTAATTTAAATTTTCTTTCTTGTAGCTACATTTTTTTAAAGTAACAAGTAACAGCCAGGTATAATTTTAGTAATACATTTTATTAACCCAGTCGATACAAATATTTCATGTGTAGCTAGTACGTCATAGTGTTAATGAGATTTTTCCACACAAAGACTGTGAGATGGACATCTCATTTTTGTGGAACATCTCACAGCCACATTTCTAGTGCTCGGTATCCACGTGACCCATGGCCACTGTACTAGGCAAGGTCACTCGAGAGTTTTGCAGGCACAGATAGAGAACAATGTCCACAGAGAAGAGAAGCAGAGCCCCCACTGACCTACACCCTCATAGTGGGCTTCATCAAGGCTAGCCCTCAGCTGCTGAATACATGGCAGTGCCCAGTGGCATCAAAATATGTGGTTCTGTTCTGTTAAACTCAACTTTACGGGCTGGGGGACAGCTGGGTAGACTCTGTGGACTGCAGGATCTGTGAACCACAGGCTGCCTGGGCTGCACCTAGCTAAGCAGGCATTGCTTCCTTTGTACTAATACATCCAGGGTTCCTGCTTATACTGACTACTTAGCCTGATTCCACCAAAATTCTCGTAAAGTGACTACTTCATTCAGTAGATGTTTTCTGTGGACTGTATATCTCACTCCTGAATTCATAGATTTAAGCCCTCACCCCCAATATGACTGTATTACCTAGGACAGTGATGGCAAAGCTTTTAGAGCTTTCAGTAATAACAATAGACCACTGTGGCACACATGGCATATGTTCACCACCACTGGAGGAGATGAGGTTTATCCAGTAGTAGTTAAGGTTAAATGAGGTTCTAAGAGTGACATCTAATCTAATAGAATCAGTGTCCCTCTAAGAACAGACACCATGGAGTTCAAATGCTCCGCACCCCCTCCATTTGCACACACACAAAAAGTTATGTGAACAAAGAGAAGACTGCCACCTAAAAAGCTGAGATCCCCTTCACCAGGAGCAAATGCCTGCTGGAACTTGATCTTGGACTTCTGTCCTCTGTAACTGTTAAAATAAATTCTTGTTTAAGCCCCATCTCCACTGCTCCCCACTGTTGTATTTTGTTATAGCAGCCCAAGCTAGGTAATACAGTCTCTTATTTTTCTTTGTAACAATATAAGCCCATGCCAAGCATACTCTTAATAGAAACTCAATGTAGGGGCATTGCTGATGCCTGGAACCTGTTTCTCAAGAATGAACACCTCATTCCTATGCCAATGGCATCCCTTGAGGTATTGGAGATGCCTACACTGAGCACCAGACTCCTGGCTTCTTGCTTGTGTGCCCAAATCACTCAACGATGTCAGTCATTTCCCTCCCTGCTTTCGTGAATTACCTACGGGTCAATTACCAAGGATGGGATGCCCTTGCTTTTCATGGAGGAAGGACTTCCAGTCTATGAAGTTCCTGTCAAGTCAACAGGTTGCCAGCATCTGAAAGCTACTCTGCACATCCCTGCTAGAAGGAATGAAGTACCCATCCCATCCTAGGCCACCCCCTCCTGGATCATGCCATCAAGCTCCCAGGCAGGCCCAGTGATACAGATCATGTAAAAGCCTCCTTTACCCTGCACCCTTCGATTTCTTCTGTTCCCTTTGTTGAAAATCTTGTCCTAAAGGTCTACCAGACGCTCTGCTGGGCGTTCCAATTGGCCATTTTCTTCTGGGCCCTTCTGAACCTTCTAGGCTCCTCATGCCCTAACCCCAATGGATCCCACTTCATTGAGTTCCGACTGGCCTCCTGTTACGGCTTCTGTTTAGATGTACCCCCAAAGCCTCATATGGTCATAGGTGGGGCTTTTTCAGAGGTGGCTGGATCTAGAGTGTGTGACACTGGAATTGATTCATGGTGCAATGCCAGGCTCAAGAGCACTAGGATTAAGAGTGTGAGTGCTACCCGCCCTAAGTAGCCTGGATAAGATAAAGGGGGTGGAAAGATGCTGTTAAGGTCCCTTGTTGCTTTTGCTGTCTTCTGCATGCAATGACTGTTTCTCCTCTGAACGCCCCTCTGCTATGTGCCACTCTGCCTTGGAGCCAGTCAACTATGGACTGAAACTTCTACAATCTGTGAGCTAAATAAAGCTTTCCCCTTTGCCTTTGGATATTGGGTATTTTGTCTCAGTAACAAGAGAAAAGTAACTAAGGCACCACCTATTCAGTGGCAGGTCTCCAGACCCAATTCCAGCCAACCTCCCAACATGGTTGACACACTGAACTCCTTCCTTGGGAACAAGACTTGCTCTAGCATCCATGACATTCCTGCCCTGTCCCTATACTGTTGATGACTATATTCCCAGTCTCCTTGCTGATTCCTCTTTGTGCCCCACCTGAAGTCCTGGGATCTTGGAACTGGTCCTTGGTCCATTCTTCCTTGGACACACTTCCTCCTGGCCAACCTCATCAGGGCCACATCTTCTGTCTTGTCAACATGCCCAACTGCTGCCCAGAAAGAGCCATCTCAAATCCAATAAAGAAACATTCCCAGTTCTCCCCTTTCCTCCTGCACCTCAGACCCAACAGCATTTGCTTACGCCTTATATCCATGGTCACCTCTGAGCTTTGGCATCTGTATGTTTCTGTTGGCTGGGTTGGCTTCCTCTGGCAGGCCTCCTCAAATGCCCTTTCTTTTATATGACTCCCCACAATCTGACCCACTCACCACATCACACTTGCCTATAACACTGCCAATTCATCTCACAGCCCTTCTGAGTTTCTACTCTGCTTGCTGTCAATCGCCTCCCCTTACCTACCTCCCAGCAGCCTGAGAATAGGGACAAGCCCTGATTGATCTGGCCACATAGAAAATGTTCAATAAATACATATTATGTGAATCAGTGATATGGCAGGGTTATCACAATGCTGGGCAATCAAATATTCAGAAAGACCTTGAGCACTTACATCACCTGTGTTAAAATCTACATTCATAAAATTAGGCAAGAGGGAATTCCTTTCCCTGTGCCTTCATCTTTTGAATATTGTCCTAGGATATCTTTGCCAGGATAATAAATGTTTAAAGCCTTGCCTCCCCATTTCGGAAGAGGCCTGGGCCGCCTAGCCTAGGAGGGGTAGAAGACAAAGGAAGAAGGAGCAATGGCTCTATTCCCTCCTGCTGCTGAGATACAGATCCGTCTTTAGCCCAGGCCACTCAGCCTGATCCTCTTGGCCTCCCAGGAGGCAAATTCAGCTCAAGTCTTTTGTTAAACAAGTTTACTTCAGCATATATATTTATAGCACTTGGTAGTTGCAAAGTGCACTTCAGTCATTTAATAATCGAGTCTCAAAGTTCCTGCCAACCGGCTCAACCTTATTCCACTGTATATCAAAACACTGAGGTTAAGTGACTCACTCAAGATAATTATCTATAGACAGTGAGCCTAGCTAAATGCACAGTGGAAGGAATCCAGGGCCCTGTCATCTTTGGAGGGCAGTGGAGAAAGCTGGCTTTAGTCACTAGCTAATGAGACACTTGTTACTTTACCTGAAAATCATATATGAGGAGGATTTTTTCCCTCAAAGTTATTGGATACTTTCCTCATTAATCAGCTTAGTAATAGATATTATCTTCAGCCATCAGCTGAACATGAGGGGCTTACTTTTCTCATTTTCAATCTTCACAACCGTCTTAGGAGATGTGTCTTTCTATTTCATATGTGAGAAAACTGAGGCTGTATAATTAAGAAGGTTAAGGGCCAAGGATTTAGCTCAGTAGTGCTGCCCCTGCCTCGAAAGTGCAAGGTCCTGAGTTTGATCCCCAGTACCAAAAAAAAAAAAAAAAGAAGAAGAAGAAGCTTGCCAACCTCATACAGCCGCTAAGGCCCAAACCCAGGGCAAGTCCAGCCAACTCTAAACCAGTGGCTTCAGCAGCACTATAGGGCTTTAATTTGCACACACATACACTCAATTATTCATTCAGCAAATATTTATTAGGTGTATTCTTTGTGCTATGTACTATTCTGAACACCAGGGTGAGACAGCAAAGGACAAAAGATTCTGTCCTATAGAGACAGTCAAGAAATGTATGTAAGGTGTCTTAATCACTTTTCTATCACTGAAGACAACACCCACAGCTTAATGGAGGACAGGTTTACCTTGATTTACAGTTTTTAGAGGGTTCAGTCTATGTTCAACCTGCTCCAATACAGAAATAGAAAGGTGGAAGGGCCAGGCAGAGGAAAATTCCTCATATCATGGCATCCAGGAAGCAGAGAGTAAAAGGAGGAGCCGGAGAGGGAGATACACATTTCCAAGTCACTTCCTTAGGAACTGCCTCTTCAGACAAGGTTCTACCTCCTAACAGCACATTCAGATGTGAATTAATTAATTAGTACCTCCATGATCCAACTTCTGAACATGAGGCTTTTGGGGGACATTCTAGATCTGAACCACAACATAGGGTGTCTCAGATTATGAGAGTGTATGCTATGTAGCTTTCTGAACTTTTCCTTATAAAGTCATTTGCTGGTCAAAGAGCAGTAGAAAATTTCAGAAAAGTATACAGAGTATCACAATGGATACACTCACTACAATTGTACTGCAATAAACCAAGCACTGTTATTCTTTTAACAGAGCTTCTTGTTTCTGCCAAGCCCTAGAATGAGCACTGTAACCATGCCATATATATAGTTTTAATGCAACACCATAATGTAAGTACTTTCTGACATAATTACAACTCTCCCTAAATGTTTGGATATTTTGTTATTGGTTTTGTAGAGACGGGGTCTAGTTTAGGCTGGCTTTGAACTCATTATGTAGCCCAGGCCGTCTTGAACTCTCAGCGATCCTCCTTCCTCAGCCTCCCAAGTGCTGGGATTATAGGTTTGCACCACCACACCTGGCCTTCCTAAATGTTTTTGATGCCTGGGTAATAATCACCTTATAGATACATTGAGTCTTACCTAACTGGTGACACCATATTTGTATAAGTTTAGATTGTTTCCAGTATTGCATGATTAAGAAATGGTGTAATAAACATCTTTGTATATAAAGCAGTTTCAGCTTTTAAGATACTTTTCTTAGGATGAATTCTAAGAATTAAAATGTTAAAGAGTATAAATAAAAGGAATCAAAGGGCTGGGGGGCTGTGGCTTCATGATACAGCATTTGCCTAGCATGTACAAGTCCCTGGTTTCAATCCCAGCACCAACTCCCACCACCCCCCACAAAAAGGGATAAAAATTGAAGACTTGAGAAATGTATATAAAGAAATACTTAGAGGGAAATTTATAGCTTTGAGTGCTTATTTAGAAAAAGAAGTGAAATGCCATAGAGTTCTAAATTAGAAAGGTAAAAGAAGAAAGCAAATTAAACCTAAAGTCACTATAAGAGAGGAAATAAGAAAGATAAGCATAAAATTCATGAAAGAAAAAGCAAACACAGAAAATAAATAAAATCTAAAGACTGCTCTTTGAAATAATCAATAAGCCAGTATCTAGAATGATGAGAGAGACAGAGTCATAAAATCCTGGGTACATAATGAGGGAGGAGGTATAGCTACAGACTCTGTACACTGAATAAAAGAATTAGGAAATGCTGTGAATGACTTTATACTAATAAAACTGGCACTTTAGATGAGATGGATAAATTCCTTGAAAGACACAAACTACCAAAGTACCTATTAAAATTTCTGAGTCCGTGATTTATAATCCTCTCTCACAGAAAATTCCAGGCCCAGATGTCTCTACTGGCAATTACTTTTTTTTTTTCTTTGAGATAGGGCTTCCTATGTAGCCCAGGATGATTTGAACTAGTGATTCTAATGCCTCAGCCTCCCAAGTGCTAGGATTACAGGAATGTACCACCGTGTGCAGCTTTCCACTGGTAAATTCTGTCAAATATTTAAGAAATAAATAGTGCTGAGTCTATACAAACTCTTCCAGAAAGTTGACAAGGAGGGAATATTTTCTTGACTAATTTTAAGAGGCCAGATTTCCCTGATACTAAAGTAGATGAAGACAATACCAAAGAAAGAAAGAAATTTATAAGCAAAGCTCCTTCATAAAGATAGAAAAAAAAATTCTTAGCAAAATATTGATGAATCTAATCAACATGTAAAAAGAATAACCAAGAAAAACCAAGTGGGGTTTACCTAAGATTGCAATAATATCCAAAAATCAAAGTAATTCACCCTATTAATAGATTAAGAAAAAATAGGATCAGGTAAATAAATGAAGAAAAGGTATTTGATAAAACTCAACATCCTTTTATGGTAAAAACTTACTAAAGACTAAAAGTAAGGAAATTTCCTAAATCTGACAAAATGTATCTATGAACAATTTACAGCTAACACATTTGGTGCTGAAAGACTGAGTGGTTGCCACAGAGATTGGAAACCAGGCAAAGTTGTCTCCTTTCACCTCTTCTACACTGGAGCCCCAGTCTGGGCAATAAAATAAGAAAAAGAAATAAAATCCATGCAGATTGGAAAGGAAAAGGTAAAAGTGCCTTTGTGCTCAGGAAACGTGGTCATCTGATAGAAGATCCTAAGGAATCTACAAAAAGTACTGCTAAGTAAGTGAATTTAGCAAGGCCATGGAGTGCAAGTCAGTATTTTAAAATAATATGTATTGCTATAGATCAGAAATGAGCATTGGAAAATAAAGTTTTAAGTAATTTCCATTTACAGTAGCATAAAAACAAATGTCTAGGAATAGATCTAGCATAAAATATATAAGACTTATGCAATGAAAACTATGGAACATGGTGGATGAAAATAAATGAAGATAAATAATGGAGGGATATACCATGTTCATGGGTGTAAGCCTAGGTGATGTTAAGATGTCAGTTTTCCTTAGATTACATTGATCCATAGATTTAATGTAATTCTTGTGTCCTCCTCTTCCTCCCCTCCTCCTCCTATACTTCCTCCTATTTACCTCCTTCTCCTTCTCCTTGTACTCCTCCTACACTTCCTCCTTTCCCTCCTCCTCCTCTTCCTCATTCTTTTCCCCCTTCTCCTTTGGCCTTTTCCCTCCTGTCCCTTCCTCCTTCAACTTCTTCTTTTTAGAAATTGACATGTTGATTCTAAAACATATATGAACATGCAAAACTAAGTAGAATAGCCAGAAGTGTTTTGGAGAACAAAACTGGTATACTTATACTACCTTGTTTCAAAGCTTGCCATAGAGCTACAGTCATTAAGTTTGTATTAAGAAGGCATAAAGATAGGCATGTAGATCAATGGAATAGAATAGAAAATCCAGATTGGATCCAGTTGATTTCAACAATGGTACCAAAGAATGGTCCATTCAGAAAATGGTGCTGAGATCAGCTGGCTTCCCATGTGGAACAGTATAAGCCTGGGTCTCAATATACATAATACCAAAATAAGGTAATTATGGATTATACACTCAAGCACAAAAGTTAAGGCTTGAAAACCTCCAGGGAGTTAATCCATAATACAATGTACATGGGTATCTGCAATTTCTTGTGTGCAATACCATATACACCAAAATTCTCTAAACATGGAAAGTTGCTTTTAAATTCATTGGTTGGCATAACCTGAAAGACAAATAGTTTGTATATGCACCTAGTGTAGCTATCCAAATAGGTCATTTCCAGGGCACAGAAACATTCAGATATGGGGGTACTCTTCTGCTATGTAATGTGGAATTTATGGGATGTGCAGGCTATCGTCCCTGGGGTTAAAATCTGAATTCTAAATTTCATCTGGTCCCAGGCTGAGATAAGGGTTTATGGAACTTTAATTGTAGCAGTACCTTGGAAAACACTCTACATTCAGGTCTGCATATTTTATTGCTTAGAAAAAGCTTTCTAAGTGTTATACACAGAAAACCTAATTGCAGAGGATGCTGTTTGCTCTCCCCTGGTTTCTGTTTCATCTCCCTCGCTGACCCACCCACAACCTGCAGAAATATAGGCATCTGAACATGGAGGGCTGGGACAGCACTTGACTCACAACCCAGTTACTTCCTGACATCACCGCAAGGAAAGAAGCCAGGAGTGAGTATACACAGGTACATGCTCAGAAGAGGCCATATCTGGGCTCCCAGGACCAGTTGAAGGGGATAGCCACTCACAGCTCACATCTTGCCTCCCTGTTCTGCTAAGTGAGAGCTAATCTTCCATGGAAGAGACTCACTAATCAGGACTCTAAGGTTACTATCTGTTTATGGACATCTCACAAATTCTTGACAGTGGGAGAGCATGAACTTGGAGCCCTTATCAACTGGTCAAAGCTCAGCTCTGCAAGGTCTCCCTTCTGTTTCTGGAAGGCCCCTCCATAGGCCCTCCTTTTGGTTTGCTCTTCATCAGCTGCATAAAATCAGCAGTAATGCTTCCCAGTAGTCAGGAGGTGACTCCACTAGGGATGTTTTGCAACATGACCTGTTCACCCATTCACATTCAAAGCATGTGTGATCCTGACATTTTCTTACAGCCCTGGGAAACAGTAAGTTTTGCCACTCCACTTCACTTTTAAGGAAATTAAATAGTGATTTTTGATTTCTCATGGTGGTCTTAGGGATGCCCATCCAATCAGATCATGTGAATGCAGGTGGCTGCTCTTCTTGGCAAGGCAGTTAATCCTTCTCCTTTGGCAGAAACAGATTGTTGACAAGGCCAAATTATTTACATAAAATTACGTAGGCAGAAAGTGTTGGCATACATCATAAGTCAGACAGAAGTGCTTACCATATCAATGCAGCTCTTTTCAGTAGACCTGCTGAAATGGGATCCCTGCCAAGGAACATATATAGGTTAGGTTCCCAAACAACTAAGAGTTCCAAAGATAACTAAAACAAAAACTCAGGAAAATATATAGAGAGAAAATTTGTCTCTGAGTTGATGATAGCCTTTAATGTTGTCAAACCTTCTATTTTTAAGGGAAAAATAAGTATATCATTATTTTCTCTTGAAGACAAAGTTTTAAAGAAATGCCAATTTAGATACAGTGGTGGGTATCTGTAATCCCAGCTACTTGGGGGCTGAAGCAGGACGATCATGAGTTCCAGGCCAGCCTGGGATACTTAGCAAGACCCTGTCTCAAAATAAAATAAAATAAAAAGGGCTGGGGTTATAAATCAGTAGTAAAGTGCTTGTGTAGCCTGTGTTAAACCCTGGGTTCATTCTACAACATACACACACACACACACACACAAAGAGGAAGGGCCAACTCTTACTTCAATATTCAGCATAGCTAGTGTTGGCAATCAATTTTCAAGGATTCTCTACTAACCTGTAATTTCTATTTTGTAGCTTTGTATTAGTAAATTATCTTTATAAAGATTCATCTATCTCTATAGTCCATTGTTCAAGTCTACAGAAGATTTCTAAAATATTCTCATGTTATTTTGAAAGGAAAAGACTCAATAGCATGTAAGCTTTAATCAGTATTAATGTGAGCATTGTCTTTTGTATCCTCCCTGCACAGGATGGGTGTGTCAAGTTCATATATGGAACCTGACACATTAAGTATCATCCCTGACACATACAGAGACTCTAGCCCTAGAAGATGCATAACTAAATAAACATGCAAATAAGTGATCCCACTCAGCTGAAATGTTTTAATAAAAACATATCATTTGATTACATTTTTATATTATTTTGAATCATGGCCTGTTCATAAATGAATCTCACTAGGTATACACATTACATATTTTTCTGCATTAAATTAATTTTTCAATGACTTGTTTTTGTCAACTGGGCACACATTTGCTGTTATGGATCCTGGTAAGTGACTTTGCTTCAGAAATATTATTTCCTTTGTCCTCTAGGAGAATGGTAAAAATGATGGTGTGTGGCTGTCAGCAGCTAAAAATAGTGCATAGCTTCAAATACTGTGAGGAAATTTAGGAGCACTTGACTGAGTTTCAGACTTTGCTTTGGCTGTGGATGGATATTTTCTCTTTTGGTTGACAGTAGTTTCAGTGACATAATGGGGTGAAGGAGAACGTAGTGATAAAGTTATGTGACTCCTTGAGGCTCTATATTTGTGGAATTTGATCCCAAAAGAAAAGATGATGTGAAAATCACTTGAAAAAAAAAATGAAGGGATTGTAAATGCGGTGAGGAGTGGTGACGCATATCTGAGGAGATCTTGAGGCACCCCACCTTTCTCCTGGAAAGTAGGGAGGTCACCATAAGCTGAAAGTAAGCCAGGGGACAGGCCATCAGACCAGCAGCAGAGGTGGCTGGTGCTTCATGCTGGAGTCCAGTCACAAAGGGCAGCAGTGTCAGGTCCAGGACATAAGGGTGGGAGAAGGTCCAGGGATTTAGCTCAGTGCTTTTCCCGCCGGACCCGAGTTCGATTTCTGGTACAAAAAAAAAATAATAATAAGGATGGGAGAGTTCCTCAGGTCTTGAGAAAAACAGTTAAGCTTGATGAGGAGATACCATTCCTGTCCAGATCCAGATGGGTTACACCTAAGGTACCAAACCAGAGCAGAAAAGATCAGTGAAGGAAGTTTTATCTTACTGTGCTCCATAATGTTTAACAGCAGATATGTGTAGAAATACATGTTCTTGAGTATAGATTAAAGTCACAGAGTTTTATTACTAGTTTTTCTGAACTGAAAAATAAAGAAAACAAAGCGTTTATCACTCCCATCCCTAAAATAGTTTTTCACACATTTGAGAACAAGTATTAACTTACAATTTATGTCTCATCTACTTGTAGCAGACTACAATCTTAGCTTAGTCCCCAGTAGTCACAAACGTGAATGTTTTTAAATCTCCTTCCATTTCATCTACTGCATCTATTAATTTCTAGACAGTAATACTTTAACTTTAGCAAGTATAAATTACTGAAACAGGTTCACTCTGAAAAACAGAAATATCTTAGAATAGTTACAATTAAGAAAGTCAGAAACACACCTTCACTGACTTTCACTAACTATTTTAACTCACCATTTATTTAAATCTAGGAATAATTCAAGTCCAAAAAGAAAAATTGGTAAAAAAGTCAAATATTTTATTTTATTGCTATTTGTGTTTATGGCTTTTCTGGCTTCTTAATTAAAGAGAAATATATGGTTGGTAATGTTAATAGTATAGTACCTTACTATACAATGCATTGCTTTCTTTGGGAGAAAGTTTTTATTATCCTTTCAATTATAAAATTAAAACATGTTGATACAAAAGCAGGCTTTTCTATTAATGCAGAAATTTTACATATCCTTCAGTGCAATTTCTTCCTTTTCTCTACCCACAGTTTTATTGTACTGTATTTTAAATTTACTTTCAACTGATATATAAAAATACAAAATTGGGCCAGAGATTTAGCTCAGTGGCGCTGCATCTGCCTCACAATTACAAGCTCTTGAGTTCAATTCCCAGTACCAAACATAACAAATATGAAATTGTACATATTATTGGGAAGCCATATTTGTTTTTAAAATGTTGTACATTAAATTTATTTCTGGGTGTTTTAATCTTCTGTGTTTCATTGGTCACGGGACTGTTTTCTACCACATATTCAAACTAGCTGTGTTATATAAATACATATGCTAATCTGAAGATACATTTAACATTTGAAAACTATCACTCTTGGTTTTCTCTCTTCTACGATTTATTAGGCATTTTCTTGGTTTTTTTCAGACAGACAATTATATTAGCATGTCTGAAATAAAGATTGTAATGCTATTTAAGGCTAAATTAAGATATACCTGAGAATGGAAAATGCAAGACAGATCCAAACCACAAATGAATTTTAATTAAAATGTTTATTTTTTGAAATATGAGTCAAGAAAAACATTTGCTTTGTAACACATACTATCATAATTCTTAAAATGTAGTACCTTGAATAATAAGCCATTTCAAGTATTTCTTTAAGAATTAAAGCTCTGCAGGCCATTCTGAGAGGTGAAGGAACCCCATTAACAGAGCATGTCTCACCATCCTGCCTGCACATTGACTATTACTTTCCACTTGCCCTGATCATCCAGTTTCCTTCAGTGATGCTAGCTTAGGCTGGCAGAGTAAATTGCCCAAAATTTAGCAGCAGAATTGCAGATGGCTCAATTACCCACTCAGCATCTGGTACCCTCACCTTTCAACCTTAAAATGATTCCAAGATCAATTACTAAAACAGTCATGTTAATTAACAGTCATTGGAAACTCAAAGCTGCTTAGGAATTACAGATTCTGTCTTTTCCAGCCAAAGTCCAGGAAGCAAACTGGATTTGAATCCTTAAAATTTCATGGGAGAATAAAAAATCTCACTCCTGACCTCATTACTAGTACCTGCCCCTCACTTTAAAGAGCTCCCTCTGAAGAATCCCCAGGCCCTGAAATTCTTGACTTGCCCCAGAGATGGAAGAGGCATTTTTCTTCTTCCTTCTCCTCATCTTGGCCTGCAGATCAGGTCCAGGGCTCCTAGCATCCCTGAGGCTAAGAGCAAATGGACAAGAACAACAGAGAGGAAACATTCACAGATGGCTCTGGCCAAAGACAGGCACCGGCCCAGAGAGTAAATGGCAGTGTTGGATGCAGCTACACTGGGGCATCCCTAGAACTCAAACACTTAACGTGCAGGAATTCATAGTTTGGTTCATTACTAAACACATGCACAATTTAGATAAAATTTTAGAATCATGGTGTTTCTCCAATAGAACTTTTAGGACCTGGTTCCTCATCTAAGGCACAGAGCAGAAAAAAATGGTTCAAGTGCCTATTCCCAGTTCTCCAACAATCCTTCCATTTCTGTATCCTCCTGAGTCAGAGGAGGGAAAGGAGTTCCTTAGGTACAACAGACACTCACAGGGGCTCAGTTTCACTGATCCTGAGGAGAGAGAGACTGGTACAGCATCTTGTCACATCTGCCCTTGTCCACCATATACTTCCTGTGGACTGGGCTGAAGGTGTCTAGTAGGGTCTGTGACACCACCTACCTTTCCTGGCTCATCTGAGCAGCTCTTTTTCCAGAGTGGACAGAGCAAGGATGGCAGCCCCCCTTTCACTGCCTTTGAGAGGGACACTGCCCCTGCCCTCTGGCTATTCCTGTTCCTCTTGACATCCCCTCATGATCCTCCCCTGGGCTAGACCCAACAAATCAACAGGCACTTGAAACTGGACTCAGCCTCAGGATCCACAGCAGAGGGGACAGGATGAAGTAGGTAGGACAGGTGGAAGAAGGTAGCATAATGGATATAGTCCATCTCCTCCCAGCCAGACTCGAGCAATTTGTCTATTGAGGTCCCCTTCATGTAGCACCCTTTCCCCTGCTTTGCCAGTTCTACTGGGACTGTGCTTGTCCAGGGGCCTGTATGCCTGCTTAGAAGGATGATCTTCTGCCATCTGTGGAGCATCTGTGGGAGCTGTGGGGCAATTCAGGCTGGAGCCCCTGCAGCCAACTTCACAGTGACTGAGAGGCAGCTGACTACAAGTAAAGAAGAGCCCATGTACAGAGAAAGCATAATAAGAGCTGAAGAGAGACAGAGGCAATGCAAACCACCAAACTGCCAGGTGTCTCAGACACAGAGAGACTGGCAGGACCAGGTTTCACCACCAAAGCTGAACCCAGCCCCTTCTGGAGCTGCTGTGGCCCTAGACTTCCTGAACCTGTTGAAAAAAGTCAGCGGTGCTGGAATTAACTAAATCATGGTGTTTCACCAACAGGACTTCAGGACCTAGCTCACCTGAAGCACAAAGCAGAGAAAATGGTTCAAGTGCCTATTCCTAGTTCTCCAAGGTTCTTTTCAAGTCTTCATCCTCCTGGGACAGCAGAGGTAAAGGGGTTCCTTAAGCACAAAGACACACACAAGAGCCCAGGAAGGCCCTGAGCAACTTCAGGGTCACTGGTAGCCTCTGTAAGTTAGCACTCAGATGAGATGTACCGTCAGTCAGGTGCCAGTGTGGCCAGCTTCATCCTAGCCTCCTCAGAGGACCACAGAGCTCCTAACCCCCAGAACAAAGCTCTCCATAGAATAGTCCTCAGTGCATAGTGGCTCATACAAGTTGGAAACGTGGGAACAGACTTTGACCACTTATCAGAATGATGATATGAACTTAAAGCTTCTGTTGTGACCAAATTAAGGAACAAAAGATGGCTGTCATGAGGAGCAATGTAACTCTTTTGGACTAGAAGCAAAGGACAATGTTAATTAAGTATTAAATGAAATGGTCACAAAACCAAAAATAAAACCTTCATAAAATAGAATTTGTCTAAAAGTAGAAAATCTGCTCCTACATGAGCCAGTGGTGTGAACACAGGGGACACAGTGAGTGTGTCAGTTGGCTGGTGGGAGAGGCCCTTTACTGAAGGGATGTTCACCCATGTGTGGGAGTTACTGGCCCTGAAGGTGAGCAAGTGGAGAAGTATGACAAGTCAATTTTGCAGGGCAAGAGGATGGAGTTTCCTGACCAGAGCCCCAAGATAGCCAAGTGAGAGGAGAGCCACTCACCAAAACAGCTGTTGTCAAGACATTCCAGCACAGAGAGGACTGGGAAGAAGTACCTGGTCATTCTCATGATCCTCCCCAGTCTAGACCCAACAAATCAAAGGGAAATGAAACTGGGATCAGCCTCAGGGTCCACAGCAGAGGGGACAGGGTAAAGTAGGTGGGACAAATAGAAGAAGGTAGCATCATGGGCACAGTCCATCCCCTCCCTGAGTCAAGATCTTTCTGGTAGCTGACCAGCCTGCTAAGAGAATGCAGGTAGAGGACATCCATGTGCTCCACACTTACCACCTCACAACAAGATTAAACTTGGCCTGGGTCATCTAGGCTCTGCAGGCTGCTTTGAAGTGGAGGGGCAATGGTGAGGTGGCACCATGGTGGGGGAGGCTACTCCCTTCTCCAGGGAGTCATCCAGTCAGCAGCCCCTGAGAGGAGTAAGAGGTATTCACTGAGTGGGACCATAATCTTGCAAGTCCTTCTCTTAAGGCAGATTCAGTTTGGCCCTGCACAAGACAACCAACAGGTATTTGAGAACAATCTCACATGCATTTATCACTCTGCAGACCCTTCTACTGAGAAGCCAAGCAGAGACTGATAGTCAAGGAATCAGCACAGGAATATGAGATTTGGGATGTATGCTGAGGACTGTAGTACTATGGCCTGACTCACAGGACTCAAATCCTAGCAGGCCTTAGCCAGCCCCTGCCCCTCCTCCAGCTTGGGTGTAAGCTCATACATATTCCTGTCCAAGGACAGACCCCTTCCCCAACAACCTGGGTTGGGGACAAACCCATGTCACTGTAATCCGGTTTTGCATGGTTCTCCCTGGAGGTCATAGGTGGGCCATGCTCCTGTCCTGGACCTTCAGGTGCCTCTAAGAGTGAGCTCTCAGTGACATGGTTGTCTTGACCACACAACCAGCAGTGTAGCCCTGCTCTGCCATGGCCACTAGCAAGCCACACGTGATGGGCCATGGCAAGCAGCCTCCATGGCTGCCCCAAGCCAGATGGCACATTTCCCTCTCTTCTGGCTGGCCCAGGCTCACTGCCCTCCAGTGGTGACTCAGGCAGCCCAGGTGCTGCAGTCAGATAAGTTAGTGAGGCAAGGAGTACATCCCTTGGGCCAGAGCAGGAACAGAGCTGGGGGCAAGCCTTGTGGAATCTTTAGCACCTAACACAACTGTCTATGCAGCTGAACTCAGAAAGATGTGGCTTTGAGAGTGAACTGGAAGGTCATTTCTGGGGTCAGCCCCATGACTGAGAAGTGTCAGGGAAGGAATGGGAAGTGGATGACCTGCCCAGGATACACTGAGCGCCACCACCACTGGGAGAAGGTACCTCCATATGTGGTGGCTTTTGGGCCACCACAGGGATGAGAACCATGACCAGGACCCTGGGTCCTTATGAGCTACTAGCTATGGCATGACTCATATGGCAAGGTTACCACCCCTAGGCAGTGTGATGTGGCCAAGGGCCTGCTCCTCTTCTCCTAAGTATCAGTATCAAAGGAAGCCTTGGACCAGAGCTTGAGAATCCCTCCCTGAGCCTGTAGACCACAGAGAGGCCACCCAATGACTAGGACAGGACCATGGCCTGTGAGCTACAGGGAGAGGACAGAGCTCTACAAATCTAGCCCTGCAGACTCTCTGCCCTTCCAGATATTCTCAGCCCTGAGTGGCTTGTAATATGCAGGCATTGGGTCAGATCTACATAGGCTCGCATGAAGTGCCTGTCATACCCCTCACACACATACACAGGGAAGGTGGGTCACAGTGTGGTCGGACTTAGGTGCCTTCCATTTCCAGGAGGTCTGTAAACATGGCTTGAAACCCAGTGGCTGCTGTACTGTCATAATTAGGGGCTGGTGCTCATCCACCCAGTACCAGCCTACCCACTACCTATACCAGCAGGGCTTCTCTCCCAGGGCTGCCCAAGTCAGGGTACTTTTATGGTGTGGAGTAGCAGGAAACTTGTGGACTCCCCTCCTAGCCTCCTAGCCTCCTTGCCTACTGGGTTCTGCGGACAGGAAAGCCAGAGAGCTCCCAGGACCCCGCGCAGGGAAAATGAGCTTGGGACATTTGGGGCTCCCCAAGACAGACTGACTCTGTCAATACTTGGGAAATTCTGAGTCTCTCCTTTTCCAAGGAAGTTTGGAGTCCCTGTAGCAGCCCCTGAGAAAGTGCTTCTCACCATTTCCTCAATGGATGTGGTTCTGGCCCATGGCCTCAACACACTGCCTCTCAGCCTGATCTTGCTAGTGCATGCCCTTGGGTGCACCTTCCAGTCTCAATTTCTCTGTCTGTTAGGTGATGTACCATAGTCATTTTGCCCCCTGAGAGTCTATGGGGAGAGACCTGGACATAGACCCTGAGCCAGTTTGTGGCCCCAGTATCCCCCAAGGGTTTTTGTTGAGTGGAGTCCCTCATTCAAATTCAGTGTTGTGGCAGAAAGTTGTGCTGGGAGTCTTCAGCTGGCACCTCTTCTTGGTGCATTTTATTCATATGTAATCCTTCTAGTCCTCACAGAAGAAAGTTAGTTTCAAGAACAAACCCAGTATCTACTTAACTTTTAAATTATAAGCATTGCAACCCAATGTTATATAAAAAGAAATGCTTTCCGGACAAGCTTTTTCTCCTCACTGCTTTTCCCACAGGCTCTTCACAATGCAAAGCTGACTGTTTTTAACCTTGGAAAAGGTAAACCAGAGGCCCCACTTAGAACTATTTTAAGCACCGACTTATAAAGTAAAAGCAGCTGTAAAATAAAAAGTTTCAGAAATATTTCCATTTCCTGAAGTGATGGGTCAGAGAACCTTGCCAGCAGCCAGATCAGTTGCTTGGATGGAGCTAGGTGTCTAGGCCTCCACCAGCTCCACCTGGCATGAGTCAAGGGCTGGCTTTTGGAACAATCCTGGCCAATGTCAGTCCAAGTTTCCATAACTTGTCAAGTGGGAGAACCAGCAAAGGCCACAGCAGGCATGTCACAGGCTCACCAGGGTCCCCACCAATCCTGGACCTCAGGGGAGAGCACAGTTTGGAAACAGGCCTACCCTGCCCTCTCAGAGCCAGCCTAGCCCTGGCCTAGCTGTTTCTCTTGTGGGCTTCCCCTCTCTCTACCTGACCAGAGACTTGCTAAGGGCCTGAGAGGCTCATGGATGCCCTTCCAACATTCCACTACCTCCCAGCCTTAGGGGCCTCTGGCCAGATCCAGGGAGCAAGCTTGGGGGAAATGCACTGAATCTGCCCATCTTGGGCCAGAAGTGCCTCCTTCCCACTCTCTAGGGCCCTCTGCCCAGTCACTGAACCAATAGCTCTTGCCCCAGGAGTTATACTCAGAGACTGAGTTGGGAAACCAGGATGCCACCCTGATGACAGGACTGCCTTAAAGTCAGAGATCCAGGGAAAACCAGGCAGGGGAGGGTGCCTGTCCCCATAAGTGAGCACTGACTGGATGCCAGGCCTGGGTGGAGCTGGTTGCCTGGCCCCATGGCTCTAGCCCAAAGCTGTGGAGGACAGGAGAGGGTGGGGCTGCACTCACCTGGGCGGTGACAAGGAGGGTGAAAGTCTGCAGAACCTTGCTGCACATAGGGTACTCTCTTGGCCCCACAGTCCGCAGAACACAGAGTCTACCTGAGTGGTCACAGACACAGCCTCCTCTATCTCCCTTGTATGGGGGTGAGCCCAGTGTAGGGCTGAGTCCTCAACCTTCTTCTCTTCTCTCTGCCCTGACCTCTGTCTGTCAGGACCCTGGCTGGCCATGTCCAGGGTATTTAGACCAGACACGGAGCTCAGATTAGGCATGTCCTCCTGTGAAATTTGACAAGAGCCCTACGTGCACCATATCACAGACATATGGGGCAGTTCTGAGGCATCCTAGCTCACAGTTTCCTAGGGCCTTGTATAGTTGTGAATCCAAATAGTGCTTGATGGGGGCCTCCCCTGAGTACCTTGGAGAGGGCTGGGTTGAGATTCTCAATGGCCCCCCCTTTCCCTGCCAGCCATTCACTTCAGGGATTGTCCTGCCAAGACCCAGGTGAAGGAGATACACAGCTGCCCCAGGCCCAGCTGATTTGGGTTCTGATTCTGCCCCAGTGGCCTCTTGCATTCCCATCCAGAGTACTCTCGGGGGCCTGAACATAACAGGGTCTTATTAAAGGTGCTATCTGCTCCAGGAAGACTCGCTTGTCCTAGCAAGGGACACACAGGGCCACAGCTCAGTGGTTTCATGTTTTGAAACCACTCAGCTTTCCCTTCAGCCTTTAAAAAAAATTCAACATTTTTAGTAATAAATTCCCTTGACAGGTAGACACCAAATGCCCTGCTTTGCCAAAGGACATTGAGATAGTTATATAAAGCTGCTACCTCACAGGTGACATCAACAGCATACCAATGCATCCTTAGGCTCTGGACAGATTTGCTCTCAGGGATGATCTCTTCCAACCACTATGCAGAATTCAAATGTGAGAGAATCTAGGTAGCTGCGTCTGCAATTTTCCTGTGGGTGTCAGCCGCAGAGCTACATGACCCAGTGCCCAGTCTCCTCTGCAAACCGGGCAAAAAACAGGCCCATGTGGTGGGTTTTGGGGGGTTGAGTGGAAGGAAGCACTGCCTGGAACAGAGAGGCTACTGGATCTTCACCATCACCAGGAAGGCCTGTGCTTCACGGGTGTCATCACAGTGGATCCTGTCACACAGGCTCCTGGAAGGTGGTATCTCTCTGGTTGTTATTTATTAGGCATGGTAGATTTCCAGCAACCCACATTAGGGGAGTTCTTGTTAGTATTTGGTAGGACACTGCAATCCCTTCCATACCATGTCCCACCCAGGGAAATTCCAGGGACAGAGAGCGGCTCCAGAGAAGTTCCTGTTTCCCTTGGGGCTTCCTGAGGAACCTGGGCCACTGAAGGGGGCAGGGTGTGGCTGGATGAGATTCAAATCCCTGCTTTGTCTTCCCAGAATGTCCTGGCTCACATCCTCTCTAAACTCAGAAGTTCCTCACACTGCTCATCTTTAACACCAGAGAGGAACCCCGCCACCCCCCCACACACACACACACACTTCCAGCCCTCTGGGCAGGTCCACCTCTCAGACCCAGGGAGGATGTCTGAGGATGGCAATGTGGGCTCCCATGAGGGCTTGGTCAGCCAGCCTGATCCCTGTGCCGGGGAGAATTGACACCAGGCCCCCACACAAAAGGCAGAGCTTTTCTGCAGCTTTGCTCCTTGACAAGTGTGGATGAGGATTCCTGGTAGTGTTGGTCCTTCCCCAGAACCTTTCCCAATGGAGACTAGGTCAGGATGTGACAGAGACAGAGCACAGAAACCACAGGTGAGTTGGCTGTCCAGAGAGACTAGGGCCTTCTCCTCTGGGGAGTTGACCACATACTCTGTGTCATAGGGTGCCAGCCCCCATCCATGTCCCACTCTCCCTGCCCTTACCTTGCTAGGGCTTCCCACCACTCTGGAAAGGAAAAGGTGAGGCCTGAGGGGTTAAGTAGCAATGGGAGGTTGCAGCTGATGTTGTGAGTGGTTAGGCAGTTGGTAAATGTAACTAGTTCCTCTTTATGCCACCACAGACATGGTCTCCAGATTCCTGAAGATTTCAAAATCTTAGACTAGCCTGCTCTCTCTGACCCAAAGTCTTCTTCAGAGCTCAATGGTTCCTGCTCGTGCCTCGCAAGCACAAGGTCCCAAGTTCGATCCCCAGTACCAAATAAATAAATAAATAAATAATTGCACAGTAGGGAAAGATGTATTCAAGGAGCCCCTCTGCAGTCTTGTTTTAATAGCAAAAAAAAAGGCAGGCCCAACATAAGTGACCATTAATGGGTATGGGCCAAATGAACTACAGCAGAGCCATCAAATACAGCTGAACTTTAACACAGGCAAGGTTTATCCAGACAGAATGACACAGGACAGGGGATGCAGCATTTCTCTGCCTATTTACTGCTGTCCTGTGAAGAGGCATCGGTGTGTATGAGGTAGATGCAACTTTGTTTTTTGCCTGGTTTGTATTTTTTATTGTTTTTTGAGACAAGATCTCACTATGCAGTACAGGCTGGTCTTAAACTCACTATGTAGCCCAGGCTGGCCTTGAACTGGAGATCCTCCTGCCTCAATCTCCTGGATACTATGATTACCAGCAGTACCACCACACTTGACTATGGTTTGTACTTTTACGAGGAACATGAAACATTTTTATAATCAGGCAAAACATGAAGCTATTTTTCTGAACTTACACTGTGCCTCTGTGTTGGGGGTCAGGTCTTTCCCCAAGGGTCTCTGCCTGGGAGGACACTGGGAATAGGGGGTAAGAGCTGGGCTTTGGGCATAGGGGGTAGGAGCTGTGCTGACTCAGCCTAGAGTGGGATCTTTCAGTACCTGAGGCCTCTGGTTACAAAAATGACCCTTGGGCCGATAGGGTGATCATTTTTGAACAAAAGGCCCACATTCTTCATTAGCACTGAGCCCTACAAACAAAGCAGCTGTCCACTGAGTGCTTCCTCCAGCCCAGAAAAAGACCCTGGAGATGTCAGATACTCCTAAGAGTTGGCTGAGGAAAGGAAGTCTCCTCCTCCTGAAGGGACAGCAGGTTCCCCCAGGAGGAAGAGCCAGGAGCAGTATCACCCTACAGCACCATGGGTGGAGGTCAGGCAGAGAGACCCTGCCCTTGTGCTGCTAGAGGGACATGGCTTCAGTGTCCAGCCCGGGGGAGGGCAGTGGTTCCGAGAGGAGAGGCCATCCCAGCCGGAAGGCTCTGCCCTGGCCTAATAATAACTCCCAGTACAGGCACAGGGAGCCTCTGGCTATTTTTAGTCCCCTAACCCAGCCCCCGTGTGACTCAGCAAGGCCAGTCTGGGATGAGAAAGCTACAGTCAAAGATGCTCTAGGGGGCTGTGGCAGGCAGCAAGGCCTAGGGGCACTAGGCTGTCTGAAGAGGCCTTGCAGCCTTGGACCTTGGGACTGTGGAGCTGGGGACAGCATCAGCTGCTCTGCCCCACCTCCAACTGTCCCTGCACCCTCCTGGCTCCCTGCCTGCCAACTCCTCCCCCAAATGCTAGCATGGAAAATCTGATGTCAGAATTCCAGCTTCGGCAAGGAATGCAGCCTGACCTTCACCTCCCAGGGAGCTGCTGTGCTCGGCAAGCCTGTGCCCCTCCCCGGCATCCCTGAGGGCCACTCTGCCCCCACATGGAGCCATCTGCCCCTACCTTTTCCCCCTTCATGGGCCCCCCACTGTAGCCCTAGCTGACTGGCTGCCTAGATTGGTACCTGCTGTTGAGCTCCCGAAGGTGCCACCTAGTGGGCCCCTGAACTGGCCTCATCACAGCTGCCCAGAGTACTTGCTACTGGAACAGCTTCTAGGGCAGGTCACTGGACCCCTAGGCCAGTCACCAGCCCTGGACCTCCTGGACAGTTCTGGAGACCCCCTTCAGTCCACTTGTAAGAAATGTCTTTAGGAGGGGCCTGGTAGCAAGAACAGGAGAGAGCTGGCAGAGGGTGGGTGAGCTCTTCACATTTATGTATGTGAGTGCATAGCTATGTGCATGCATGTATTTACATGTGCACAGTGCATGTGTACATACACAGACAGGGCCAGCCTCAGGATAGAGTGCAGAAGTCTGATTGTACTAGAATTGGGATATTTGTCTGCCAAAGGAAAAATCACTGGGAATTTACCCACCCCAGTTGAATGAGGAGGCTTTGAAGGGAACAGACTTAATTGACCAGGTGCTGGAGAGGGGATGGGATAAAGTATTCTAAAACTTAGTCCTCACACGTTCTTAGAAGCCCTGGATCTGTGCTTCCTGGTAGCCCCATGTAGCTTTGGGAGCCTTCTTCTGCAAGCAAAAGAAACAGTGACTTGGTGGGCCTTCCCTGCTCTGAGGCTGACCAGTGCCCAGCCCTTCACTGCTGCACCTTCCTGACCTTCCCATAAGTGTCTAGCTCCTGGGTCTGTTGCATTTACTCCCGAGAATGAAGTCACTAAGACAAACAACTTGCTGCTCTCCACCCTGGAGTCACAGCATTCTGAATCGTTTCTTGTTTGTTTCTCTGTTTTGAGTGTTAGAATGCTTTTATATTTAGAGAAGAAAATTGCTTTCTAGGATGGATAATAACAGCAAATTATACCTTGTTGATCCTGCTTTTTTTTTTTTCCATTTCCTAAGTCTGGCTTTAATGAAGCAAAGGAAAAAAAAAGAAAGATTTATCAAAAGCCACTTTCTAGAATGAAAGCCTTATGTTGTTTTTCATTAAGTTCAAAATTACTTGGGGAACAGTTTCCATTTAAAATACCTAGCTGGCCTCTCCCTGTTGCAGGCTTTCTCTTCAGACTTCCCATAAGATGCCTCTGAGAACAGAGAAAAACACAAAACTCTGTAATGCCTGTCAAAATAAGGACTTGCCATCTTTTGTGGGAATGTGGTAGGAATTTTGGCCAACTGGGATACTGGCATCTCGGGCAGGAAACACAAGTAATTGGTGGTTTATTTGCTGCTCTCTGCAGTGGGGAGGGTGCAGCACAGGAAGGGGGCGGGCCCCTTTTGAGGAACCCAAAGCCTGTAACTAGAGCAGGGGTGGGTGTTTTGAGAGCAGCTATGCTGTACTGTCCTCCAGAATCCAGCAGGTAGAATGGCCAGGGACCACCACATTGTGTGGCAGGAACGGTGTCTGGAAGCCCCTCAGGAGAGCACCTCAGGTTGGACTAGAGGCAATTCCAGGAGCCAAGGACACACAGCCATCTGGCTTTCTAAGTACATGGACTAGAACAAAAGTGCTCCAAAGACAGGAGCCATGCTTAGAATTGTACCTGGACTCCTAGAAACGGTCTCCTCTAAGGCTGCCACACAGCCATGGCTCTCAGGAGATGAACCATCAAGAAGTATCTTCTAAGTGGACTCCAGAAGAAGAAAACCAACCCACACATCCTTTCTGGACAAACAGGGCTGAGAGTCCTGCACACACAGATGTACACATATGTGCATACATATATAAGTCACACACACTCACATTCCTCACACGCACACCATGTACCTCAAAACTTAACCAACACACGCATACCATGGAGCTCATAAAAGCATCCTGCATAAGGGAAATGAAATGTCATCACTCAGTTGATTAGATTAGGAGAACCAATCTTTGGAGACAGTCTGCTAAGGCAGCCTGAAGAAACTAGAAATGAGTGAGAGATCTGTAATATAGGAGGATCCGGGGGTTCTCTGTGCAGGAAACAGTGAAGGGGGTGAGCAAGATGAGATGAGAGGAAACCAGGGCAACAAGAAATGATAAAGGATAAAACTGTGGAGTCTTACTTTTGAAGACTACAATACCAAAGTGTATACAGCAAGACTTCTGAATTTTGAGACAAGTTTCCAGAAACTCCCTGTGGTGGGAAATGATAAGGTATTTCTGTCAGTTTTTAACAGATGGAGTCAAAATTCCCAAAAAGCAAGGTTGAACTAATTGTTTTATAAAACACTATGTGTCTCATAAAGAATATGCTTCTTTTTTGCAAGCACCAAAGTGTACATTAGAATTTTATAAAAATTGTCCAGATACGAGGCCTTGTGAAACCTCCAAAATTAAAAAAAAAAATGCTTTTGTTAAGATAACATTTTTTTAACCTCAATGAAATAAACTAGAAGTGAATAACAACACTGTGATAACTGTCCTTAAATAGGTTGGGCTAGTTCCAGGGCTGCATATATTTACACCCATTCTTCTCCATGACAAGCCACAGGATAGTGCCACTTAGCAAGGACAGAAGGGCCTTGCTGCAGTCCAGGGGAGCCCAAGAGCTGAGGACTGAAGTCCCCTTCTCACTACACTGCTAAGCTGTCCTTGTGATGCATGCAGTCACCCCTAGCCATGAGGAATTTACAATAAATCCTCCATGATAGTTAGAGAGGCTAGCAAAACCATAATCACAGAGCGTTTAGAAAGTAATGAAAATTAAAATGCTACTTGTTAAAATTCTGGGATATGACAACTGGTCATTTATGAAGTCTTCAACTACAGTAGTTAAAATGAAAAATACAAAACAAACATGAAGAGAGAACTGATCATTTTGAGAGTAAACACTAAAAAATTGGAAAAATAATCAAAATTAACCAATACATTCAACTACTGGTCTGTAGGGGAAACAGCAGTAGATAGCAGTCAACCCATGGCAAACAGGATCCAAAAATGAAAGAAAATTATAATTGCAGGCCATACCACCACCCCAGAGCACCAAGGAGGTGAGCCTAGCGGGCACCAGTACACCCCCCCCCCCAGCCAGCTGTGCAGAGCCATTACCTAGATCCACACCACAGAGTTGCAGGGGTTATAAAGGACATTGTTCTGAGCTTGAGAAGATACAGTAGAAGTGAACAACAGAAAGAGGGCCTCTCTGAGGCCCCTTGATGAAAATTAAAGCCCACTGGAAAAGTGAAGAAAATCTCTGCAATAAAGGCACACCAGACCACCTTAGTTGGGGGAGCAGTGGTGTGGAGCAGAGCAGCACAGCTACAAGCAGGTCCCAGCCAGGGCTCCATCCCGACCGCAGAGGCTGGGGCACACTGGCCCAAGCCAAGGGCCTGCCTGGAAAAGAGCTGCACAGGCACACAAGCAACAGCCAGAGTTTTGCCCCAGTGCCATCAGTAAGTGCATGAGACCCTAGCCAGAAGCTCACTCACACACCAGGAACTGGGGTGCACAGCCCCCAACCAAAGACCCTCCCAGACAACAGCTACATAGGGGCCCTAGCCAGTGGCACACCTAGATATCATCCCAAGTGTGCACAGGCCCCAGCCAGAAGGCCACCCAGACAACAGGTCAGCTCAGGGATCCAGAAGGCCACCTTCCTGAATCCAGGAATTAGGGTACTGGTGAGCAGCAGAGAAAAGGCAGCTCTGTGGCTTGCTGAGAATTGAAGACCACTGGGTGAGCAAAAAGTTGCCTCAACAAAGACACAGCAGGCTGCATCTGTTGAAATGAGAAGACATGTAAACAAGCCTCAAAACCAGACTTCCATATCACCTAAGGCAACCCAAAGGGAAACAAGGTGGAACAATCTGATACTCAGCCACCTGGACTCCCTGAATGGGCAACAAAAGAGGATCTGGAAAAAAATGAAATCAGAAATAATTTCTCAGATAACAGCAGAGATTGTGCCCATAGTGCAAGACATGATTAATAAATCTAGTGTGGACACAGATTAAAAATA
>NW_004624737.1:14337397-14360222 GCF_000247695.1 Heterocephalus glaber
ACACACACACACACACACACACACACACACCCTTAGTATGGCAGATGGAGCTGTGTTTCTGCATTCCTCCCATCCCTTATCTCTTCTCTGTCTCTCTCCTCCCAGAACACCGGGGCCTCCTTTCTGTACCAAGAAACTGCAACTTGATCCAGCCTCTGGCCCTTTGCACTTGCACTTCCTCTGCCCAAGCACTTTTCCCCGGGCCAAATGGTTGGCTTCTTGTAACTGGTCCATCCCATAGGTCCCCAGCTCAATCACATCACCCTTCGTTTTTGTCTCTGAAACATCTCACCCACAGCATGACCTCATTCACTCTTGTTCACTTTCAGCACTCCCCACTGAATATGCGTATTGGAGAGCTGGGGCCTGGAGCCTGGGTGTGGCTAGTTTCGAGCAGAGGCTGCAAGGAGATTTGTAAGGGTGAGAATGAAAGAAGCCCTCCTACATGTAAATGCTCTGGCTTGGTTGCTCTCCACCAGGGAAGCAGGTAGAGAACCAAGATCTCTTGGTAGCTAAAGGAGGAAGAAACAGCATCATGTGAGGGGCTGGGAATCTAGCTCAATGGCACTGTGCCTGCCTGGGAAATGCAAGGTCCTGAGTTTGATCCCAGGTTCGGGGGGGGGGGGGGATCAGCTCCTTGTGGCTGAAGCCATTTACTGTTGGTCTGGAGCCCCACTGCTCCAGGAGTGGCAGGCCTTGTGACCTAGGAGCTCCCTTGCCCGAGGCCCCATCTGTATTCCTCCAGCAGGGATGGAGACTGCTCCTTCTCAGCAAGATCTCCCTGCAAGGAGCAACTGCCATGGATTCTTTTCTTTTTAGGAAATATGTCCACCCTCCCCAGGAACATCCTGGGTTGGCTCCATGAAGATTACCTGATATATGTGGTCACTGTTTCTATGACTTGGAGAAACTGGCTTCAGGAAGCACTTGCCCCCACCTCACCTTGGCCTGGCTCCTCTGGTTTCCCTCAGTTTCCTTCCTTCAAATCTCAGCTTGGCTCAGTGGTTATTAGGTGTGACAGGCAGGCTGAAATTCATTACCCCATAATTGGGACCAGCACCCTCAATTTCAAGAAAGAGTTGGAGTACTGGCTTGGCAATGGGTCTGAGCCTGGACAGTCTCCAGGGATTCAGACATGTTACCAGGAGGGCAAGGTTGACATTGTCCATAATGCATGGGCCATGAGCTTCCTCTGGGAGGTGAGTTTTTCCCGAGGCTGGTGTGCTGTGAGTAGGTACATGGTGCAGATGACCCCAGGTATACTCAGAAGGTTTGCTCTGTCCTCAGAGGAGAAGGAGGCCTATACTGACTGAGCTTTTGAGTTGAGTCACTAGTTTCCAGAAATGTGGCCATTTCTGGGCCTATGATGGCCCAAGTGACTTTCAGTGGCCTTCCTGGGTACAAAGAAGCACCTTCTAGAGCCACCTGCTCCAACAAGAGGAAATTGAAGCCAAACACTGCCCAAACCTCAGGGCACCATAGGCCCTTGGCTGCTGCAGTTTGTTAGATGCCCTCTTTCTAAAGGTTTCTGTGGAGCTGTCATTCCTCTGCCCAGCATTCCAGTGGCCTCCGCCGGGATGCTTTTTAATATCTTTGCCAAATTGAATTGTGAGCCACCTAATTACAATCAGAACACGCTGCCCTTGGAGGAGCAAACGTGATCTAGTGAAAGGATGTCCCCTCTGCATTTCTGTCCTCCCTGAACTTTGAGAGAGGAGGGAACTAGAAACCTGTATCTATCTCTGGTCAGAAAGAAATCAGCACTCCAGTGGCCACTGTGAGCAGAGCTCAGAATGCTGGCCAAAGTCCTACCAGGGTGCAGAATGTTAATTTTACCCAAGAGAGCAGAGAATGGTCCTTCATCACATGGACACTCCTATCACTGAGTGAACTCTGTAAGAGAAACCAGGGAAGGAAAGGCTTAGGCTGATATGGGTACTTGAAGGCTCCTTGTGCAACTCACTGTGTCCAGAGCTGTGGTCAGTGTATGGGCCTCAGGGCAAGTGACCTTTCTCTATACTTCTCACAGTGGACCTTGGCATACGGACCTTTCTGGGGCACCAGGGATGTAAATGCCTCAAGCCAGGCTGTCTTCAGAAAGTGCCTGAAGTCCCCAGAAGGCCCAGTCTGTGTGCCCCCTGGTCTCCCTGTACCCTTTTCAGAACACAGCTCTTCTCAGACTGGTAGGGCCCAGCAGTTCCCAGTAAGCATGAGCTCCTGGGTGAGCACCAGGACCACTTCTGGCCCACACCTTACCACTCCAGCCACTGAGCACACCTGGGCATACCATGGTCTCATACCCTTCTGCCTTCACCTCTGTTCCAGTACCTAGATGCCTTCCTTCTCAAAAATGCACCCTTCCCAGGGAGATCCGAGGACCTAGAAGGAAACAACAGGAGCCGTCGGATGGGCAGCTGGCTTCCCTGGGGAAGCTTTCATTATACCTACGGCTCCCCCAGCTCCTCTGCCACCATCCATCAGCATGGATGCAGTAGCTAACCTGGGCCCTCAGGAGGCCAAGTCTTAGAAAATCAGATCACCACCACAGCCACTTTTAGAACATTTTTGTCACCCTCAAAGAAACCCTACACTGTATCTTTTAGTCATCATCTCCAAACCCTAAGCAGCATCTAATCTACTTCTTGTTTCCCTCGTTGCTCCCTAAAGCTGATATGTTGAAGACTTGGATGTCCTTTGGGCAAGTGATTGGGCCAAGAGGCTCTAACTCTGTCAGTGGATTGATCCAATGATGGCATTGAGATGATGGAAACAGAGCTGGGGCCTAGGTAAAGATACAGGGTCATGGAGATGTGACCTTGAGGACTTTTTCTGGTCCCAGGCCCCTTCTTCTCTAGCTCTTCACCTCATGGTCTGCTTCCTGGCTGCCATGAAGTGAGTGGCTTTCCTCTATAACACCTTTGCACAAGGCCTACAGTAATGGAGTCAGCTGACCATAAACTGAAATTTCAAACTAGGAGCCAAACTAAACTTTTCCTCCTTTAAGTTGATTTTCTCAGGTATTTTATCATAGTGATGCAAAGCTACTTAACACACCATTCAGGCAGGCTACCCTCTGCTCCAAGCCCTGCTAAAACTGGAGGACAAGTGAGCTCCAAAGTTCTATCCCAAAACTCCACAAAGTGCTAGAGATCCAAATGGCAGCTGGCACACATTTAGTAGTGGTATTGTCCACATAGACAGAAAGAAAAGAAAAAGCACATGCAATGGCACATACCTGTAATCCCTCCTCTTGGGGGATGGAGGTGGGAGGATTGTGAGTTCAAGGCCAGCCAGAGAGAGAGAGAGAGAGAGAGAGAGAGAGAGAGAAATGATAGATGGTTAAAGCCTTTAGAGTTGGAAGGGACATATTTAAGTATCTTAAATGCCAATGAGATGCAGAACTTGGCCTCATCTTGGGGCCATGTGTCACCAGGGCTCAGCGGCTGGACAGACATGTCACATGGGTGCAGCCCTCACCCCTGTGGAGGTTGTAGAGCCCAATCCTAACCTCTAGGACAGGAATCCTGGCAGCACTCTCGTAGCCACTGAAGCCTGTTGCCTTCCAGTGGGCAGGATCATCATTCCTACCTTGTAAGATATGTCCCTAAATAGAAAAATGTTTCAAGTAACTCAAACCCAAATTACTATTTTGTTAAGAATTTTATGCATATTTGGCACTATCACTTTGGAGTGCTTCTGAAATTTAAGCAACAGAACACGTGGGATTCCAACTTACAGTAACTGGGTAATTGATTTTGACTTAGTTTATCAGCAGGTATCTTCTCAAATTGCTATGTAGTTTTGGACATTTAAGAAATTTAAGAAATATATATTTAAGAAATTATAAGGATCACCACATGTTTACATGGTGTTTTAAGTATTTGGGAAGGCTTGACAGTCAAACAGAGTACTTTAAAAGGAGATGGACTTCTAAAATTTTATAATTTCAGTTTAAAATGTTTAAAGATTACATAAGTTTTCAATGGGATCAAATAATAAAGCCCACCCCAAAGGCATTGAAGTTTTCTAAGCTTAAAAATAGAATATGAATATCAGGGTGTATAAATTGAGTTTAAGCCGTAAGAAAGAATTACTCCCTTTAACCCCTAGTAACCACTACTCTACTTTCTATCTTTACAAATTTTACTGCTCTAGGGACCACATATAAGTGGAATCATGCAGTATTTGTCTTTTTGTAACTGACTTATTTCACTTAGCATTAGGTATGTTGAAGCGTGTGTCAGAATTACCTTTCTGAATCATATTTCATAATACATTTATGCCATATTTTGTTTATCCATTCATCCATTGATGGACATTTAAGTTGCTTCTACTTCTTGCATTTTGTGACTAATGCTGCTATTTGCTTTTAAGTCATTTGGGTTTATACCTAGAAGTAGAATTTCTGGGTCGTATGGTAATTGTGTTTTTAATTTATTGAGGAGCCACTACACTGTTTTCTGCAGTGGCTGCACCATTTTTTATTCCTACCAGGAGCAGTGCACAAGTGTACTACTTTCTCCACAGCTTTACCAATATTGTTTTTTTGTTTTGTTTTTGATTTTTTGTTTGTTTTGCTTTTTTACTGTGGTGATACCAGGCATTGAACTCAGGACCTTGTGGCTGCTAGGCAGGTGCAGCACCACTGAGCTAAATCCCCAGCCCTTTTTTGTTTTGCTTTTTGAGACAGTCTTGCTATGTAGCTCAAGCTGGACCTAAACCCATGATCCTCTTGCCTTAGCCTCTCAAGTGCTGAGATCACGAGGGATGTATCACTATGCCTGGCTGTTTTTTGTTGTTTTTTTTTTTTGATAGTAGCCAGTTTAATGGTTATGTGATGGTATCTCATTATAGTTTTGATTTGCGTTTCTCTCATGATTAGTTCCGAGAGCATCCAAGACCAACACAATGAAGTCAGGGCCACATTTAGCCTACACTGGACTGAGAATTCACCTAGGATGGACCCAGACTAAAGCCAGGAGGACCCAGCCCCAGGCCCCAATGGACACAAGCCAGGCATGATGGACCCAGGCTCAGAGAAGACTGGATCCAGGATCCATCCTAGAGCAGTTGAAAGAGAAAACTGGGTCACAGTCAATGCACCCCAGTTTGGACTAAACCTTCTGAGATCTGTTTCATGATATAATCATAGGCTTTAATATTAATGGCAGTATATCCTACCTATTTTTAAGTCCTTTTTAAAAAATATTCTCTCACCTTTGCTGAGATCTATGAAAGTCCCCAAGAATCATTGAGCCTCACTAGAGATCAGTGGGGCTAAGAGCTGACAGAACTCTTCCATTCCATAACCCCTAAATGTCCTGCAGAATTAGCAGAGAGAAATTAAACATCTAGGAAAAAGTTTACTGTGCTTCATGGGCGGGCACCATGCTGGATGCCACTTCTGCACCCATGGTCTTCTCAGTGGCCCACCAGCCCACTATCACCAATGCCACCACAGTGCTTGGATGGGCTACCTGTCCAATTACAGAAGGCTTGGGGGTCATCCCACTGGGCCCAGCAGCAGATGTTGGTCTAGTCCTGCCCATTGACATCTCTCCCTGGTACAGCCTCCCATCCAGTTGGGGGAGATGCTCAAGGAATGTGCCAGAATGAGGCTGTAGGTGTCCAGCAATTTCAAAGCTGAAGCTGTTTTACCAAGGAATGCATATAGAAGACATTGGGGTCCTGGGCTGGGTGGGGGTGATTAGGTGTAGCCAGGAGGTGAGGCTCAGGTTCCCAGTGAGGCAGAAAGGGAGTTCAGGAGATTGGAGCAAGGCATCCCCCATTGACAGATGGACAAGCTAGGGGCATTTGTTCTTGCATGAGCCACAGTATCTGTGGCTGTGCCATTTTCTGGTGACCAGAACAGCCTGCCCAAGTGCATTGAGGATGACTGTGTTAAAAACAAAGCTAGACAAGTTGCACCATCCAACAATCCCAGCTGAGGTTGCTCCAACTCCCATACCATCTAAGTGGGGTAGGTCAGCATCCCACCTTGAGCTCCTGGCCTGGGTCATTCATCCAGGTAGGTCCTAGATCGGGTGTGGCTTCTAGGCAGGACTGCATAGCCTGGAGTTTGCATCTGGGTGCTGGCTCAGCTTCCAGGTCTGTGGATGTAAATCCCTGCATGTCCATTTGAGACATGAGGGCATTACCTCAGGCAGGGCGTTCCCCCAGGTGGCTTTGTTTCCGAAGCAGGGCATGGCTCTGAGAGACACATCACAGTGCCTCTCCACGAAGGAGAAGATTGAACAGTATCCCTGCTAGCCTGCTTTGTCTGTGTCCTCATTCCCACCTGGCTGGTGTCCCCGAGCCCACCCTGCATTTCTGTGAGTCAGCTGAAGTTTCTGTTGGGAACTCTGGGCTTGAGGTCTGAACTTAGCCACTCCTCTGGGTTTCTATGGCACTCTCAGGAAGCTGTGGCTAAATTTAGGCTTAGCTGCCCCTCCTCTTCAGTGCAGGCAGAGAGTGTCCTTTGGATGAAACAACCTTTGGTCCTAGTTGGCAGTGTTCATTTCATGTCTAAAATTCATCTCGAGGTGCTGGTTCTTTTCTATGAAATACTTCTTAGAATTTCTATAAAGAAGGATTTAAAATAGGCTAGCTAAGACCCACAGTGAGATATGACCCAATTATTGATCAGAAGTGGGAAGCAGGTGTCTACTGGGAACAATCACCTGTGGCGAGTCTCCCCTTCAGTGAACAGAGAGCTGGTACTGACCCTGGGCCCTTTGTAGGCCAATGTCCATTTCCGTCAAGTTTTCACAGAATCATACTTCTGTTTTCCCACAAAGTTTCTTGTTCAAAACCTTCAGCCTTATCATCTGGCTCCCATTCAGGACCTGTTCTTGTCCCTGCTTGGCCCATCTCATCACAAAACTGCTCCAAGTATTATCAGAATTTGCTTTCTGGGGACTTCTCCTCATCCTTCACTTTTGAATGATCATGTAGCATCAACACAAACTCCAAGGGGTTCAGCAGTGGACTGGGCTCTAAAAGGTATCTCAGATCTCTACAGCCCAGAAACAAGAAAGGCCATCACAGAACAGGAGAGAAGACCATGACAGATACCTTGCTGCCCTGGGGGGGGGGGGTGAGTGCCTGGGCCAGAGAGTGAGGCAAGTGCACAAAAATGATTATGGAGCCATGGTAGAGATCCGTTCCGGCTCAAGGAAAGACAATGCCATGAAAATGTTCCCATGGGTGATGAGGTTTTGGACAGGTTCCTAGGTTCTTGTGCACAATGAAAAAACAATGGATGTAGCACATGACAGTAAGGAAAAAGCAACAAAGTTTTAATCAGGGCAGTATGCTCAGAGTGAGCAGGCTAATACTAGTGGAAAGGAAAATGGCACAAGTGCTGAAGGAATTGAGTTTAAGAATTTAAAATGTGCCAGGTTTAGGGCACCTCCCATTGGGTCTTCCAGAGCATGACTGACAACATGATTGATAGGGTGCTGAGTCCTGTCAGCTGTACCTATCACGCATGTCCTTTTCCATAATTCACTCTGTCATAATTGGGTGTATGAGATGCAATTCATATGCATGAACCTTCAGTGAGCTCCACCTAGTAGTAAGCCTTCCAACAAAGTCTGAGGTGTTGGCCCTGGTTCATGTGAGTGGAGGACAGCTTCCCATAACCCAATCATACTGTCAATATTAAGAACCCTCAATAGGAATACATAATCTAGTTTGGGGTTAAGTGGTCTTTCTAGAAAAATAGCATTTGAGGAGTGACCCTGGCAGAGAGAAGTGACTCCACCACACCCAGGAATACATTTGTTTAGCTTCTTGCTTGAGACCAAACAGTTAGGCAGGTAATCAGATATTAATGGGCCTGAAGGACAAGAGGGAGGGCAAAATAACATGCTTTGCCAAGTATAGTTAAGTTTTTTAAAAAAGGCTTCAATTTATAATACGTTTGTGATCTCAGACCTAAAGTGACCCCATAGAGTGCAATGACATTTTAATATTATGCATTATACACATCCCTTCCAATATCTGGCCACCTATCCATCTTTTCCCAAAACAAGACATACAGCATTCCTGGATGTCATGGCCTATCCCCAATATCAGAAAAGGGAATTCTTTAAGGACTCTCTCTTTGGGCTAAGATTCTTAGATGATTAAGGCCCCCAAAGGAACACTGACCACCTGAAAGGAACAAGGAAGAAATTTTTGAGATATTAACATTCCAAAGTAACCCTGAGGGAAATGTGGATAAGCATGTAAATCACCATAATTCCCTAACTCCAGGCATAGCTTTTTGTGCATAAACATATACTCAAATTCACACTCGGTGCACATATCTTTGCAACACTGCCCACGTCCTCATTTGAAGGCATAACTCTATCTTCTTTACGATAAATTCTACCTATACTTCTGCATGGCTGCCTATTTATCTTTTGTCAAGGGTACAAAGAACTGAAGACCAAAGAGTGAGGGATTAGTTCTTTGCTGTATCATGATCTGGCTTCCTGGTGACAAACTGCTATCCTAGCCAAGATGCTCTGTAAACCGAACAATAACTGTGGCACAGGAATTTATTAAACATCTGCTACATGCCAGGCATAGGACAAGTAGGCATAAAGGGAGTGACACCTCAATTATTCAGCTTGGCTCAATTTGTGTCTGTGTGACTGCACATCTCTGTAACCAACTGTGTTATGTGAAGAATAAACTAGACAGAACATAAAAATGAATTAACACAAAGATAATATCTTTGGAGAATAGAACAGCAAAAAGAGGGGCAAAAGAAACACACAGAAGTTGTGTTGGTCAGTTTTTCATCCCTGTGACTGAAAATCTGAGAAAAATGACTTTAAGAAAGAAAGATTTATTTTGGCTCATGTTTTCAGAAGTTTCCCTTCATGGTCAGCTGGTTCTACTGTTTTTGGGCCTGTGGCAAGACAGAAATATGACTGAGGGTGTGGCAGAGCAAAGCTGTTCATCTTATGGTATCCAGGAAGCAGAGAATGAGAGACTCAGAAAGGAAGGGCCTGGGGACAAGTTATACTCTTTCTTCAAAGGCACACTCTCAGTAAGTTATTTCCTCCAACTGGGCCCCTCTTCCTTATAGTGAATTTAGCTATGAACTCATTGATGAAACAATCCAGAGCCCTCATGACCCAATCATCTCTCTAGGGCCCACCTCTGAACATTGCTGCATTAGGGTCAAACCCTCAATACATGAATCTTTGGGGAATATTTCATTTTTAAACCCTAACAAAGGGGTTAAAGTATTAAGGAAAAACTGATATATTGAAAAGAAGCAAAGAAGACATAATATATGAATAATAGGCCCTTGAAGAGGAAATCCAAACCAAATGAGCAGAATAAATGCTTACATTCAATATTTATTTTTCTGAAGTAACAAGATTTGGATTATATTGAAAGAGCACACTATGTACTTGAAAATATTATTCACAATGGTCCAAACTAAGTGCCAGCTTTTCAACACAAAGACAAAGCACCTGAGAAAATCAATTCAAGGATGAAAGATTTATTTTGGCTCATGGTTTCATAGGTTTCAGTCCATGGTCAGCTGGCTCTGTCAGTTCTGGACTGGTGAGGAGAACATAATAGTGGAGCATATGGTAGAAAAAAACTGCTCATGGTGAACAGGAGAGAGGAGAGACACACACAGAGGGGGACACAGGCTAGGGTTCTTCAAAGACATTACTTAGTAACCTACTTCCTCCAGCTAGGCCCTACCTCCTAACATTTCCACTATTTCCCAACAGAGCCATCAGCTGGGAATCAAGGCTTTAGCACACGATCTTTGGGGGGACAATTAAGATCCGAGCCATGACATGGAGACATGGTCTAGTAGAGTCACCACAGTGATGTATGAGAGGGGAGGTCTATAATCAAATTGGTCATCTTGTGAAGATGACAGGACCCACATTATGATCTTGAAAACTTGAAAAAAACAGGGGGGAGAGATAAGCACTGACGTTGTCCTATTTCCACAACTGGACAATCAGATAGCCTGATGGCAGATATGGGGAGCTGCCTTTTCATAAGTTTGCCAACTCATGACTGAAAGGAAATGACAGGATCTGAATGTCACCGTTTTGCACACACATGCTCCTCAGGGGATGAGTAGACCTGGGTCCTGGGGTTCCAGCTTCTCCAATCAGAGAAAGGGTGGTAGCCAGTCCCAAGCAGCCTCCTGAGGGTCAGTCACCACCCACCTAGAGTCCTACCAGAGACAGTGACCCTGCCCCATGGTGCTCCATATCCAGCTATCACTTGTCCATGGATCCATGGGTCTGCAGCAGTATATCCAGTGGCCCATGTGTTGTGGATAAACCACAGGAGAAAGGGTGGGGACTTGGGGAGCAGAAGGGACTTAAGGACACACCAGATTTAAAACCAGGGCAAGACTACACTTTGGGGTCTCAGGACACAAACCTAGGTGTCCGCACACAGATGAAGCAGGGGCTGTGGCTCTTGAAGACCTTTTTGGGGCAGCAGGTGCTAACACATTAAACCACCTACTTCTTTGGTTTTCTTTATTTTACAATAAATAGGCTGAAAGAAGATGTCAGGTCCAGCTGGTGTGCCTTTTGAGGAATCTGCCCTCTTAAGTGGGCCAGGGATCTCCAGAGAGGCCCTGGGATGAAGCCTTAAACTCAAACCCAAGTCAGTTCCTAGGGGAGGGGAAGTACTTCAAAGCCCCAGAACCTTGACACCCACCTGCACAGTGACTGACAGGCTCATCGAGGCCCTGACAACTTACAGAGAGAAACCCTGTTGTCAGAACACCAGGTCCCTGCAAAAAAAGAGCTCCCTCCCTCTCCCAAACCAGCCTGGCCCCCGAGCAGTATGTGTGTAGGTCATAGAAAGGGATGGGTCTCCACCAAGGCAGCCAGGATAAGGTGGATTCAGAGAGCGCCACAGGGTGGAGCAGGTGCCTCCCCAGGAGAAGCTCTGCCAGCCCTCCTGGGATGCATAAACTGCCTATCCTGGCTGGCATAATTGGAGCTTATGGGATTGGGGGCAAAGGGTATGAAACAAGGGAAGAGTACTATTTTGAAGGCGTAGGAGAAGAACCACAGCAGAAAACTCTTTGACATTTACCATTTGATGTGGGAGGCACAGCTCCCTGCATAGGAGGGGACTTCAAGACACACCAACAGAGATGGAAAGATGAGGCATGGCAAAATGGGAAAGGATCCTTGCAAAGACCCCCAGGTGCAGCAGAATTCAGGGCACAGGTGCAGGAAGACTCTGCACCCACAGAACCAGGGCAGGCTTCTGAGGAGAGGAGCTAGAAAGCTGGGGTCAGCTGGAGCCCTGTGGGAAGGAGAAGAAGCAGGAACCCGAGCATCAAGCAACAAACTAATGAAGCAAACATTTCAAGGAGCGAGGATATGGGAAAACACAGAGAACCCCAGTTAATGGAGCACTAGTGACCCTGGAACTGAAACTGGGCAGTCTCAATTTCTCTGAAATGGCATCTTTCATCTGTGTTCACTGGAGAAAACCAGGTCAGCATGGCTGTACAAGAGTCTTAATATGCATTTGCCCATAGGGGGGCCTAGAAACTGTTGGCCTCAAAGGTGTATAAAACATGTTTATCTCCCCCTAGTCGGGGCTCGAGTCTGATGCTCAGCTCGGGTCTTGGCTGGTAATAAACTCTTGTGTGGATTTGAAGAAAAAAAAAATGCATTTGCCTCAAAATTCTGCAACTATTGCTTCATTGCACATTAAATATATAAATACATTTATTTTTTATAAATAATACATTGATATGAATTATTAAGTAAACTCAAATAATCAGCATATTTGTTTATATCAATATATAAAGAACATTTGTGGTGATGATAGTTGTAATAATATAAACATAATGCTATCTATGTGTCTTCAAAAAGTTCGTGGAAGATACTCTTTGAGCAACTGAAAAATGGAGTGTACAATGTCAAGCGTAAGTGCTAGTGTAAAATGTGGACTCTAGGTGATGATGTGTCTGGAGAGGTTCACCACAGTAACAGATGGGCCACATTTTAGATGCTGAGAGCTGGGGAGGCTGTGGATGTGAGAGGCAGGGGGAATGTGGGAAATTTCTGCACTTCCCCCTCAATGTGACTGTGAACCTAAAACTGCTCTCAAAAAAACACCTTTAGAGATTCAAACCAAAAATAAAAAAGAATGGAAATTAACTACTGGAGTACCCAGATCAGGGTCTGTAGGCAGCCCCCTCTGCACTCCCCCATATCTGGATGCATTTCTCTAGTACACTTTCCTCCAGAGTTTAAGTACCCTCTCTCCCGCTTTGTAGGGCCACATAACTCAGTGCTAGCAGCTTGCCTGGCCCAGCAACAGTGGCACTTTTTGCATGGTTGGGCCACCTCAAGGTAGTAAAACAACAGAGTAGTGTACTGAGCCAAAGATTGTGAAGAATGCTTTGCTACATCATATGCAGTCATGTGTCAAAGTATGTGGAAGCATTTTATTTTTATTTGTATAGAATAATAAGCCATGACCACCAAGCTACTTGACACCAAGTTTCTCCTTACTTCATCCTCCACTAGGAACAAGGTATTTTTCTGCTGCTCTGGCTCTAAAAGCCCCACCTTGTGGAAGGTAGCAGGCTGGAGCCCCTTAGGAAGACCCTGGAAAGCTGATCAGAGGTGTGGTCTTGTCAGTGTTTGCTTCCTTCATATACTTCCTGGGGTATATTAATTTTCTATGCTACTGACCAAGCATTGCCTTTATGATCAGAAGATAAAAGTTTAATCCATAACATCAGTGCTGTTCCTGTGCCATTTGACCTCTGGGTAAAAGCACACTTGAGCACAAAACACTTAGGGAGGACTTTGCTGCAGATAGCCAGAACCAGGGAGTTTTGTCCTTTCTTCTAGTTGATACACTTCCTAACTTTCCCACAATAAAGTAGCATTACTTTAAAGCAGAAACCTCAATTTAAAACTTGAAAACATTAAGACATGAGACAAAGTGCTCCACTAAGGCAGTAGGGCCTTGTTCCAGCTGCCCATCAAGTGGCCTCCAAGCAGTGGTTCTGTGGGGTGAGGTTTGGCCTGAGAATAAGCTTTCTCTTGGGCTGGAAATAGGATGCTCTTAAGAAGTGACTGCTCTGCCTCACAAGACAGAGGATGGGGCAGGAAGGGCACAGAGAGGTGCCAGGCTGTGATCAGTAGGTTCCCAGGGTGCTGAGGGGCTGAGGAGCCCTTTCTCAAATGAAAGCAATCAGTACGAACCTGAGAGCAAGCACTGATATTGCACATATGCGTGGAAAAGCTCATGGCAACACTAAAGGAATCGCAAGGAATAAGCAGCAAGAGATAAATGGTGGCAGGTCCCAGCTGAGGCACACATGCAGGCACAGTGATTCATTCCCTGCCAGGCTAGGTAAGGGTGGGGATAGCACTGAGGGACACCAGGGGCCTGGAGGGCTAAGGGGGCAGGCAGACGTGAGACACAGTAGCCCAAACAGACAAGCTACCCTTGTGGCTGCTGGTGGAGCTGGTGCCTGCATACTGATGGCAGAGGGAGAGGAAAGCAGTGGTCCTGGCCACCCAGCTGCCCACATTCTTGGTTTCCCATGCTATGTATCATGCTCTGTGCACCTCCCTGCACCCCACGTAGGATCCTACCCACAGCAGGACTTCCATGCATCCAGTGGTGGTGTTGAGGCTGGGGTTCCCTGCCATGGGAAGGGCAAAGACACAGGGTGCCTGTGGCCATCTTCCCACAGGGAAGATCCCCAGGGGACCCCACACAGAAGCAACTGTACTCTGAACCCAATGTTCCCCTGCCAGCAGTCCCATGAGTCCCCAGAAGCCTTCATGATATGTTGATGGAGGGGCAGGGCACAGAAGCCAAGGATCAAGGGGGAGAAGGAGCAGGAGCTAGGCAGCTACAACCCACATTTAGAGAATCAGAGTTCCCTCTGCCTCTCCAAGGAAAGAATAGCTGCACAAATTACTTGGTACTCCTCTGCACTAGTCCCCCATTCATTCATTTCCATCCATAGGCTTGTGATAGGACAGTGATAAGAACCACAATCTGGACATCAATGTGTGCATCCCTTTTGGGGGGACTGCTTCTGGACATTTTTCACCTGTGCTGGGCTGCCGTTCTCTGGACATTTGGGGCCAGAAAATGCCATTGTGCATAAAGATCCCCCACTAGGCCACTACTATGTGCTACCCATGCCCACGCATAGGAGGCCTCATCTGAGGAGCCTCTAGGACAAGATGTGGCATACAGGAGGTGAAATGGGGTCATGTAAGCGGTCCAGATCCTAATTCCAGTGAGCACCTGACCTGCAACCTCTAGATACTTCCTATTACCCAGGCTGTGCCCAGAGGCACTTCCAAAAACTTTCTTTCTTCAAGAGTAGACTGGCCCCTGTGGTTTCCCACCCTGGGGCTCTGTGACTGGCCACCACCTTCACTGGGGGGCAGTCAGCCTGATACACTGGGGACATTAGCAGAACCCCATGGCAAGCAGGACATGACAGCCACCCAGGGGAGAGGGCAAATGAGTCTAGCTTCTGCTGCTCAGGGGCCCTTGGCTTTCTCCCCTCATCTCCTCACAGAGGAGGATCTCATAGAGGACCCTCACTCCAGGATAGTGAGAAATCACCAGAGGTGTGACCTCTCCTCCGTATCCTAGGTGGCCTTTTCTGGAGTGGATGCGTGTGTCAGTAGTGTGGGTCAAAGCTGAACTCTGGGAGTGGTGTGGGGACCACACTGCTTTGGGAGCAGTGCAAATTTTTCCTTAAGAAGTACATTTTTCCCAGAGAGCTGGGTCCGTTGTGCCTTCCAGACAGGGTGGGGCGCAGCAGGGTGACCCCACCATGACACTCTCAGCCATAACCTTGTTGGCTAGGGCTCCAGGCCTCAGATCCAATTCTCTTTACTAAACATCAGAGCTCTGCTTGTGCTAAATGGGCTTCTTGATTTGATTCTGGGATCATCTGCCAGCTTTGTCCAGAACCCAGAGCCCCCTTCCAGGCCCTGGTAATGAATTTAGCAATTTCTTATAAAAGCTCAGCCTTCCCAAGGCAAAGACTCCATTTTCAGGAGCTCTCACTGCTCCTGGGAGCAAGGCATTATGTCTGGTATCACTGGATCCTGCAGGAAGATGTAGGACTGAACAAGGCTGGGGATGAAGCCACCTGCCCTCTACCTGGTGGTTGGGCACCAAGTTCAGCAGGGTAGAGTCTGCTGTGATAGGCCTTTGCCAGACAAGAAGTGTCGTGGAACCCCTAAGGCAGCCTCTCCTGCCTTGGGTGTCCTGTAGGACTGAAGAGGGGTCAAGCTTGGGCACAAAGAGGGATGTGGGAAGACAGGTGGAGGTTTCCCAAGCAGATACGGCTCCTGCCCAGCCTCTGTTCCCACCTTTCACCCGCAATCCCTAACTTAACCAAGTGTGTCATCACATTTAAACACATAGACCATGGAGTGAGTTTGCTAATGATTTTGGGGAGATTTTTATGTCCTTGTATAGGTATTAGATTGGACTATCTTTCCCTGTACTATTCTCAACTGTTTTGTTTTAAAGGTTATAATGGCCTCCAAATAATTTGGGGAGCTTTCCGTCTTTACTCTCAGAAAGTATTTGTATAAGACTGGAATATCCCGTGTGTCAGAGATTCCTGCATTACGTCTCTAGTCTCCACCTGCCCGGTGTGTGACTCAGGCCTGAGAAAAAAAAATACAAAGGTGGGTGCCAGGAAGACCTATGCCGGCGTAACCAACAAAGGCAGTGGCCAGTCCTAGGCACTGACTTTTATTGGCAATCAATAGGGGTAAAGGCAACATGTGGTTTCTATGGAAATTAATGTAAACACGGCTCATAAAGGATAAGACAGAGCATTCTCAAACTAGGAACAAAATAGACAAAATATATGATTGTAATTAGAACATTGTCCTTCTAGTCAGAAGGTTTTAGTTGTGGGAAAGGAATTTGGGTACGAGTTACTCTGGCCTTGGCCTGCAGGGTTTGGCCAGACTTACTTCTTATAAACAAGCCAATTGTGGGGTTAACTCTTCACAGCCTGCTTTGAGCATAATCAATATTACATTCCTCTGCACCTGTGCCTTGAAGGTTTGGTAAAATATGTCTGTGCAACCTATGTGGAGAAAATAATGACATCCCAACGTTCTTTTTTGGAAGCGACTCTGTTCCAAAAGACAGATCAACAAGAGAAAAATCCACTGAAGTTTAGTGACATGTGTGTTTCATATGTACATGGAGACACCCAGGAAATGAATGGTTCTCAGAGATGGCTTTGAATTCCATCTTCTGTAGCATCTTCAACAAAGAACAATGAGTTTTGAAGTGACAAGACACAGGAGGGGACTTGGGGTTCTCTCAGGGAAGCAACTTACTGGAAAATGCAGTCTGTCAGTAAAGCTAATTGGTGTGGACTCCTCTGGTGGCCTCTCAGCCTCCGAGGGTCTCAAGCTGTCTTCTATGTTAACTTTCTTTCTCCCTGAGTGCAGATATAGGACACCTTTCATGTTTGTAAATTTGTGACCTGCTTTTAGGCAAATAGAGGGAGGGTGGAGCTGTCCTGCACCGCACCGTCTCAGTGTCTTTAGCTCACAATTCTTTATATTTTGGGAAGGCATGTTCTGGCTCAACCCTCGTAACCTAATCTCCCCTTAAAAGGTCCTACCTCTCACACTTACCATTATAATGGTGATTACATTTCAACAAGAGCTTTAAAGGACATTCAAACTATAGCAAGCACTTAGCAATATTTCATATATAGCTATACAGTTATATCGCTCCATATACCATATACTTGATAGGTATTATATTCATTATAGCCCAGTTCTAAGTATTTCCAATTTCCATTATGTATCATTCTTTAACTCATATGTCATTTAGAAGTACCTATTTTATTTTCCAAAGAAAGATGATTTGTAAAAATTTTTTATAATATTTTAAGTCATTAAGATTATTTGTAAAACCTTGTTTTGACTTCTAACTGATTATGTTTTGGTCTGAAAATAATGTGTATGGATCTGACTCATTGAAATTTGCTAACCAATCTTTTACTTCCCTCATTAGATTAATTCCTAGGTATTTCATTTTTGGGGGGTGCTAATGTGAAATGTGTTGTTTCCCTAATTTCTCTCTCAGTGAGTTTGTTATTTGTGTACAGGAAGGCTATTGATTTTTGAGTGTTGATTTTGTATCCAGTTATGCTACTGAATTTGGTTATTAAATCTAGAAAATTTTTGGTGGAGGAGTTCTTGAGGTCTTCTATGTAGAATATCATGTCATCTGCAAATAACAATAATTTAACTTCTTCCTTTCCTATCCTTATTTCTTTTATTTCCTTCTCTTGTCTAATTGCCATGGCTCATGTTTCCAGAACTATATTGAACAAGAGTGGTGACAGTGAACATCCTTGTCTTGTTCCTGATTTTTGAGTGAAGGCTTTCAGTTTTTGTCCATTTAGTATGATGTTGGCTGTTGGTTTGTCATAGATGGCATTTATCAGATTGAGATACAGACCATTTTTCCAAGTTTCTGTAGGGTTTTTTTTATCATGAATGGGTATTGGACTTTGTTGCTTTGGAATTGCAGTAATTTAATGTACATTTGAGAACAGGAGGGTCCTTTGTAGTGCCTAGGCTTCCAGAAATCAGAAGAGACGTCTTTTCTCATTTGTCATACACAAAATTCTACCTAAAACTTTAGCAGCTCACAATGACTGAAGGGACACCAACTCCCTGTCCCTGATAGGCCCTGAGGGAGCATAGTCTTGGCTCTAGGGGAACCTGGATATGCCCTTCTCCAACCTTCGCCAGAAGGTTGAGAGTGGGCCCTTCTGTGCAGGGAGAACCTTATCACTCTCTGCAGGAAGCTCCTGGCCTCTGTGTCTATAGTTGCTGGAGATGGGCTTAAGGGATATTATAATCAATGTAGTAGCTTCAGAGTTTACACCTCCGAGCCTCTGCAAACAACCTTTTCCTGGAAGCCTCCCCAGGCCCACACACCAGACACAGCTTCCCCTTGTCAGGCAGTATGCTGGTCCTTGTTTGCTAGTGGGACAAGGGCATGGATGTCAGCTGCTTCATGTTTGCTGGAACAGTAACTTCCCCTTGAGACTGAAAGGCACCTCCTCCCCTCCTTCTCACGCTATGCTCCCCGCCTTGGCTTAGCAGGGTGGGTCAGGGCTTGGAACGTCCAGCTTGGCAGCTCCTGTCTATCACTTTGATTTCAGCTCTTGCCAGCAAAGGGAACAGAGGATAAGGGGACAGACAAGTGATCAGGCAGCCCTGGACTCCAAGGAAGGAAAAATCAGTCTTACTTCTGAACTCCTGGGGATAGGTGAGGTTACCAGAGGAGCCCAAACCAGAGCTGTGGCTCAGAACTGAGCCCAGCCCTCACACACACTCACAAGCCATGTCCCAGCCCTCACCTCAGAGGCCTAGAGGTACGGAGCAGGCTGCTGACCTGATAGCCATCTCCTGGGTGCTGTGATTCCCTCCAGGACTAAGCTAGGTAGAACTCTCCAGCCCCTGTTTTAGTGGGGAGGCTGGTGAGGTGGATCTTCTTTAGGGTCCCAATCTAGACACAGGGTCTGCTGGTTGTATCCTGGAGTAATTTCCTCGCTGTACCCCAAACTGGGCTTCTGGAACATTTAGGATCACAAGTGCACTCTAGGCAGAAAACTCTTTAGACTTGTGCCTCAACAAGATGTTCAGTGACTCTGCGCCCAGGGATCCTACAGGCTTAGAGCCACCCAGTATTCACATTATTCTGCTCACAGAATCAATGGGATGAGGCCTGGAATCAAATCCTGATGAAGAGTCCTCCCCTTTGTCCTTAAACTTTGAGGCAGAGCTACAGCGTGTTGTTCTGCAACAGGACAGGAAACAACTGAGCACATGTAGTACCCCTCTGAGGGCTCTCAGGCACATACTGGAGTTAGGGGATAGAGCCCAGGAAACCACTCTAGCTGAGCGATCAGCACTCTGAGGAACCAAGGTTAGTTAATCTCCAGTAAAGGTGAAAGTGACAGCCAGAGACCTCCTGGGAGGGTAACTTCTGCAGCCATAGGCCAAAGAGAATGACCACAGAGACCCAGGCCTCCTTTATGGGGTGGGGTTGCTCCAATGAGGCTAAAGCTGTGGGCCTTGAGAGAACAGCATTCAAGGGACTTCTCTGAACCCCATGACTGCTGCAGGGGCTGACTAAGACCTCTCCCTTTCTCCCTGCCAAAGACCTCTACCTCCACAACATACACACATTCACACACTCCCTGAAGTAACAGGGCTAGAGATACACAGGCTAGATTAAGTCTGAGTCAGAGGGACAAGGGGAAAGGGCTTGCCATGGGGGCTGTGGGACCAGCAAGGTGAGCAGGAGGCAGAGAATACTTGAGGCCTGAAGTCAAGGATACTGAAGCAACAGGGGCAGAACAAGGAATGGAGGGAACTTATAGCCACAGGGGTCCAAAGACAATCTGATAGGATCTGTTCTCAGAAGCTTTGGCAGGGCAATAGCCACGTAGGTAAGTTAGAGACAAAGAACTCCCTGGCAATGGTGAGTAAAGGGTCAGAAGAAGGCTGAGGGGCCATGTGAAAACCAAGACGCCATGGAAACTGGAGATCTACCCTAGGGCTGAGGTTCTGGTTCTCCCACCTACTATCACCTGATTCCTCCTGTTTGTTTATAAGCAAGTGTACCCACACACATCTGTCTATACATTCATGACACATCACTCCTAAAAATGCAGAGTGGACCTCCTGAGAACCAGGTTCCTATTCAACTCCTAGTAGACTTCAGCAATGTATGTTCGATGCTCAAATGTCCTGATTGCTCCATAATGCCCTCTATAACTACTGATAAGAATTAATCTGGGACCCTGGGAACCCAGGTGAAGGAGCAGCAGCCTCTTCCACAGCAGCTCTTCTCCTGGGAGAAAGAAGCTCAGTAAGGAGCCCTCACGTGTACCAGCTAACAGGGCCTCTGCATGAAGCTAGCCCAGCCTCTCTCCAACATCTCAGTCAGCCATGCCCCCCATCAGTGTGGCAAGATGGGGACCTTATCCTCAGGCACTGAAGGGTAGGATGGCATTCAGGGGCTGTGGACAAAGGGTAGAGCCCACCACATAGCAGGGCATTCTCTTCACTGGGGGCCACTTTGGTGACAGCCATCTACTGAAAGTTTACTGTTTCCTCTGTAAAATGAGAGAAACCTATTCAAGGGGGTCAAGTATGGTAGTAGGGGCCTCCTGGCACTGCCAGCTCCTCAGCAGACTGTTGAAGATCCTGAGAGCCCCAGTCCCCTGGCTCCTACTATGACCATCGCCTCAGCTTTGTGCACGAAGGGTGGAAGCTGGACCCATCCTTGGGTGACAGGAGGGAGTTGATAGGCCCAACATTTCCAGCCAACAAGGACCTGAGTGGCTGCTCTGACTAATGTCAGGCCAGAGCCCTAGTTCTTGGAACACATTGCAAGCAGGGTGGTTGACAGACGCAAAGGTTGCTGCTGATTAATCCTTCTCCAGCGAAATGCCACGGGGCCATCAGACATGCAGCTCCTCTGTTTGCAGCTGTAAATGGCTTATTGATCACCAGCAGGAGCTTACAGACATCTAAAGAGCACAGTGCATTCTCAAAGGGCCAGACCATAGCAACAGTGGACAGTTGTGATGGGGGGATTCCAGCATCCCAGTCTCCAGAAGAGCAGAGAAGGAGGACCCTAGTAGCTCTCTCTGGTCTGTGTTCACTCTGAGACTTGAGAATGAATACACCGTACATTCATGTGCCCACACTTTTGTTCATGCATATGTGTACCTGTGTGTGTACAAAGCCCATATGTGCATGCACCCAAAATAAAAGCCATGTGGGACCTGTAAAAAGATTCTCCATCATAAAAATAGACAATAAAATAACAACAAAGATAAAGATAAAAAGCATATTTTAAAATATTTTCCAACAGAATTTTTAAAAATTTATTTAAAATCAAGAATAAATGGACTCAGGAAACAATAAGATAAATAAGAGGTCTTAATTAAATAAGTTTTGTGGGTTTTTTTGGTACCGGGGATTGAACTTGGTACCCTGCACTTGAGAGGCAGGTGGCAGCACCACTGAGCTAAATCCCTGGCCCTTAAATAAGGTTTTTTAAAGGAGAGAAGCTATCTACAGTCAGAGAGGAATTTGAAAGTTGATGAATAGAAAAAAAAAGAGAAAGATACAGACAGATTGAAAGTAAGCTAGAGGAATGAAAATCTGCACTAACATAGTAAAAGAAGTTTATTCCTATTTCTCAGGATTGGCAACTGAGATATAACAGCAGGTAAAAGACAGAAAGATGGTGCATGTCTTGAAGTTGAAAGTTATAGGGGGGTCTTGAAATAAATAAAACATAATTAATTGTGTTTGCTTACAAATAATAATTAAATATAAAAAACAATTCTTAAAAATAAGAGTTGCATAAATTAAAAGTGAAATAATGCACAGTACTGTTAAATATGTGTACCTCAGAGAAAGAGGATAAGGTGCTTTTCTAAGATTGTCTCAAAAAAGAAAGCCTGAAAACTTTAATAAATAAACATGGAATGAATTGAAAGGGCTTTCAAAGAATTATTTCCACACATTGTGCCAAATGCATATTGTTTTATGGGTGGATCATTTCAAACTTTTAAAGAACAGAGAAGTCCCAATGCCAAATAAATTGATAATTAAGAGAAAAATGTGGAAAGCTTCTCAATTAATTTTACGAGTTTAGTATAACCCTGATACTAAACATTGACAAAGACAGCATAAGACAAATTCTGATACCATCTCAGTAGTGAATTTACATATAAGAGGTGCAGAAAATTCTTAGCAAATTAAATTCGGTCATGATTTTTAAGGGTGCTGAGTAGTAGAGTGCTTGCCTAGCATGTAAAAGGCCTTGAGTTCAATCTTCAGAACCCCCTTCCCCAAAACACAAACAATAAATCAGGGCAATGGATTTATTCCTGAAAGGTAATGATTAGTTAATATAAAACCTAGCTAGGCCTGGTGGCACGTGCCTGTAATCCCCAGCACTTGGGAGGCTGAGGCAGGAGAATCACCATGAGTTCGAGGCCAGCCTGGGCTACATGAGGAGACCCTGTTTCAAAAATATATATATATAATCTAACACTTAGTTATAAAAATTAGAAACTGATCATTTTATTATCAATAGGTATCACAAAAGCCATTTCATAATATTTGATATCCATTCATCTTCATTTTAATGAAAACCATAGCCAATTTTAAAGGTCAAACTGTTTGGCAAGATTCATAATGAAATGCTGTTGCCTAATTCCTCTTACACTGAAAAACTTTCCATTCTCCAGAAGCCACCACATCTAGCTCTTTTTAGCAATATCTTCAGGTATTTACCAATACATTTTTTAATAACATACTGCCCGATCTTTCAGTTTTATACGTTATCTATTGCCTTCCCAGATTGGAAGATGAAAGTTAAGTTCTCTGGGTATTGGCTCCACCACTACCCAGATCTATGAATTTCTTCTCCCAGTCTTTTATGGGATATGTCACAATTTTTTTGCTAAGTTAAAGTCAGTGTTTGTTAGCCTTCTTATACACAAATAACAGACTCACTGAGAGAGAAATCACGGAAACAATTCCTTTTACAATATCATCCCAAAAAAATGAAATATCTAAGAATAAATCTAACAAAGGAAGCAAAAGACCTCTACACTGAAAACTACAGCACTCTGAAAAAAGAGATCGAAGAGGATATAAGAAAATGGAAAGACATCCCTTGCTCCTGGGTAGGAAGAACCAATATAGTGAAAATGGCCATACTTCCAAAACTACTA
>NW_004624737.1:14361627-14590723 GCF_000247695.1 Heterocephalus glaber
GGAAAGAAGGGAAAGGAAAAAATATGAAAAAAGAAAAAAATGGAAACAAAATCTTTGTAAATAGGGAAGGGCACACAGGTAATGGGGGAAAAATAAGAACCAAGATACGACATGTACAGGTACAAGCACCCAATGATAAATGTAAATGCATTGTATATCTAAAATGTGCCAATAAAAGAATTTAAGCAAAAATAAATAAATAAAATCAGTGTTTGTGTTATTAGAATAAGTAAATTTCATTCAGTTCTGGGTGTGACGTACAATTTGATTAATTTTCCTTTGTTATATAACTTTTATTTCCCTGGAACTAATAATTGCCTTGTTTTTCATTAGTTTTGATTTTGTACTTGTGGTTTGCAGAGCTTCTTGGATTCATGAGTTGGTGTCTTTCATCAGTTCTCTTTACACATTGCTTCTGCCCCCATTTGTTCTCTCTTATCTTTCTTAATCATTATTATTATTATTATTATTATTATTGGTATTGGGGATCAAACTCGGGTCCTTATGCTTGCGAGGCAGGTGGCAGAACCACTGAGCTAAATCCCTGGCCCTCTTAATCTTTAAAATATAAGTGCATTAGAACTTTGAGAATGTTCATATTTCTCTTGCATGCTTTTGCTTTTCTCCCCATTTTTTCTCTCTGTCCTTCTGTTTTGGTATTATCTATTAACCCATTTTCTAGTTCACCAATCTTGTGTTCTGCTATGTTCAAATGCAGTTAAAACCATTTAGTTGTTTATTTCAAATATTGAGTATTATAGTTATATAATTTCAATTTGATTTCATAATAATTTAAGTAAAATAATTTATTTCTTTTTAATTTTTTTTTTTGTACCAAGGATTGAACTCGGGACCTTGCGCTTGTGAGGAAGGTGGCAGAACCACTAAGCTAAATCCCCAGCTTTAATTTTTTTGTTTTTTGAGACAAGGTCTCACTATGTAGCCCAGACTGACTTTGAACTCTAGATTCTCCTGCATTTGCTTCCCAAGTGCTGAGATTATAGCCATGTATAACCACACGTGGCTTAAATTGTTGTATTTAATTTTTAAATATTTTAATTCTTTGCTGAAATTTTCCATCTTTCTGTTTAACTTAATATATCTTTTCCTCAATTTTCTACAATATAGTCATGGTAGTTATTTTAAACATCTTTTTCTGGTAACTCTAACTTTAATCATTGTTGGGTCTGCTGTTATTGTCTGTTCTAATGATTAGTCATAATTCTTTCTTCTCCTCCCTGTGTCTAATTGTTTACTTTATGTTTAATGTTATACATGAAAGAACCACTGAGATCCACATGACATTAACTTCCACTATTGTCCCCTTCCTCCCTGGCAAGGGCTTGTCATATCAATGCCGTCAAGCGTGGAGCTGGATGGAGGCAGCTTGCAGCATCAGCATGAGTCAATTGCTTATTGTCTCCTGCCTCAGGTGTGGCCTGTGCCTGCGGAAGCACGGCCCTTCTTGGAGGGGGTCCTCTTTCAGTTCTATCTTTGTTGCTTCCACAACTCTGGGGTGCCTTTAGGACAGATGGTTTCACCTTCTCTGCTTTTCCTGGAAGTGGTGGCCTGTTATGACCCACTACATCCTACCTGGAGGTGGGAAATTAGTGCACTTAGGTGCCTTCACCCTCTGGCTCACCATCACACAGCGGCTTCAGAGGGAGGGTATGCATGTGTCTGTGCTTCCTGCACCTGCTGATAACTCCACTGGGCAAAGAATTCTGCTTTAAAATTGTTTTACCTCAGAGACCCTGCCTATTTGAAAAAGGTCTCCTTACTTCCTATTATCTAACCTTTATTTTGCTTTTTATTTATGTTTTGGATTTCTCATATAAGAGAAGCTGTGTGATATTTAAATTGTGTCTGATTTATTCCACTTAATATTATGGCCTCAAGGTGCATCTGTTTACCTACAAATGCCTCAAGTTTATCTTTCTTCATGACAGAGTAGTTCTCCATTATGTATAAATACATTTTCTTTATCCATTTATCTGTTGATAGACATATAGGCTGTTTTCAAGATTTAGCTATTATAAATTGTGCTGTTATAAACATGGGTATGCAAGTATCACTGTAGTATGATGGCTTTAACTCTTCTGGGAAGATTCCTAAAAGGGAATAGCTAGGTCAAATGGAATTTCTTTTTTAGTTTTTTGAGAAATCACCATACTGATATCCATAGTGGCTGCACTAGTTTACATTCCCATCAACAATGTAGAAGGTTTCCTTTTTTCCCCACAGCCTCTCCAGCATTTGCTGTTATTTGATTTCTTGATGACAACCATTCTTTCTGGAGTGAGATGGTATCTCAGTGTTTTAATTTTGCTCCCTCTTTGTGCAGTCAGATCTTACTCGAATATCCCCTGTCTTAGTCACTTTCACATTGCTGGGACAAAATATTCAATACCCACAGCCTAAAGGAGGAGAGGTTTATTTTGGCTCACAGTTTCAGTCCATGGTTGGCTGCCTCCAAGGCAGAAACAGGATAGAAGAAGGAAAAGGTGCTCAATTCATGGCAGCCAAGAAGTGGAGAGTGAAGGGAGGAGCCAGGGAGGAAGACAGAGCCTTCCAGGTCATGTCTCTCCCCAGGGAACCACCTCCAGCCAGGCCACACCTCCCTAACAGCAAGTCAGCTATAGTGCTCCTGTGATCTGATCACCTTCTACACACATTGAATTTGAGGGGACATTTTAGATCTAAACCATAACATTCTGCTCCTTACCCCCGTCTTAGTTACTTTCTCATTGCTGGGACCAAATACCTAACACCCACAAGGTAAAAGAGGAAAGGTTTATATAAGCTCACAGTTTGTAGAGGTTTCAGTCCATAGTTACCTGGCTCCAAAGCAGGACAGAATGGCAGATGGGCATGGCAGAGGTGAAATCATTCAAGGTTCAAGGTGAGGCAGACAGGAGAAAGCAAGCACTCAAGGCAGGAGGAGGGATATATATCCAGGCCACAAACACAGTGACCCACTTCCTCACACCAGGTTTTTCATTCTAACAGGGAGGAAGAGTATGACCAAAGCAAAGCAGAAACCCGGCAGGGCAAACATTAAATCCTATAGTTCCATGTCCAGCACCCAGGGCACACTGGGGTGTGATGTGAACCTCAAAGGACTTGGGCAGCCCCAATCCTATGGCATTGCCATTTTCAGCCCTCATGGCTTTTCTCCTGGGATGGTTCTGCTCACCAAACATTCCACATTTCTGGCATCTCAAACTCTCTAGGGTTTCCACTGCACCTTTGGCTTTACTTTCACAGCTTAATGTGGGCATACTGCCTGACCACACAGGCCTTTCTTTGAAATCTGAGTGGAAGTCTCCCTGACCTTACAACTCTTACATTCTGCATGCCTGTAAAACCAGCACTATGTGCATGATGCTAAGGTCTGCTGCCAGATTGAGCAGTAGCCAGGTCTCCTTGGATCATAACTATAGCAGCCTCTGAGTGACTACATGACTGAACTCAGGGAAATGTTTCCCTCTCCAGCCCTAAACGAGCAGGTCATTCTGGGACTCTCTTCTCAAATGAAAGATTTATATTTTTGTACCTTGAGCCTGTAAAGGGTGGGGTCTTGCTCATTTCTGAAATACCTTCTAGCTATCTTTTCTATTGTCTTGATGCAAAGTACTTGGTTTCTTTTTAATGCTAATCTTTCCAGCAACTATACTCTCCTTTACCTCAACTTTGCAGGTGCTTCCTTCTGCTGAAACTCCAAACTATTCAAATTATTCAGCTCTGGCTGGGGATTTAGCTCAGTGGTGCCGCCCCCTGCCTTGCAAGCACAAGGTCCCAAATTTGATCCCTGGTACCAAAAAAATTATTCAACTCTGCCATTTGCTCCTGATTCTCACAGTAGATCTAGCTAAAAACAGCTAGGAGAACCCATGCCACAGCTTCAATGCTGGGCTGCCTTGAAATTTCTTCCACCAGATTAATTAGTTCAGCATCCTTAATCTCAGTCTCTTGCAAAGTCTCAGGAGATGGGCAAAATGTAGACAAATTTTCTGCCAGGGTGTAACACACTGGGTCTCTAGTCCAACTCCCAGTGGAGTACTTGTTCCCAACTGAAACCTCCTGAGCCTGGCCTTTATTGTCTGCATTTCTATCAGCATACTGGTCTTCTGAGCTCTGACCAGAATGTCTCCATCAGGCTCTGCCTACAACATGCTAGGGCTTCTCTAGCCTGCATCTCCAAACCTTTCTAAACTCCTCTTATGAACCACCTCCAAAGGCTTCTGAAACACATGGTCAGGTATAGTCACAGCAACAACCTCACTTCTCTGGTACAAAAATCTGTCCTAGGGCCAGGGATGTAGCTCAGTAGCACAGCACCTGCCTGGCAAGCACGAGGTCCTGAGTTTGATCCCTGGTACAAAAGAAAAATCTATCCTAGTCATTTTCCTGTTGCTAGGACAAAATACCTGACACCCACAACTTAAAGGAGAAGAGGTTTATGTTGACTCATGGTTTCAGTCCTTGGTTGGCTGACTCCAATGCAGAAACAGGATAGCAGGGTGTCATGGCAGCGGAAAAGGTGCCCAACTCATGGAAGCCAAGAAACAGAGTGAAAAGAGGGGAGCCAGAGAGAAAGATATACCCTTCCAAGTCACCCCCATCCAAGGACCCACCTCTAATCAAGTTGCACCACTTAACAGCAAGTCATCTATTGTGCACCCATGATCTAATCACCTTCCACAAACATAAAAATTTGGAGGGAACTTTTATATCTAAATCACAACACCCTTTATACCCCAGACTGTGATCCAACCTGTCTGGACACCTGCTTGTTTCATCCTCAAAGGGGCAGTTCTGGTAGCTGGTCTAGCCTGTTTACAGCTTTGTTGTTCATTTCTCTGCCAGGGTACAAGCACTGTGGTAGTAACAGGGACTCTGTCTATCCCCAATAGTGCTGTACATTCTTGACAGGCCTGATCTGGCTACAGTAAGTTCTAAATGGCAAATATGTCTGGGACAGGTTAGGAGGTCATAGATAAAATGCTTACCAGACTCTGTTTTGTTTTGTTTGCTTGTTTTATGGTACTCAGGATTGAATCCAGGGCCTTTGCACTGTGATACATCCTCACTAACTCACTAAATTGCCCAGTCTAGGTTCAAACTTGCAATCCTTCTGCTTCAACCTCCCAGAGTGCTGGGATTACAGGTGTGCACCAACATGCCCTCCTTAGCTCTGGATTTTTGTTTGTGTTTGTTTATTTGTTTGTTTGTGGCAAAATCTCACTCTGTAGTTCAGGCTAACTTTGAACTCACTATCTAGCCCAGGCCGGTCTCGAACTCACAGTGATCCTCCGGCCTCAGCTTCCCAATTTCTGGGATTACAGGTGTGCACCACCACTCCTGGCTGCTCTGGATTTTTGAGTGAAGTAGTTTTCTTCTATTTCAAAATTGTTCAACAACATTAATAAATCAGTTTATCATTAAATAAGTCAGAAAACATTATTGTAAGGGAAAACTTAAAAAGCACATTTAATTTTCATCTGAGCAAATGCCTAGTGAAGGAAGGGATTGGAGCTCAATGCGATGTAGGCTTTGAACCCCTGGACCTGCTAATCCTGGGCAGGGATGAGGCCCAGAGCTGGCCTTGGCCTTGAACATGGAACAGGGCTTGGCCTGACAACACCTGGCCAAGGGATCATAAATATCTCTTGCCCAGGTGAGTCTGGTGGCCCAGAGCAAGGGACCAGCTGTCTGCCACAGCTCCCTGGGGCTGTTGTATTTTGGAGAGATTCCCAGTTTCCCCAGCCACAGCCCCACAACTGCCCAGGAGGCAGGAGAAGCCCAGGCAGGAGCAAGAGATGGGGTGAGGGTTGGTAGGTCCAGAGAGGGCTCTGTCACCCAGAGCTTCCTTCCTTCCCTCCTTCCTTTCACTTCAGACATGTGAAGAGATGGACAGTGTAGAGAGCCTACTTCACTTGTATGGAGTGGAATATGGACACCAGTTCTTTGGTGGGGCCGTCCAGCTCTCTGTATCAACGCCAAACCACACTTTGACCCCCCTGGGTTGTACCCATCCTACACTTCACCCCATCTCTCACGCTCCCTCCCCAGCCATGCCTGTCTAACCTATCAAAGTTCAGGCATCTCCCTGGGCCATCACCCTCGTGAAGGTCTCCTTGGGGGTCTACTCCTCCCAGCCTAGAGTTGCATTGAGCTGGGAAACTCTTTGCCAAACAGAGCTCTTCTCTCCCTGGTGTTGAGCCCAGGAAATGGAAGTGGGTTTCATCGTCAGAGTACTTCACCCTGGGCATTAGTTCATGGCTGGCCCAGGGGATAATCCCCCTACTTGAAGACATGAGAGGCATGCAGCCTGCTTTAGGCTACCTTCCTGAGGCAGGAGAAGTAGGGCTCCTCCTGCCCTTCTCACCCTCCCAGCCAGAGGGCCCCTTGGCATAGAGTCTGCAGGTAGGCTGGACTGCCAACGCCGGGCCTTGGCTGGGCAAGTGTCTTCCTGGGCCATTGGGAACACAGTAATGAGATATTGTATAACTACATCACCTCTCCTCTGTGGGCAGCTCTCTGGGCCTTTTGATTTAATTGTGAATGTATTTCCAGAAGCAAATCTGGGGCATGGTGGCACAAGTGGCCTGCAGGGAGGCTGGGCTGTAGGAGGGGGAGGGTTGGCCCTGAGGGTCTCTCTTCATTTCCAATAAAGCTTCTCCAAACCTCAGTCCTAGGATGGTAGAGATAGGCTGGGCAGGGGCCAGCTTTGGCTAGAAGCTCTCAATGTGGGATGGGAGGTGAGCCCAGCACTGAGCCCCCACCAGAGCCAGCCCCTGCCTCACCTCACATGCCCAAGCCCAACAGGAGCAAGCCTTCAGTCCCTCCTTTCCACTCAATGCCTCTTCCCCTTGGCAGAGTCAGCCCACCATCCTTTCAGATCATTCCTCCCACAGGGAAAGGGCTGAGTGCTGGGATATTGTCCAGCTCTATCAGGTTGTCACCCAGGGTGTCACCTGTTGTGGGACCTGCCCTATTTCTACTTGAAAGGAGTCCCCAGCTCTGTGGTTGTGGTTGACACATGACCTTGTCAGGCTGAGAGCAGACTTTGGGAGCCCAGAACCCCACGGTCTCACAGCAGCTGCGTCTCACACAGATGACCTCTCTGGCTTTAGTGTCCCGAAGTGCACTGGGAGGGCTGTTGGATGAGACTAGGAGCTGCCCAAAGCCCTGCCCCCACCTATCTAGGCATGCTCAGAAGGCCAAGGGGGCTTATCCAGCCACCTGGGACACATGGTAGAGTCTGCTGTTGCCCTCGGGGCTGGCTGATGTTGGAGTGAGGGAGATGCATGGCCTCAACCCAAAGAATAGCATCTCTGTTAGGAAATCAAGTGTGTCTTCTCCCTGCCAGGCACTTGTTCCTTCCCTGTCAGGAAAATGGCCCTCAGTCCAGAGGAGCTCACTCTGAGAGCTGGCACAGGGTGGGGATAAACGCAAGCAAGGCATTTGGGATAGGGCTCTCTCTCCCAGGTCTCAAGTTCTCCAGGGTGGGTCCATCTGGGGCTGACTCTGTTGCCCGGTGGTAGACCAGAGACTTGACAATGACAGGGCTGGTTCTGGTGCCCAGACATGGAGCTCCAGAAGTGTCTCTGAAAGAGGACCTGGCAGAGCTCAGGGCCACAGGCTCCCACTCTGGCCATGGGGACCAATGGGCTCTGCCCACTAGGAGGGGGCTGGAGGACTAGGCATGGTCTTGGGCACTCACAGGGCAGGGCCACTAGACTTTTCTTTAGAAAGGATTTGATATTTGTTATTTTAGAAAAGTCACCCATGTAAGTACTGTGGGAAAGAGCAGAACTCTGACCTTCTCTCACGTATTTTATGGCTTCGTACTGTTTTTATTTCAAATTACAAGGGATCGGGGGCACTCTAATCCTTTAGTGCAGAGCCCCAGAGGTCTTGGTTAGATCCTTGCATGGAGTCCAAGAGCAACTTTGAGGCCCAGGTCTGGCAGGGCCAGATGGGTAGAATCACTAATCCAGAGCAGAAAGTTTGGCAGCTCCAAGTTGGGGCCGGCATGGGCATTGCCCCTGACCCCAACCAGGTGGCCCTCAACCCCAGCCACTGCTGGCCTGGTTCGGGCTTTGGACAGCCTGACAGCAGCAGGCAGAAATAGGCTATGGTTGGCTGTTAGAGAGGCAAGCATGACCCAGCCCTCATTGCCCCAAAACATTCCAACCCACTCCCTATGGTCCCCCCCAGGAGACTTGTCATGGACCCTCCATCATTCAGAGCCCGAGACAGGCTGGCCACCTGGGTAGGGGGTCAGCAGGCCACCACCCTGTGGGTCCATGTCTCTGTTTCTTGCCCTTTCCAGGACTGCTACATGGCTAGACATGCCCTTGACCTGGATGTAAGGCCAGCCCTCCCACCATGTGCTTCCTGCATGGTCCAAGTGCTTCAGCTTACCCATTTGTAAAATGAGGGTGGACTTTGTGTGGACTTTGGAAGTGTCACAGAAGAGGACGGGCACAAGGCACCAAGCCCACACCTAGATATTGGGAAGCTTCCTTGGGGGCAACCTTTACTGCCATTTATGCTTCTGTCTGATGGGGGTCTCTGGAGCCATGGTTGGTGGTGTCTTGCTGGGTTCCCCCACCCAGGTTCCCAGGTCTGCCAGGACCCTTCTCACATCACAGAGACACGGCCCATGTGAGCTCCTGTTCCCCTTCACTTGGAAAGCAGCTTCCGGTGACCATGTTGCAGTTCCTCCATGGCCTCCTAAACAGACAGCCGAGGCCTGGCTTGCTCTAAGCTCACAGGCAAGGGAGCTGTGGGCTGCAGAGCCCAGCAGAATCTGGGAGGCTGAGTGTTCCTAGAACAGTGTGGCTGGTGGAGGCCATAATGTTCTTGAGAGAAGCCAAAGAAGCCACACAGGGATTGTGAGTCTCAAGGAGCATATTGTGCTGACATGCACCTAGGGGCTGCAAGAGCACAGGGCCATTGAGTGGCAGTGAACTTGCTGAGTGAGTCTGTGCTGGGGAATGTCATGAGGACATAAATGGTCCTCTCAGGTGTACAAACTCAGGAAAGAAGGGGCTAAGTATAAGTTTGGAAGGAGGTGCTCAAGGTAAGTTGACTGTGGTCACACAAGCCACGGCAGTTCCCTGAGGTTGGTCTGGCAGGGCAGGGCCTGCCTACTGCTGCTCACTGAGCCATTTTACTCTGTGTCTGCAGTGTCTGAAACCTGAATGGCTGCAGGGGCTTCCCAGCTCCCTACTGACAGCCTCAGGTGCCCCCTGGATTCTGTCTTGCTATCCCCCATAGAAGACTGGGGCCTCTAGACTGCAGGACCCTGTGGGGAAGAGGGGGAGACTCTGTGTTCGGCAGAGCTGGGACCTTGCCATGTTCTGGGAGGTTGAGGCTCCTGGTCTCCACACAGAGGGCTCTGGGCACTGATCCAGTGGAAAGGCTGTCTGGAGCTCAGGGCCAAGTGGCTTAGGAAAGGGATAACCAGCACAGCCAAGCCCTGTGTGTGCCACCCTGGGCTAGAAGATCCTCACAATCCTGTGTCACAAGTCACAGGAACAGAAATGAGGCCCTGAGAGGTCACTGTGAGTTCTGAGCTTTCAGCTGGCAAGTAGCTGACTCTAAGCGAGTGTGATTCTAAGTCCTTAGCTAATGGGTCCTCCCATGCCTGGGTGTGTGGGCGGGGACTTCCTTGGCTGCAGAGCATCCTGGAAGCTTCCGGGTTGGGGTAGGCCCAGGCTCCTTTGGTCTCCCAGCCAGAGAAGAAAACCAGATGGGCTTGCTGAGAGCCAGACCCCGGCCATTTCCTTTCCCACTGCTGGGGCTAGCAGTGAATGCTGCCCTGAGACAATGACCTCAGTGGTTGTCCTGCTTCCAGGAGGCCTGGTGCCCAGGGACAAGACTGAAGACACAGTCCCATCCTATCCTGCTCTCTGAAAGAGGCAGCCCCCTAAGGCCCAGGCCTCCACCCCTCCCACACATACAGCCAGCCATGTGCTCTCCAAAGCTTCAAGACCCAGAGACAGGGAACCAGGAGACCCAGGGTCCAGCTCAAGGACTCAGGGCAGGGGACTACACCTTGGGATCTCAATTCCCTTTTGCATCCAACCCACACTGGCATTCCACTCAGGGATCTGGCTTCACTCACAGATGCAAGGTTCTCCCAACTGGGTGCCCTGGCCCTGCCTAGTACCCACTTGTGGCTCTTGCCCGGCCTGTCTGCTCTTGGCTGGCTACTCCTGTAACTTCCCAGGCAAAACGAACAGTGTGGAGATTCTTTGGACACTTGCTGGAGGAGAAGGGATGTTCCTTGGCCAAGTGCAAGACAGCACTGCTCAGCCAGCTTGGCTCTTTCAGGAGCTTGGGCTGCTTCCAGGCTTGGAAGAACAACTGGTTTTCACCTCAGCCAGAGAACATGAGGGTCTGGCTGGGCCCACGGCAGCCCTTCCAAACACATGGGCAGGGCCAGCAGCCCAACCACAGTGCCTCTCTGTGCCTGCCAGGAGGTGTACAGGAATGCCAGGGGTGCTGTCCTGAGGGAATGGGCGGGGAGGGGGGGCACTTGGAAACCAGCAAGGGAGCCACCACCTCAACTTGTGTCCTACTGAGCCTCCAGGCCCATTTGGAGCTGGGGGACATCTCTGGCTGCCAGGCCCTGGGGCTGCAGGAGGATGTGAGCATCTGGGCCCTGAATGACCTAGGTTTGATTACAGTGCTGCCACCATAGCTGGTGACCTCAGTTAGTGGCTCAGATCATCAGCTGTGGCTTAGCACCATTAAAGTCCACCATGATGTAGCTATAGAGACCCTATAAGGGCCTTAACCTGGGTTCCATAGCCCAGAAAGTTTCTCTGTGCTCTTCTGGGATTTGTCAAGCCCAGCCACTGTTCCTCTATGTCAGCTCTGCTCCTGAGTCACTCACATCCAAAGAAAGGCACCACCTCTCCATTCAAGGGCTTTGCTGGTTACCTTTGGTATTTTAGCCCTATACTCTTCCAGACCTCCTCCTAGCATAAGGGTGAGAGGGGTGCTGCCCTGCAGGAAGCACCATGCTCCTCAGCCATTCACTGAAGGTTCCACTTCAGTGCCCCTGGAGCTAGGTCCATGGGGGTAGGTGTCTCCTGGAGCTCCTGCCCACATAGCCAGGAGCCCTACAGAGCATGCCTGGTAATGGAAATGGTGAGGATCCTGCCCAGGGAAGGGAGAAGAAGGCTCAGCTTCCAAGCCACCCAAACTCCAGGAAACAATCTAGGTCACAGGTGAGAAAATGAAGTCACCCCCACTTTGTCCTGCATTTGGGCCCACTGCACATGCATGGGTCTTGCTGTGAGGTGTCACATGTCACCAGGCACCTGGATGCAGTGTGTCACTTGCCACCCCCAAAAGACCCCATTAGCTTTGAAGGAGCAACTTTGTGGGATCCTTCAGGGGAAAACAACCCACAGGAGATGCTCAGACCACTGGGCCCTCTTCTTCTCCCAGCTCCCATGGAAGGGAGGACCTGCCAGCTCCAGGCCAGAGCCCAGAACTGGACTTAGAGGTGGACAGTAGAAGGGCATCTTGCAGGGTGCCTAGGTTTACCACCCTCTAAACCCTCTATGCTACATGTATCACCCAACCTGCTGCAGGGTTTCAGTGAGAGTTGAGAAAATCCTGTGTGCCAGTGGTCTGGGAGGGAGGGAGGGGGCTGAAGTGAGCAGAGGGGCCTGTAGCCCAGGCCCATTAGTCCCTGTGGCAGGGGTGTGGGGATGGGGTGGGTGTGATCCCACCCAGCCTCCAGATACCAAGCTGGGTTGGCTTGGGTTGCCAAGGTGATAGGATGGAGGAAGAGATCTGTCTAGGGTGGCCTGCAGGACCAGGAATAGCCTAGCTTGGTCTAAGCTGTCGGGCTATTGATGGTCCAGGGCTGGTGGCCACCCCGGTGCACAATAGTTCCTGGGGTTCTTGCTGGCCACTGTCAGGAAAGAAGCTCAGTGGCAAGCACAGATGCATTTGTTGCTATTTGAATATTCCCTACACACATTTGGAAACCCGACATTGGTCATGGCAGAGCCCCAGAGGTCACCAGCCAAAAGCACTCTCAGGAGTCCCTGGGGCCAGGACACTCTTGCTAGGGAGTTTGGTGGAGAGGGACAGGGTGGTGTTCATTAAATGAGCTGCCCTAGGATGCCTTGATGGCCTGGCTCTCCACTCTGATGCTGCCTGGGGTCCCCGGCCAGAGTTTGGCCACAGTCCTGGTAAGCTCAGCCTCACCAGGGGTCTACGCTGGAGGGAAGAACTGTACATGTGAACCACCCTCTCCCCTCAGCCCCATCCAGCAAGAAGAACACCTCGACCTGGGAAACAGTGCCCCGAGGTCCATTGCCCTTTCTCCAGAGCCCTCTCCCAGACATTTCTGGAAACTGCTGATGTTTCTGGAGAGGACAAAACAGGGCAAGGGAAGCAGAAGACCAAAGGGAGAGGAGCACCCAGGTGTGGACACTGGACAATGCTCATGGCACGGGCTCCCCAGGGTTCAGTCTAACTGTCAGGAGGTGAAAGGGTTGCATGCATGATCCGTGACCAACGTTCAGCAGTGCTTCCAGAACCAGCCTCTGCGGAGATGGGGAGGGGACTGGAGAGATGGTCTGCTTCCTGTTCGACTAAGATAAGCCATCAGATGAAGGTCTGGACTTTGCTCCAGAGTGTCCATGGCCAGCTGAGAGCTCCCGTTCCTCTTTTTGGGAAGGTTGCAGGCTGCCTCTCAGATTCCCAAGTCCCAGCTGGTGAGTGTCCCCTGGGGTAGCATTGGTCACTCTGAGTATCCATCATGGGGGTGGGGGGGCGTTAAATCCTGTGCACAGTTTAGTCCACTGTGGCTTGAAGGCAGGAAACTTGAGGTGGGGGGGGCGCTGGCCCTCCCATGGAAGAGGGTGAGAGGGGTGCAGACCCGTGCCTGCATGTACTCTTCTCTTTGAGCCAAGGTCTGAGTGCCAGTGCTACCCTGGCTTCCCACCTTCACAGGGGCCCAGCCACCTCCTCCCTCCTTCCTCTCTATCCTCTCCTGAAGCCCTGCTTCCTCCTCACTGACTCTCCTCTCCCTCAGCTGGAGCACACCCCTGCCCCTGGCCAGGTCAGTTCTGTTCCACAGCACCACACACACACACACGCATTACTTCCTTACTTTGGAGCTACACACCGCAGGGCACAGCCTTCTAAGAGTTGCAGACCTCCTGTTTGTGTTGGAGATACTGGGAACGTGACTCACGTGGTTCCTGGGGCCCGTTGAGGCTAATCATCCTCGATCTAATTTAGAAACGACCTAATAGATCTAATTCTCAGCTCTCCCCAGAGAAGTGCTGCCATCTGTCCTGGTTTTAGAAACTGCCTCCCCATCCCTTGAGGAAGAGCAGAGTAACCCAATTTCACCCATGCCTGGAAAGACACAGGATGTAGATGCTCCAGGGCCTGGTGGTCTGGCACAGGGCAGCAGGCTGGACTTTGCTAAGACAGCCATGCCCCATGCCTGTTTTATACCACTCAAAGGGAAAGTTGTGCTCACTGGGATACCTTGGAGAGCCAAAGAGACACACAAGGCCCTTGTATAGCAAAGGAAGGCAACTCAAAGAGTTCTTGAGGTGTAGAGCCAAAGGGTCCACCTGACCTGGACATGCAGCCCCACGTCATTGTCACCCAACCCAAGCATGTTCACTTGTCATCAGTTTCAGGGTCCTTGCAGGAAAGCTTCCTCTCTGGGCCCAAGGACCTGACTGCAGTCAGGAGTGGGGCCCAGTGGTCAGGTCAGGTCCTGTCCTGGTGTGGGATGCCCTTCATTTATCCAAGCATGCGTTCATTCACCTTGTGCTGGGGACCCAGGGAGCCAGAGGATGGAGGGAGTGAAGGGGTGGGCTGCAAGGAGGAGAGGCCCTGGGGGGTCACTGGGGAGGGAGGGAGCTGGGAGGGCTTCTCAGAGGAGGGAGGCTGGAGAATGGAGAGCACTGTCAGCCAGAAGCAGAGCAGATCGAGAAAGGATGATGGAGGGGGGAGCTGAGAGGTGGCTGGGTCATGTGCTTGGACCCTAAAGTGGAACATCAGCCTGTCCTTCCTTGCTGTACAGGTCAAGGGAAGAAACACAGGGCCCCCAGCAGTCTCAGGGCAGACAGAACCCAGGTGCTGCTGGGGAGCCAGGACTCTGGCAACCACTGTCCCTCCTACCTGTGAGTGGACTCTCACAAGTGGAAGGATGGGGGTGGGTCCTGCTGGAGCCTAACAGCTTCAGCTGTGGTCAGACACAGCTCAGAGGGCCTCTCACTGGCCCTAGGAAAGTAGAAGCCACCCAGACCAACTATACCACCCTCTGCTCTGTCAGGTAGGAACAGGGCATCTGTCTAGAAGTGAGGCTGCTCTGTCCACCTCTGCGATAGTTCCACTGAGCCAGGACAGGCCACGATGGATGCTCTCCCATCACAGGTCCTGCTTCAGGGCCATGCAGCCCATCTCCTCCATACTCACACCCTTGAGGGCCATGGGGCAGATGCAAATGGCATCCTGACCCAGCTCTACAATGGGGAAAACCTAAATAATAATGGTTTGCTGAGCCATAAAGTAAACAAACAGAAGCCAGCCTTCACTGTCCTCAACAAGTGTCTATAGAAACAATCTATGGGGTCCAAGTCACTGAGTGAGCAGGGCCACTGTTGAGGTGCCATCCTGTCCTTCACTACCATGAACTTTGGGGCTCTCATTCCTATGGGGAGACAGGAGACTGAGGACACCTCGCCTTAGAGGATGCATCATGGAAGGGACCAAAAGGAGAAAAGCAGCTGAGAATGACCCCTCACCCACCAGCAGGGTAAGTAGCAGGTCTATCTCCTAGCCGCTGGGCCTTCTTTACCATCACATCTTCCTTCTCCATGTTGGTCACCCTGATTACCCACAGCTGGACTCCAGGTGTGAAGCCTGGGGTCTGGCAGGCACTGATGACACTTCTGGTAGCTGGGTTAGCAGCATGGCCTGAGCACCCTTAGCAGGCCTGAGGCTACCCCCAGACCACCATCGTGTGTATGGTTCCCATGCACAAGTGTACAGAAACCACCTGCAAGTGGTCTGTCCATAGGTGACTCCAACGTGGCTCCCTGTCACCCTGGGGTCCTGGCCCAGTGTTGGCCTTCTCAGACTGTCAGAACCACCAGGTCTGTCACCCAGGAGGTCCTCAAAGAGCTCTCCTGGAGGCAAGAGCTCTGCCTGTCTGCAGGCATGTAGGGAGCCCTACTTGGGCAAGATCAGTGGGGGACAGTCCTCGCTGCACCTGCCCTGTGGCCAAACCTTTTCCTGGTTTAGAACCTCACAGCCCTATCACAGCCCCATGAACAAGGAGTCAGACCCTCTGAGCTGCCTGAAACACGGCTACCACCCCCAACCCTCTGCTCAGTGCCATTCTGTCTGGACACACAATGGCAAAGATGACAACAGGGTTCCCGATGCTGCTGGCAGCACACACAGAACTATAATGTGAGGCAATCATCATAGCATGTTTGTGTAGAGAGGACATGCAGGCTAGGCAGTCAGCAGTGGGGGCCTGGCTAAACCAAGATGCATCTATGAGGAACCAGGGATAAAAGGAAAACAAGTGAGAAACACCTGGGAGGAAACTCCGGAGGGCTGCCTCTGGTTTGTAGGAGTGTCTTGTCTTTAAACTTCCAAGTTCTAATAACAAAGCACCTTTGGCTTATAGCCAAATGGCCGTTATGGACTTGTACTAGGCGCTGCTGGTCCCAGAGTTCTTTGGCGAGTTGTAGGGTTCAGAGCAGAGATACAGCCTCCTGCTCACGCGAATCTGGGGTGCCCTCTGCTGGTGGAGATTGGCATAGCAGTAGGCCTTGTGGCACAGACTTTTCCTCCCGCTGATCTGAGCTGGGGCATAAGGTGAATGCTGCCAAGCCGGTGGCCCAGGAACTGCACTCTGTGAACCACGAAAGCAGCCTGGGGTCAGTGGTCTGGCTATGCTACTCAGATATTCCTCAGAGCTGCCCCTAATTGCTGGCTCTTAAGGACACACTTTTTGGGGTCCTTGTATTGAACGGGTGGGAGCTCACCCAGCAGGAAAGCACAGCCTTGGCCACCTTAGCTTTTTCCCTGGGGTGTGAAGGCGCTGATTTAGGTATGCATGACAATGATCAATAACGTGGTTTTGTCCCATCTTCACCTCACCTGTGCCCCTGTCACCTTGTCAGCCGGAGAAGTGGACTCAGTGGGAGCTGTATTTCCTGCTCACCCACCAGTGATGGCTCTGGCAATTGATGGGCTCCTCTGGACTGGCTAAACCACAAGCTAAGGCGGCTGTCATGCACAGGTAGATGGTTGTGCCACCTGAGGTTGAGGAATCTCAACTCTTCTGGTGACAGGTGGCCCACAGAGCATATACCTGGGGTTCTGCCTCTGAAATCCTATGTCAGCAAAGTCCAAACCTAGGTTACCATGCCAGCCAAAACTGCAGGCATCATATTTGTAGCAGACCCTTGGCATCTGTGCAGCTCACCCTCACAGACCTCCTCCGACCATGGCAGTCTCACTGGCACCTCCTAGGTCTGAAAATTCCCACCTCCCACCAGGTGGACATCACCATTCTCATCAAGGCAGATTGGAACCTGCAGTGGGTAGGTCCCATGGGTGACTATTTCCTGGGATCATCCTCTGTGGAAGATGAGAGCCACAGACAGGGTCAAATGATGAGGAGAGAGGGTGCTCTGAAGCCACAAGTGCCCACACTGCTTACCTACAGGGACGGCTGAGGGTGCTGGCCCCTCCTCCCATCCTCCATCAGCAATCATAGGAGCCACAGACCAAAACCCCAGGGGAAGGTGGAGACTGCAATGGGATCTACCAGGAGAAGCCTGCAGGAGGAGCAGAAAAAGGTCATTCGAGGCATCCTGGAAACATCACAAAGGTGAATCCTTTGGGGGTGGGTGGCTTCTTGGGCTGTCACTACACCCTATGCACAGCTTTTACCTATAAATATAAAGATTCCTTTGTGTGTCCATGTGCCACGTCCATGAGGCCAGCATTCACCCTCTTCTCCCCTAGCACTATCCCGCTATCCAGCATTGCTGGCCTGCTGCCAGATGGACATGGAAGAGGCCTATGGGGAGGCACCAGGCCTGGCAAAGGACAGGTGTCTCCTGGCCATCAGGCTCCCCACTTGCCCTACGTCTGCCAACCATGTCTGATTTGGGGCCATCTGAGGACTAGGGATTGGAGGGACTTGTCACAGACACCAGCCAGGCTGCAGCATGGAAGTGCATCCCAGAAGGGAAACTGGCTTGGGTGAGCTGCTATCCCTCAGTTTTCCCTTCAATCACAGGGAAAAGGCCACCTGGCTACTGTCTGCCTCTAATTCTGGGTGTAGGTGAAGGGCTCAACCCACCTACTCTACTGACAGAGAGGGACTGACTCTGCCTAGGTACATGCTAGGGACCAGGGAGGCTGAAAGGCCCAGCCAGGCCAGGGTCAGAGTGAAACCCACATGTTATGGTTTGTGTTTAGATCGCCTTCCTGCAGATGAAGTAGGACTTTCTTTTTCAGAGGTAGTTGAATCTGGAATGTGTAATGTTGGGGCTAAGGACATGTGATTACTAAACCACTAAGTGTGAGTGATTAGTTTGGCACTGCTCTAGTCCTGATAATCGGAATAAGACAAAAGGGATAGGGAGATGCTGTTAAACTCTTTTGTTACTCTTGCTGCCTTGTGCGCGCCATGTTGTTTCTGCTTTGCCATAACTGTTTGTCATCCCTGCCTTGGTGTCAGCTGATTATGGACTGAAACCTCTATGACCTGTAAGCCAAATACACCTTTCCCTTTTAACTTTGGGTGTCAGGGATTTTGTCTCAGCAACTAGAGAGAAAGGTAAGTAACACACCACACTTCACACAGGGCTGGGACAGAGGGCCTAACCCAGAGATGCTGCATAGCAGCTCTGGGCTCTGGCAGGGCTCTGTGGGCCACAGAGACATGGTTTTGTAAGTGCCCAGGATCCGACATAAAGGTGGGCTGGAAGGCCCTACATCCTGAGGCAGCTCCCTGGTGCAAGCTGGGGCCCAGGATCCACCCACCTCTTGGCTTAGGTCTGAGCAGTCGTAGTTCTTCATGTGTTTCATCCCTGTGTATCTATGCCTTCTCAGCATTGCGGTCACCCTGCCAGGCATTGTAGTTACTATGGAAATGAAACTGTCACCCAGGACACCCTGCAGTTAGACTCCTACCATGAAGCCTCAGAAACACCCTCCTCCTGCTGCAGATACACCAGCTGTGTCACAAGCAGGACAAGGTTCTCAGCTTGAAAGCGGGGGTGATGGCAGCCAGCCCTGGTGTGTGACTTAAATCTGGCCCTGCCCAGCCTGGCCCTTAGCCTCCATAGAACCTGGGTGAGCCAGCCTGAGTTCTGGGTCCTGGTCACAGCACTTCTCAGGAAAGGCAACGAAGTACCTGTGCTCAGGTGCCTGGTCTCAGCTAGGGCTGCTCCTGCTTCAGTGTGTCCTACAGGGAATGGCAAGGTCATCAGAGACCTGGACATGAGGCAAAGTGGGCCCCCAAGGACTGTCTCCCCAGGCCATGCCCCCCTAGTACTGTGCCACCAGCACTATACCCCCACTCTGGCCTGTGTGCAGGGGCCTCCTGGAGTAAAGCTCTCTCTAATAAAGGAATGACACAGGGGCCTGGGGCAAGTGTGTCCCTGCTATTCCATGGTCCCATCCTGTTCCACACTGGACCCTCTCTTCCTGTAGGGAGTGGTACCAGCCTTGAGCAGCCACCTAGGAGCTGAGTAGAGACTCCACCCGCATCAGCTGAGACCTGAGCACCTGTACCCTCACCAACAAGTCCCCAGGACACTCTTATCCTATTGTTTACATCAGCAGGACTTTATCTCTGAAGCTTCTGCCACAAATGGCCTGTTTGTTAGGGGAACTTCTGTCATCTTCCAGTGGAAAACACCAGCATTTAGTGTCTGAGATTCTCTCCTGTCTTTCCCACTGTGCCATCTGGATCTGTCCTTAGCCCTAATCAGCTGCCCTTTGCCAAGATACCTTCCACCCCGCTTTGGGCTGTGTGAGCTGCTGGCCTCCCTCTGCCAGGCAGGGTTCCCTGTCTTATCTGTGCTGGCATGGAGGTATTGGGCGTGAGCCCTCGACTCTTGGAGATCCTGGATTCCCTTCCCTGCTCTAGCAATGGGGACCTATACTCTGGAGCCTGATGTGGCCAACAAGTGAATTGGGAGCTCTGAGGGACCTGAGAAGCCACCCCTGGTTGTCCTGCCTCAGTTCGAACTTCTGAGTCACCCCTTTATAGTGGCCTGTGGCCCTGGCCACCAAATGGACTAAAGTGCACAGACTGGCTGAGCCGTCCTCTGTCATTCAGGTGGACTGTCCTTGTGGGGTCCTTGTTGCTGTCAGGATACCCATATTTTATCCTCTGTGGGGGATAAGTTTTAGACTTTTCTACTTGAGGTCACAGTGGCTGAGAAGGCCAATTCAGGCCAGATAAGAGGAGCCCAGCGTGGGTCCCAGCACCAGAGCATGAGAGGTCACCAGCTAGGGTCGCATGCTTCTGGGAGTCAAATCTGAAAAAACGGTGAAGAGGGGCGGAGACAAACAAACCCAAGCTGCTCCTGGGAAGAGTCAGGCTCAGTTGGGAGAATGTCACCACACCTTTTCCAATTTGAGTTGGGAAGAAATGACCACAGAAATTCAGGCAGCTGTTTTAAACTTCTGGGTAGCAGGATTCTTTAACCAGTCCTACTGGGCTCTCCAGGCAGAAGGCTGTGCTCAGGACCACTGTGAGGAGACAGAGACAGGCACAGACCCCTTGAGCTCCCCCTGGCCCCATGTCCTCCCCAGGAGTACCACCAATGAGGCCTGTGGGTGGAGGCCTGCCCAGGTCCAATCCCTGGAAGCCACTGGCTGGGGAGAGCCACATGGAGTCACCTATGGGGAAGAGGAACAGGACTCAGGCACAGAAGCCCAGGCTTCCCAGGGCTGGGAGCCAGATAGACGACCTATTAGGTCTCCTGAGGGTGGCCGCAGCTGGAGCAGAAGCTTCATTTCAATGTGTGCATGTGGGCCTCGGGAAAGGGAAGCAGGATTCCTCTAGGGACTTGGGAGCATTTACCTCTCCAGAGTTGAAAATAATGCCTGCAGTCTTGTGCTTCACAAGCGTGGAGGTCAGCAATTTCAGTAGAGGTTAGGAGGTTCAGAGCGCTCCCGGGCTCCCTCGAATTGAAAGGCCTCATACCTAGACCCCAGGTTACAGCCCATGGTCACCGGGCACCACGAGGAGGTTGCAGGGTTTCTGCCTTCAGTGCCCTGTATTGGCCAGGCGCCACCTGCCACAGGGGGAGGCATCACCCTACTCAAGATCAACTGGAATTTATTATGAAATGGGTAAGAACACCACGCCCCACCATGAGGTTCCCTTAGATATCGACAATATCTGCACATCTTTGGTTTTTCTATGCAATATTGAAGAAAATCTGGCCTAAGCAATAGCTTCACCACTTCTGTTTAAACCATGTAATGAGTCATTGCCTCTAATGCATGATCCTGCATGGGGGGAATATTAAGTACAAAGTACCCCTGCACTCAGATTCAAGTTTATGTCTCTGCATGGGAAGAGTACTAAACACTAATAGCCAAGCACTCAGAAACTCATGTTCACACTTTTTATACTTTCCGTTTGTTGAAAACAATTTGCATTTCAGGGGAAAACTGTTGTTTGGAGGATGTCCCACCAGGTGCTCTGCTTCTCTTCCCTTTCTAGTCTTGGAGCCTCCTCTACATGCAAATTCTGTCCTGCTCCTGGAGGGTCAGGTGACACCACGGGACCACCTCTGGAAAAACCAGTTTTCCCTCTGTTGGCCTACAAATGTTTTATGTATTCTCCTGTGGATTGCTTAGAACATCTGCCTGGGTCCCCCTTGGAACAATAGTGAATAAAATTGTTAACCCGAGTTGGTTTTTACATACTTGCAAGCCATCATCTTACCTTTTTTTCTTTTTTTGGTACTGGGGATCGAACTCAGGTCCTTCCGCTTGCAAGGCAGGCGGCAGAACCACTGAGTGAGCTAAATCCCCGGCCCCTATCTTACCTTTGTTTGAAAATAATCTTTTAACAATTTTATTAGGATGGTTGGGAATTATTTATTACTTACCAAAGTTGTGTTCATTAATCTTGAAAATGAAGTTAGTAAGGAAACCAAACAAATTAAATCAGTAGTTTAAAAATGTTTGCAGGCACTTAAGTTTGTAAAAGGGAACAAACATTATTCAAATGAGTCTTGATGTTTCTTAGACTCATAGAATAAGATGTATAGCATTGACTTTAAGCTTGTAAAGGGACTAAGTTTTGTTAAACAGAATTTAAGGGAGGTCTTTGTTTTAGGAGAGACTCCTGAGCTACGCTCTACAGTTTAATCTAAACCAGAATGGAGTCATTCCTGTTGAGTTCCCCAGTACCAAACTGAACTTGGAAAATGGCCAGATTTTCACAGCAATTTATCAGCAGGTTCCTGGGCCTAGTAAGGCTATACCCTCTGTTTTAGCCCTGTAAGGACAGTAACTTAGAGAGGACCAATTTGTTTGTTTTGGTTTTTGCTTCCGGGGATGGAACTCCAGCCCTTGCACTTGCGCAGCAGGCGGCAAAACCACTGAGCTAAATCCCCGGCCCTGGTTTTTGTTTTTTTGAGTTGGGGTCTTGTTATGTATTCCAAGCTGGCCTTGAATTCAATGCAATCCTCCTGCCTCAGCTACTGAATGCTGGGATTACAGGCTTACTCCTCTATGTCTGGCTCCAAACTGCCTTCTGTTCCTTGCTTCTGCTTTGCTAAGCAAATCCCACCTCCTCTGCTTAGCTGGGAGGAAGAGACTGGGGGTTTGAAGGCTCCAAATGGCAACAGCCCTTGACTCAAATCAGGATGGTTTCCAGGGCCCAGGCTTAACCCTCAACCACTTGGTATTGGCCTGGGCTTTGCTGAGGTCTCAAGAGGGGTGGTACTTGGGAACCATGATGTTGCCAACCTCATCATCCAACCCCTGGCTCTGGCCCTACAGCATTTGTCATGGGCGGTCCCCCATCTGGTGTTTGCCTGTAGCTCCTCCAGGTAGAGGTCTCCACCTTCAGTCTTGGGGCCCAAACCTTCCCTCGAGGCCCAGCAGTGCCCAGAGGACACCTTCCCTTGACTTTACTCTCTGGCCTTGACCTAGAAGTGTTTGTGTGGGAAGATCTGTGTTATTTAGCTTCCTGGAGGCTTGTCTTAGGAGAAAATAACAGTGTCAGTTCCCTAGGAATGGCTGTGGGTTTGTTTCAGAAGCCCCACCTAGGCTTGTTTCCCATTTCCCATTTCTGCCCCAGGACCTTGCGTCATGCTGCGAATCGTATACAGGTGGCGCTGCTGCACCATCTTGGCTGGATTCACAGGCTGGTCCTCTTGGCTGGACCCCAGGACCTGGGGTGAAGCAGTCACTACTGGCCCTGGCTCTGGGCCCCGCCCCCCAGGCATCCCTGCGTGCTGAATGGTCCCTGGAGGGGCCCAGCTGAGAGTTGTCCTGGGCCCTGCTGTTTATAGAAGCTTCACACACCGGGAATGTTCCACATGCCTGCGGAGAGGAGGGTGGTAATATGATCCTGAGGTACAGGAGGGGATCTGAGGCGTGAGAAATTTGTGTTATCTGGCCTACATATAGTTGCTTATAAGTGACCATGCATTGCCCAACAGTCTAGTCCTGCCTGTCCTTTCCAGGATACTTCTGGCCCCAGAGCCCAGATGGACTGATTGCAGGTGGCACTGTGAGCAGTGGGCAGCTGTTCCTTGGGGGCCCAGTCGAGGGGACGCCTGGACAGTGCTGGGTGTGATTGCCCAGCTGGAACTACCAGGGCTGGGGGTGCCAGGAACATCATGGTTGCTAAGCAGTGGTCTGGCTCCCTAGAGAGCAAAGGCCTGCCAATGCCTAGGCGATGAGGATCAGCACTGAACTCCAGGGGCTAGGCTTGCTGGGGAAAGGGTAGGCACAGCTGCCACCACCACTGGCCAAGTGGGCCTGTCAACCACCCGCCCTTCTGTTCCAGCTTCATGACCCCTAGGCTTCCAACGAGGAAGCCAGATTTTCCAGACTTGTGTGGATGAACTTCAAGACCTTGGATGTCTGCATCTCCCGGGCAGATCCCTTGGAATGTGGAGAGTGTGTGTGTGCCTGGGTGGCACAGGAAACTGGATGCAATGTGAGTCCTAGGTGCAATGTGGGCTCCTGGGTACAGTGTGAGCCTTGGGTGTAGCTGGTGGTTCAGAGTGGGTCCTAGCTGTAGCAAGAATCCCAGAGACAGCGTGACTCCTAGGAGCAGTAGGGGAGCTCAGTGCATGTCTTTCTGCATAGTAGCCAGCAGAGGGCGCCCACCCCTCCAGGCTCTGCAGACTACCCAGCGACTGCAGGGCTGGGTCTCGGGGGAGCCGAGGGCTTTGTGGTTAAAACAGCACCCTGTATGTCTTTGGGGCTAGAGCCCTGTGAGCACTTTTTGCTGAGCCCTCCTCTACGTCCAGAGCCCAGGTTGCCCTGGTGGTCACTCTGAGCGTGTGGCTCTTACAAGGGTGGCGCTGGGGGCGGGGGGGGGGTTAGGGAGCGCCGCGGGGCTATCTCCCTCCCCTGCTGCTGCTCCACCAGGCTCATGGTTTTCTGAAAATGGCTGCAGCTCACTGTGTCCGTGTCATACTATGGCGGAAGGCACAGTAAGTGGGTCCCAGCACCTGAGCCCATTCCTGGGGCACCCAGGTAAAATACTGGTCAGGATCAGGCAGCTGGGAGCTGCTGCTGCCTGCCCACACACTCAGGACATCCTCTTGGAGGAAGGTCCCAGTTCAGCTCTAGGATGATCTGCACCTTTCTAGGGGTCTCGACATGACTTCCTGAAGATACCTGCTGCAGTCCCAGCATGCTCCTATTACCTGGAAGGCCAGCCAGTCTCCCACATGTGCTGGCTGGAAGTCAAAGTCAGACATGAATATTTCATGGGCAGCACCATAAATAATGCACTTATGCAGAAAGACGATGTGAATATTTTATATACTGAAGTGGAGCCAAATTTAAAGAGGGGTCCTGGTTGTGGGGCAGTGGCCTTCCTGGTACATGTGTCACATGGAAGGCATGAGGGTCCTCCAGTTACACGGGCTTGCACTAAGGACAAGCACCTGGACCTCCCTCCTTCCTGGGACTGCAACCCCAGCACACCCATGTGCTGCCTCCAAACCTACTCACCCTGGCTAATCCTACCTGTCCTCACCCCAGTGCACACGGAACCAGCATCTAGGTCTTCAGAGGATTTGGACCTTTTAGGAGCTGATCCTCCTTGTATGCAGACAAGTCCTTATGGCTATGCTCTACAGAGGCCCAGGAGAGACTGTAGGACACACCTTCTTAGGGGACCCCTCTTAGCTGTAGGGGAGCAAATGGAAGCTGGGTTCCTGGGATGACAAACTGAATATTCCATGGCCTTCCACCCTCTCCCTCCATCTCCTGACCTCTATTCTCTATTTATCCCCCCAAATGGAAATTTCTTCTGTATTTTCAGATTTTCTATAATTAACAGCTTTTCTAATCATTTATTTCATTAAAATCTATAATTTATTTTAAAAACAAAAAGGGGTCAGGGATGTAGTTCAGTGGCTCCTTGCCTGCCTAGCAAGTGCAAAGTCCTGAGTTCAATCCCCAGTAGCACCAAAAAAAAAAAAAAAAAGCCCAAAACAAAGCCCTAAGTACTGAGAAGAGCTTTGGCCTCCTCCCGCTGGGGCAGGGTGGGGAGGGGAGGGGGCATGGAGAGGGAATGCAGAGAGGAACCTTGTTCTGCTTCTCACAGGGGCTCTTTCCTTCTGTGGTTAAAACACCCTGCTTCACAATGTGATACTGATATAGGGGAATAAATGTAGCTCCCAACCTGCTAGATGTCAGATATGCTAAGTTCATGTCCCCCAGAATCAAAGAATGAATTCTAAGGAACAATAGAGGTTAAGAGTAGGAAAAATGTATTGAGAGAGGTAGCTCCTGAGACATGGGGGACCTGAAAGTGCATTGCCTTTGACCCCACTTCACAGAGGAAGTTTTATAGAGCAAAATCACAAGGTGGCTACAGCTTGGGTCAAAATTATGATCGACCAATAAGATTACCACTAAGACTAACCAATAAGACTATTACCACTTAGGTAACACTTAGGTGTTGAGCCAATAGGGAAGCAGGTCACGTAGCAAGTATACATGGAAAGAACAAAGACCTTTTAAAGAAGAGATGGATCAGGAGGTCCTGGTCATTCACCTGAGTGACTGATGCCTAGCTAGACTTTATTGGACCAGGTGATACCAATTATAGCATAATCTTCAATTTATTGCTTATCCCTTGAGGAGGCGTGTAGGCCTCGTCATTCTGTCTTTATCTTGAGGCCTGGCCTCCAACAGATGCACCTCCAGCCACAGCTGTAATGTGTTCTCATCTTCTGCACTGACTCCCTCGAGGGCCTCGCCCCATCTGACTGCCTAGAACATTTCTACTGTCTATAATATACTTAACTAGCATTACTGTGCACTCTTTGTTGTACATAAAGGTCTCCTTAGAGGAGCTGTTTCCCTTGTTCCCTCCATGTCCAGGAGGCAGCTATCACTTACACTATACTGTATTTTAATTAGGAATCCTGACAGGTGATTTGTCTCCTGCCTCTCATGGAGTGGGTCATTAGCCTTTTCCCCCGAGCTAAGGGGACCCCAGCCTGCCCCTCCCCCAGGGTCTGAGGAGCCTTGGAAACCATTCTTCCTTACCCCACCAGGCCCGCCCCAGAGAGGGTGGGGAGGTGACCTCACTGGCCCAGTGCTGCCCTCCTCACTGCCAGGCTCAGCCTCCCCAGGCTGCATTCCTGAAACCCTGACTAAGGCCACCTGTTCACACAGGCCCCTTGCAGACAGCTCATGCCCCAAACCGGCTCTGCCAGCTACCCAGGAGCTGCCTTGCCAGGCCCCTGGCCTCTGGGGTGCCCTGCAGCAGAGGCCACTGTGGCAGGGGTGCTGGGGCTGCCTAGAAGGCAGCTCTGCGGTCTGGGGCTGGTTTGGGAAAAAAAATAGGAAATGTGTTTCTCGTCTGGAGTTTATGTAAGAACAGGAACCTAAGAACATATGCAAATTCCTGAGCTATCCTGGGGGAGAGATTGAAATATTGATTCGGAGGCGAAGGGAGGAGAGGAGGAGCAGGAGTGGGGAAGGGGGAGGGGAGGGGAGGGGGAAGGGAAGGAGGGTCAGGAGGAGGGAGAGGAGTGGGAAAGGGGGGAAGGGAGAGGCGGCCCTCTCAACCCTCACACCCTCTGCCTCTCCCACACCTCCCACTGTGCTAAGAGGGCTGCCAGAGGGTGGCAGCACCCAGTGGCTCACACAGGTGCCATCCTGGAGAGGACTTCACTATTCCTGGGCCCTGCCCAAGGCGCCCAGGAGCTCGCAGCCAGACCAGCCTCTGCACTGTGGCACTGTGATGGTGGACACCCCTGTTCCTTCAGCGCCCCACACCAGGCCCTACCTGCTGTACCCAAGAGCCCTGGGGCTTGGGCCAAGTTGGGCTTCTCTGAGGGCCATACTGGCCACTGAGGTGCAGGACAGACCCCTGGTTTCTGGAAGGTGAGCCTCAGCCAGGTTCACAGGTCTCCTGGTGCTCAGGCCCCAGGCCTTGCTGGCCCTCAGGGCAGGCCCCACAGACTTCCACAGGCAGCTCCTTCAGGAGTGCCACCCAGGGGGACCCTACAGCAGGATCCTCCACCAGCCTGGTGCTCCATGTTGGGCTGGGAAGTAAGGGCCACAGAGGACTGTCCCCGGAGACCCCCAGCTCCACTGGTCTGTTTGCTGGCTCCTAATGACCAGGGACCTTGAGAGCTATCTTGGAGGGCCCTGCTCAGCAGGAACCTTGACCCTCAGCCTCCTTCACATGGCCCTGTGTCTTACCTCCCCCAACTCCTTGTCCTCACCCCGCCTGCCTCTGAGATGTCCTCCTCCTCCCCTTCCTGCTCCTCACCCTCTCCTCCCCCAGACTTCACTTCCTCTGTCTCCCTGTGAGTGAGTCAGCAGGGCCGTGAGGCCTTGGTCCGTCCAGGGCCCTGAGGCCTCTTTGCTTCCAGAATGCTCTGCTCCTTCAGATTCCTCAGCGTTTGGCCAGCATAGAGGCCCTGCTCACCCCCATCCCAATCCTGCTGTGCTATGGGAAGAAGGGAAAAGCCAGGCTCTTTTCCATCTTGGCTACTTTGTGCCCAGTGCTGGGCTCTGGGGCCTGTCCCAGGCCTCACCCACACCCCAAGAGCACCTTCCAGTGCCCTTCTTCTCACGAGCCCGTCAAAGCAGGGGGCAGTGTTGGGCTGGGCCTTGTGTCTGTGGGATAGAAGGGGGCCAGCCTATGCCCCCAACCTATGCCCAGTCTTGCCATGGACCACAGGAGCCCACCAGCGACTAGCCTCTATCCTGGGCCTCTCTGGGAAGATGCTGAGCCTTTCCCAACCCCTTCTGGCAGTCGGGGGTGCCCAGGACCCACACTCAAGGCCTCACTCCCTCACCTTGGGCCTGAGCCACCACCAGGCAACCTCTCCACCCAGTGGGCCCCTTCCCAGGGAGGCTCCTTGCTGCTCATCTGGGCTGCAGAAGTGCAGACATCCACACAACCCAGGCTGCTGTTGCCTGCAACCCTGCTACCTCCCCCTCAGCCTTCTATGACTGGTGGCCACCCTGGCTTCTGAGAGGTGGACAGCACCTGGGGACAGCTGTGTCCACTCCACTAGAGTACAGAGTCCAGGGAGCATGGATGGCTGGCTGGGGGGAGGTAGTGTCCAGGCCCATTGACCCCTATGGACCGCAGTCTCAGCCCCAACATACCCCAGGGAGAGAGGAGAAGAGCATCACCTCCTCTAGGAGGAGACCAAGTCTGGCCAAATGTGAGGAACAGGACCCTCACAGACTGGTGCCAAGGTGCTGACAGTGGGTGAGGTACATGGGCAGACCAGTGGGGGGCAGGGCCAAGGGCAGAGGGGAAGGGGAGCTGAAGGGAGGAAGTGGGCATAGGGGGATTGCTAGGCAGACACACCAAGACAAGAAGTTCTGGATGGGGCTCAGCTCCCCCAACCCCTGAGGGGATAACTTGCATCACCATTCAGCTCAGCTCAGAAATGTCCAGGTTCCAGGGCTCCACGCTGGTTCAGCTGAGCTCCCAGCAGCTCATAAATATTCATTTAAAACTTAAGGCCCCATTAAAGAGCTAACTCATTGCTGATACTTGCAAATTATTTTTGTACAAAAAAAAAAAAAAAAAGATTTAGTTGCTGGCTGATGAGGTCCAAGAAGCCTCCCACAAGGCAGAGTGGAGACATGAGGAGCTGACTCCCTCTCCTGAGGAGACAGCTAGGGCTGGAGCCCCAAGCAGGTCCTACCTAGGGTAAGGCCCAGTCCCTTTCTTTGGTGGCTGCCCTGCCCTGCCTGTCAGGTCCGTGGTCAGCTCCAGGGACCGCAGGGACGAACACAGTAGTAAGAAGCTGGTTGCAAAGAGACCAGCTGGAAGTGAACACTCAGCCCTGCACGAGGGTGGCTGTGCAACACTGTCACCTCTGAACACTGAAAGCGCTTTCTCTGGTTGTCCAGAATCATTCTGGTTCCCTCTTTCTTTTCCAACATATTTATCATGAAATATTCAGCTCCACACAAAAAAGAGAAAGGTCTTCACCGCCTTGCGTAGCCACCTTCTTCTGGTGCCACATTATTTGATCTGAAAGTATTTCCATTTGTTTCTGAAGAACTGTGCATGGCTCTTTGCCTTGGCCTTGACTATTCCCCCACCCTTGCTCTGAGCTATATGAATAAGGGATGTTCAGTGCTACCAGGAAGGGCCATATCTGGAAAGAGCCTCCACCTCCGGAGTCCTGCTAAACATCTGGTTATAATACAATGTCTGCTGTGACGCACTTGGGTAAAGTGTGCACGTGTATGCACAAACACATGCACACACACGCACACACACTCAAACACACAGGCACCTGCCCACGTCAGCAAACCTTTCTGAGAAGATGAGACCAGGGTTAACAGGAATTGTCTCTGCGTGTACCCAGAATTATGGGTGGTTTAGGACACATTTTAAGCTGTCAATATTTTGTGATTGTTCTGTAAAAAGTGTAAATTACTGTTGTAACAAGAAAATAGGCTTTATAAAAAAGAAATCTGGGATGAGGAGGATTAGAGGTTTTATTCATTTTTATTTAAAATTCTTTCTGCCCTTTGTAATTGTTTCCATGAATGTTTCCAATCTCCAGTTCACATTTTCTAGAATTCACTGTGTGCTATATGTGACCTGCTGTGATTTATTTATCCAATCCCCTATTGTTAGACATTTGCCTGCTTCAGTGTCACACTGGGACTGTAAGCTCCAAGAACGGGGCCACCTCAAATCCACTAGGGTGTTACACAACAAGGCAGAGAGTAATGCGCCTTGGGGAGGGGTCAGAACAGCTTGGACCCCATCTTTAAAGTGGGACATATAGACTGCACCAATGCCAGAGGACAGGGGTCACAAAAGGAGCACCTGGCTACCTCCACAGCACTGCCAACCAAGTGTCCAATGGTCAGGAAATGAGGCTGGGCTGGGGACTGGCAGTAGGGCTCAGCAGAAGTGTTCCTTTAACTTTTCCCTCCTATTTTAATTCTTACTAATCAGTATTGCTCTAGTTTGGGTCTTGAATGTCCCCCATTGGCCCGTGTGTTAATGGCTTGGACCTCAGCCTAATGCTATTGGGAAGTGGTGGAATCTTTAGGAGTGAGGCATAGGAGGAGGATCCTAGGCTATTGGGAGTGAACCCTTGAGCCCCTTCAAGGGACCCTGGCCTCTTCTTCTCACTCTTTGCTTCTCCACTGTCAGAAGGTCAGCCTCCTCTGCCCCCATGTGCCCTGGCCGCGATGGCCCATACCACCGCAGCCCAGATCAAAAAGGCCAAGTGGCCAATGGACTGAAACTCCTGAAAACAGGAGCCTATGTAAACCTTTCCTCCTTCTAAATTTCTTATCCCAGGTATCTTGTGCCAGTGACAGAAAGCTGACTAACAAAAGTTATTCTGGGGCAAAAATTGAAATTGCAATGTAAAACCTCCCTTTCCCTCTGTTCTGTCCCAGTAACACCATGCCAAGAACCAGCTTGGTAACTCCCAGACCCACTGCAGGCATCATGCTGCAGGCCCATTTTGAAGGCCCTGACACCTGCATGTGACTGTCCTTAGCCTGAAATATCTTCTGTCTTAGTTACCTTTCTCGTTGCTGAGACAAAATACTCAACACCCACAAATTAAGGGAAGAAAAGTTTATTTGGCTCACAGTATGCAGAGGCTTCAGTCCGTAGTCGGCTGGCTCCAAGGCAGGATGGCCTGGCAGAGGGGCTTCTCAGAGGAGAAATAAGCAAGTAAGAGCGCATTAGCCTCCTTTCTGTCCCTTATACTGTATGCAGGCTGCCCGCCCTAGGGCAGGTGTAGCACTCAGACCCTTAATCCTAGACAGAACTGTGCCAAACCAATCAGTGGACGGATTTAGCAATCACACACTCTTGATCCCAGCACCATACACTCTAGATCCAGTCACCTCTGAAAAGCCCCTGTATGACTGCAGGAGGCTTTGGGGGGAACATCTAGACACAAGCCATAACATCTTCAAGGAGGCCAAGGATGCCTGGTACAGATGCTCACTTGACGACAAGACCAGAGTTAGGTATCATTTGACAGCCAGTGTGGGGGGCACATGGAAAAGGCATGAAAGAGGGTAAGGGGGGTTCTGACAGCAAGGGTCAGGACCTTAGTGGGGTCCAGGAGACAAAGAGGACACCTCAGGGATGCTAACAGAGAAGAAAGTGGGCTTGGATCTTGCAGGGGTAGCATTCAGGCCATTCTGGGAGCTACAGGCCTGGGGTGAGGTGAGGCAGAGTGGTTCCCATTTCCAGGAAGGCCTCTGCCCCCTTCCGGACTCATCTGACACAACTGAGCCCCCAGGCAGTCACAGACAGTGGCAACCTGCTGTGCTGTGGAGCAGCATTGCAGTGCCCTCTACACACTGATTTCTATGGCTCCTCAAGGCTACAGCATACAGATGCAGGCGGAGAAGCTGGGGCTACACCCACACAAAGGATCATTTCTCAGCCTGGGGTGAGGAGGCATCAGGCTCCCTGCATAGCACTGCCTTCAACAAGCTCTATCACCAGCACTGACTGCCTCTCACTGGTTTGCAGATAGCTTTTCACAACAAAGGGCTAAGGAAAAGGCTCCTGTTTTAAAGCTTTCAGACACAATCACTTTAACCAAATTGAAAAGCAGGCAGAAGCATGTCTGGGTTGTCGGTGTGGAAGTACAGGTGACCTTGGGTTTTCTCTGTATGAATCTGACCCCTGCTGTCTAAGTAGGAGGTGGCAAAATTCTGCAGGGCAATGCAACCCCTTCTTCATAGGCAGTGCTGCACAGACCAACTGGGATGGATCAGAGCTGGGCTAGCCCCCAACCTACTTGCCCTGGGACTCAGAGGGAAGTTTGACAGCTTCTAAAGAGAATTGTAGGGAAAAGATGAGCAAGGAACCCTGGGGGACAGTCTGTGAAGGGTAAAGGACCAGGTGGGCACTGACTCCAGGGACCAGCATGTCTGTGGCACATCGGGTTCCACTCCTTTCCTCCTTTCTGGATCTTCTTATCCAAATCCTCAGAGAACTCCCACTGCACCTTCCCCTTCCACCTCCCACTCCCATCAGTCTCTACCTCCAGGCTCTCTGCTCAGCTGTGGCTTTGCACTTTTGGGTTTTGTGCTGCTTTCTGGTCTCAAGGCATTGTGGGGTGGGAGGGAGCAACACAGGATGTCACAGGCTTGATGTTGGAACAGGGTCCAGTCTAGATCCATGCAGATTGCGGTCACGAGTGCCTGGTGCCTTGAGAGGCTTGGCAAATGGTGCTGTGTCCAAGGCAGACAGGTGCACTCCTGGTCACCTCCTCCCTGAAGCCCCCCGTCTGTCCCTCCCTGGTATCACTGTCTCCCATGGGCCAAGTCTGCCAACAGCTACTGCACAGAGTGAGTGCTATCTGTCCCTCCCACTCCATGAACTCTAAAGAGTAAGACTCCATATACACAGTCTCCCTCTGTTCACCATCGTGTTTGGCTCAGGGCATCAGGAGCACTTAATGAAAATGAATGAGTGAATGATAGCACAAGCTCCCAAGAGAATCCTCCACCCAGTCCTGGCAGAAGGGGTGCAGCCTCAGGGCCTGTGCTGGCTACAAGGCCCATGGGATGGTGTCCCTGACTTCACCCAATGCCCAACCCACAGGCCTGGTCCAAACCAGGGCTCATCTCCCTCCCCAAGCTGTTCTTGCCCGGTCTTTTCTGTTTCCTTGGCTCTCTGGTACCCTTCAAGGGGTCCCCATTGAGAAGCTACTGCAGATGCAGGGAGCATACAGGGACTAGGGCAGGCACACCTACACCTACATGTGGGCCATCTACTCTAGGAGGCTGTCCTACCCCTTCCTCTGCTTGAGCTCTGGGGGCATAGCAGGAAGCAGCAGGTAGGGCTGCTGTGTGCCCCCTTGGCTTTGAGGGATCCCCTTAGGGAGTGGATAGGGGCTTCCAGTGTTTGGAACACTTAGGAAACGTCTTCAGCAAAGGTGTGGGAGGGTGTCTTGTCCTGCAGTGCCGGTTGGAGTCCTGGAGATAGAGGGAGACCTGTCAGATTTGCCATCAAGGAGGGTAGGGAGGCAAAGGCTGCTGGGAGCCAGCAAATGCTCAATTCTCTTTCATTCACAACAGTCTGGATACTAAGGGGGATCCAGCTGAAAACTTTCTTGGCTTCCCTCACACATAGGGACATCCACCCGAGACAGTAAAAGTCAGGTTGGCAGGATTGCAGAGTGGGACTCCAGGACAACACCTTGAGAAAAGGGCAGACAGCAGGCAGGCACTTTGCCCTGGATCATCCCTTCTTTCTACCCTAAAATTGAGGTGGGATGCTGGAAGTGGGCAGCCATTCTGTGACCATGAGACAACAACCCATTGCGGTCAGATTCCCAGGAAGCAGAGGAACCCTGGGTTCTGAGGGTGTCGTGGATCCACCTCATTGCTTACTGGCACAATATGATGTCAACTGGACCTTCCCTCATTGAGAAATGAGGCCCCTAGTTTCCTGGCAGCTGTGATTCTCAGCTGGATACCATTCCTAGCTGTCAAGGAAAGTGTGTGAGATTATTACCCAACCCCTCAGTTCCTAGAACAGTCTCACTTTGGAGGGGACTGAATTAAAGTTTCATCAGGAGTGGCTGTGATCTGACAGGGCTCTCAGCCTGAAACTGACCTGGTGCCAATCTTCCCATTATCTCCCATCCCCCAGTGTGAGTCCTCACACCCCAGGGCTCTACCTGGAGCATCCTGTTCCCTCTGTTAGACCTTTAATTTTTCCTCTAGGCTCAGACATCATCTCTTGGGGACATGCTCAGGACAAAGGGCACATTCCTGGGTGTTGGGCTCACACATCTGTTCTTGGGTGTGGCTGGGAGGATCCCTGTTTGAATGCTGCTGGACTGGACACAACAGGGACCCTTTGCTCACTGCAGCCCCCTGGAGTCTAATTCCATATCTGGCACAGGCTGGTACTCCAGAGTATAGGAATGAATGAATGAATGAATGCAGGCTGATCTGAACATTGGAGAGGGAGCTCTGGCAACAGCCTGAGGGAACACTGAGGAACTCATGGCATGAGTTGGAAGACAGATGGCTGGAGGACCCAGGGAGACCTCTGGGGACCTTGTTGTGCTCTCCAGCTCAGCCAGGGGGGATCTACAGAGCTTGGTGCTGTGGGGACTCTGGGCTCCTGCTCAAAGTAGCCCTCGTCAAGCAAGACACACCTACCCTGCCCTCCCCAAGGCAGCTCTGGCCCTAGGTGTCATGAGTCAGGAATACCAAAGAGGACCAGCTCAGGGAGAACTGGGAGGAGACCCTTAGCTGAGTCACAGGGTTCCATTTAGAGGAGGTCTGGGCTTAGAGCTGGCATATCAAGCCTTGACCTCTTCATGCTTTCAGAATGGACTTCATCTTCCCAAAGATCTGGCTGTCCTCTCTCCTGAAACATGCACATGTCCCACAGGCATCCTGAGACTGGGTCCTGATGCTGAGGGAACACCTTGGGAAGGAACACCTGGCAGGAAGTGAGCTCAACAGTGTTGGAGCAGGCTCCAGGCTGACCCAGGATATAGTTAGCCGGGGTGCCCAACCCTCACACTGCAAGGACAGAGGCTCAGGATCCCAAAGGAAAGATCAAGGGGGCCTTGCTAAGCATGTAGCTCATATTAGATGATAATGATGCATCCAAGAATGTCCTGAGCCCAGGGATGGTGATGAATCACTTCTCAACCTGGGGTGGCGCTGGGGTGTTCTCTCCATGCCCAGAGCCACATGCCCATTCCTCTGGGTCTCCATCAGGGCTCTCTCTGATGCCTGGCCCAGGTCTACTCTCCTCAAACCAGCTACAGCCACTTTCTCCAAAAAGCATTCCCTGCTTACCAGTCTCACTGGTCTGTCCTCTCTTGTTTCAGGGTCAGAGTGTCCTGATGGTTTCCAGGACCAGAAGCCTGAGACAGAGTAGTCTCACCAATAACCATTCAAGGGCCTATTGCAAGATATAGTAGCTTCTCCCACGAACTACCTGAATAGGACTTCCTAACAGGATTGACAGGCTCAGGTAGCTGGTTTGCAGGTATACTTTTAGGCCCAAGCTCAGAAGAACCAATCTTCCCTTCTCAGTGAACAAGACCATTGCTCTCCAATGAACAAGGGTCATCCCTAAGACTCAGGTCTAAGGCCAGAGCAGCCTCTGGAGTAGCCCCTTCTTGCATGAGGCTCTTTGGTAGTCTTCAACAATGACAGCTTCTGCCTGGTGTCCTCAGGACCTGTCCAGCTGTGTCTGACTTTGGCTGTTAACTCCAACATCTGATACCTAGAGACCAAGGGCAGCAACCCCTACCCCTTCCACAGCTGGTCCCTCATACTGACCTGCTAAGCCCTAGTTAGGCTCTACTAACATGCATGCAGGATCCAGAGCTGGAGGAGAAGCACCTTCAAGAGTGACTTCCAGGCATCCATGGGAAGTGCCACCTCTGGAAGCTACCTGCCCATTTCTGCTATTGAATAATTAGCATCTAAATCCCTATCCTTTCTGCATGACTCAGCTCTGGAGCCTCAGAACAAGTCACACAGATCAGATCACGGTTGCCCCAGGCCCTTCCATGCATGGAGCCTGTACTTCACTGGCTGAGTATCAATGCAATGCCTTGACATTCCAAAAGTGTCTATGCCACCTAGTACCTAGCCTCTGTAAATTGTCATTTGCTTCCAGAATAAAGTTTATTTCTGGTATAAAAAGCAAACAACAAAATAAAACAAAAATCAAGGCCATGGTAAGACTTCCTGGCCAGCATCTGATGGAGGAATCACTGAACTCTCACAGTGCTGGGACCTGGACCAGCCCAGGTCTTTAGGGACCTACCTGATTCTGGAATCTTGCTGACAGGGGAGAGAGGCCCTCACAGGTATTGTTTTGCTGTCCTGAGACCACAGCCACTGGGCATGGTGAAACGAAGGCTGATGAGAAATACACCACGTATACAGCTGTTTCTCCAGCACAGGTCCTGACCAAGTCAGAAGGGCTCCTGTCTCAGGTCTGGTGGTCAGTCCCTGTCCAGATCCCTGCGTACGGTAAGGCCATCTCTCCACCATCTCTCTCACTGTTTTGGTAGCTTTGAATCTCAAAGGGCAGTAGTTTGGGTTTCACTTCCCCTTTGTGTTGTGTACCTTAGGGTACATATAAGCACCTGAGAAGAGGGGACTCTAGCTTGCTGCAGCCCCTGCTGAGCCCCAGGCCCCTGCCTGACCCACAGCGGTGATGGTGATGACACAACCATCGTGGAAGCAAACCCAGAGGACACAGTCTTGCGCTCCCAGTAAGGCTGCCTGTTGCCTATCTGGGGACCCATAGAGCACCTGGGGGTAGAAGAAAGGATGGTGCCCTTAGCAGGCTAGGATATGTGTACTAGACCCACTTCCTTCTTGGGACCCCTCCAACCCAAAGGCCCTTGCCCCACCACACCAGGCTTCTCTGGAAAATTTGTAGCTGGCCCCTGAGGGAACCCCAGACCTCCTCAGATGAAGGCCATGACTGGGGTCTCTCTTGATGTTGAGGTTTGCTTTGATGGTAGGGCTGAATATTAAGGACCACTGGGGACCAAGAAAGAACTTATCTCTCATAGATGGAGACAGACTAGCCCAGAGAGACATTGGAGCTCACTCGAGGAGGCATAGTAGAATCACAGAGTCAAACTGCCCCATCCATGGGGCCCACAAGCTGGGCCTGAATGGGTCTCTGGCCAGTAAGTGTTCATAACAAGGGTACCTTGTGGCCATAGGGTTCTGCCGGGTAAGCACAGCCGCCTAAAGGGCCCAATAAGCACATCTATGAGTTTTCTGTGGGTTTCTGGCCTCAGGGCCCAAACACATGAGAAAAGTGCCATAGCAGGATTGAAAAGTTATTCACAGCTTTGTCTGACCCAGAAACAAGCTTCTGTGCGTCAAGGTCTCCCACACTCTCACATCCCCAGAGTGCCTGAAGGTCATGGAGGCACTATGGTCTAGCTGGGCACTCACTAAGGCCCAAATCATACACTGCCTCCTCTCCCCGGTTTCTACACCTCCTGCTCCATGTGCCTGGCTCCCTGAGTGGTAGGCCTCCAAAGAGGTTGGGGCTGTCTCTCAGGGAAGGGGCATGTTGGAGCCTGGCTGTGCTCTGCTGCTGCCAACCCTCCCCAGGCATTCATCTCTGAGAGCTGAGGTGGAAGCTGGGCCCAGGGCTTTCTGGCCACCATGTAGCCAGCAGAGGCCAAGCATGGAGACTTCCAGAATGAATGTGTGTGTGCACCTTTCCTGGAGCTGCACCCACAGGGACTTCATGCTTCAGGCACTCACATCAGGAAGGCATCTGGCAAGAGGGGAGCTGAATCAGGGATGGAAATGACATAGCAGTACAGCCCAATCTACTCTGGTAGGGGTCCCTCTGGACTCACTGCTCTCAACCTTAGCCACAAGCACACTGCCAAAGAGCAGGTAGGGCCTCCCCAGAATGCAGGTGGAGGTCATGGGATAGCTGGGTGGAGCTCTGAACTCTACAGCAGCACAGCAACACACCCACAGTCCTGCAACTGGACTCAGGGAGGGCAGGAAGTCTTAAGCCCTGAAAATGGTAAGAAGCTTTATAGTAACAATGGCTCTGATCTTGTCATGTGACAGGGACTGAAAAGAGAGAGACCATCAAGCTCTGCCTTGGCCCCCAGGAATATGGACTTCCCAGGACCTCTTTGCCCAGAGTCCCCAGCAGGCCCAGGTTCAACATAGTGGACTCTAGCACCATCCACCCCCACTGCTCCCCATTCTCTTATGCTCAGGGCCTTGACTGATGGTGAGGACCACACCTGTAATTACAGGTGAGCCACAGCCCTCACACAGGGGCTTCTGGGACAAAATCACTACATTATTCTGCAGAAATATTAATTAACTAATAAATAATTTAAAGCAAGATTACATTTTTGAACAACAAAAATATAATATAATGCAAAAATGCAATGTAAGCACAATTTTCATATATTTTAAAGATAAATAATTTTATCTTGATGAAATATATATATAATTCACCATCTTAATCATTCTTAAGTGCACAGTTCAATGAAGCAAGTACATTCATAATATTGTATGACAATCACCACCACCCATTTCCAGAACTCTTTTTATCATGCAAAAATGAAATCTGTACTTACTAAATTCTAGTGTTCCATTTTCCCTCTCCCTTCCCCTAGCAATCTCTCTCTCTCTCTCTCTCTCTCTCTCTCTCTCTCTCATTGGACTACTCTAGGTACCTCACAGAAGTAGAATCACACAGTATTTGGTTATTTGTGTCATTTTATTTCACTTAATACAATGTCTTCAAGATCCATCCATGTGATAGCATATGTGAGTTTCGTTCTTTTTGAGGCTGAATACTATTCTGTTGCATGGATGGCCCATATTTTGTTTATTCATTCATCCATCGATGGACAGTTAGGTTGCTTCCGTCTCTTCCTTATTGTGCATACTGCTGCTATGAAGGTGGTTGTGCAAATACCTCTTTGAGACCCTGACTTCAATTCTGGGGGTCTGTTCTCGGAAGTGGAATTGTTGGATCACATGGTAATGCTATGTTTAACTTTTTTGTTTGATTGTTTTATTTTGCAGTACTAGAGATTAAACCCAGGGACTTGTACTAGGCTACACCCCAGCCCTTTCATTTTTTTATTTTGAGACAGGGTCTTACTAAGTCACTAAGTTCCCCAGACTGAGCTCAAACTTGGAATTCTCCTGCCTCAGCTTCCAAAAGTGCTGAGATTACATGCATGTACCATTATGCCCAGCTTTATGTTTAACTTTTTTTTTTTGGTACTGGGGAATCGAACTCTGGACCTTGCACTTGCAAGGCAGGCAGCAGAACCACTGAGCTAAATCCCCAGCCCTATGTTTAACTTTTTTTTTCCTTAAATTCTTTTACTGGTACATTTTAGGTACACAGTATGTTTACATTTATCATTGGGTGCTTGTAGCTGTACGTGATGCGTCTTTGTTCTCATTTTTTCCCCATTCCCTGTGCGCCCTTCACCCCTCCACCCTTTTGTTTTCCACAGAGGCTATACCACTACTTTCCCATCAACAGAACACAAGTTCCAATTTCTTTACATCCTCCTCAGCGCTTGTTATTTTTTTTGTTGCTGTTGTTGTTTTAAATAGCCATCCTAATGGGTGTGACTACTAAACCACTATGGATTTGATTTTCATTTCCCTAATGATTAGTGATGCTGAGCTCTTCCTGTGCTTATTGGTCTACTCATGTCCTTTGCCCATTTTTGACTTGTCATTGAGCTTTAGGAGATCTCTGTATCATCTGGATTATTTACCTGAAATTTTAGCATATAGCATGAAATTTCCAAGAAACTGTTCACAGCTGGCTGCTGTAGGTCACATCCACAGACCTCACTGTTAGCTAAAATATAGGCACTGGGCCTACATCATCTCACCTGATGCCCAGCTGAGCCGAGGTACAGCTGTGTACCCAGCAGGGAGGGCACGTCAGACTGAAAGACCAGGCTGCAGCATCCCCAGAGTGAGTGCTGCCTGTGTGCAGATGCAGACACCGAGGTTCTGGGAGTCTAAGAGACTTAAAAGTCCTTTCAAACTGTGTCAAGTCCAAGGCCAGGATTACTCTCACCACCCCATCCCACCTCAATTGCTAGGCTTCCTGGGAAAATGAGGATTCAGAATAGCTTTACCAGAAAGTAGGAGAAATATACAAAGATATTTCCTAAATAAATAAGAGAGTATAAACATTAGTTTTTTAATGGGCAAAATTGTGAATTCACAAAAGGAGAAAATCAAATGACTTAATAAACATGAGGAATGTTTGGTCCCACCAGTAATCAGACAGGCAAACTAAAACCAAAGAGGCATTTTTATCAACCATCAAATTAACCAAGTCTTAAATATGTGTGGCAGCTGCCCTTCAAACAGGATCTTGTGGTCTGTAGTCCCAGCTATTTCAGAGACTGAGGCAGGAGACAACTTGAACCCAAGAGTTTCATGACATAGTGAAACCCTGTCACACAACAACAAGAAACAGGAGCTTGCTTTCTGGGTGCCTGAGTGCAGTCCACTGCCAGTTTACTGGACCTCCAGAATCCAGAGCTTTGATGAGCTGAGGCTGCCCTCTTCCAGTGAAGGCTGAGCATGCTGGGGGTGCCACAGCCTGGCTCAACCTATGCCTTTTCTAGAGCATGCCCTTGGGTTGGTAGAGCCTCTGTTTGACCTGCCCAACACTGTCTTCCAACATCTTTCACAGATTAATCTCCACAGTTGTGTCTTCGTGCTGGCTTCTTGGAGGACCCAACACACCCATACACATATGCACATGTGCATGGTCCCCAGGGCAGGAGTGGGGCTTGTAGAGGGTAAAGTGCCATCGATGTTGGGAGGAAACTGGCAACTTGTTTAAATGCCCTAGGAAGTGTGTGCTCTACCACCCCCTCCCAAGTCCACTTAAGAAAGCTGTTCTATGAAAATAACCACAGATCTGCATAAAGATTTTATCACAGCATTGTTTATAATACCCCGAACTTGAAAGCCTCCTAAATGTCCAATCATGGAGGATCCAGCTCCACCCACACAGTGGAATGTCTCACGGTCATTCAAAAGGACCTTGAGGCAGCATATTTTTCCATGGGAAAGTGCCTTCATATGGCATATGGGGAAAGAGCAGGTTGTACAGCAAATCCTTATTACAGGCCACCCTGGGGTTGCTGTCAACCTCACACAGCTCCTTAAACCTCCTCACACCTCTGCAGGGAGCTGCAGGGCTAACAGAAGTCAAATCACGTGTCAAGGCTCTGTGACCAGTAAGGAAGGAAGCCTGACTTCACTGGCCCCTCACAAGAAAAAGAGGGAAGCAGGACAAGGACAACCACTCTCTCTGGGTGGGAAGATCAGGGCAATAATATTCTTCTTTATTAACTGATATCCTCTCTGATTTCTATGTGAGATATATATCACTCTTAATGTTATAGGGGAAAAAAGCCATGGTTTTTATTCCAATACCACATCTGTCATTTATTTTAAATTTTATATAAAATATCCCCTGCAAACATTTCTTTCTAGTCATCTATGTTTTGTTAACTGGCCACTCAGCCCTTTATTCCAGGGCCTTCAAAGTGCCCTCATTTGGACCAACTACCCTAGGTCACCCTCCCAGAGAGAATCAAACAGGGCAGACATGCCCATTAGGCTGACTCAACACAAAATAAAAGAAACAAGGGAGGGCTGGGGATTTAGCTCAGTGGCGCCGGCGCCTGCCTCACAAGAATAAGGTCCTAAATTCAATCCCTGGTACCAAAAAAAAAGAGAAACAACAGGATGTCCAAGACTCAGGAGCCAAGATGAGTGTGGTGGAGCATGCCTGTAATTCCAGCATTCAGAAGGCTGAGGCAGGAGGATTGCCATGAGTTCAAGGCTAGCCTGGACTACATAGTAAGACCCTGTCTCAAAAAAAAAAAAAAAAAATGTTTCCTGACCCTTTTTAATGTCTGTAATGAAGTTTTGAAATGAATTGTGAATTTTTAAGTTTCTTTTACTTGGCATTTATTAAGTAAATTATGGATCAGAACAATCTTTTAAAAAAAAGACTCAGGAGCTAGAAATTTATTACATGAGCCCCACAGAGTGGGTATCAGATAGCTGTTAAAATCCTATTGTTTTAAACAAATTTCAGTCCACGAAAAAAATGTGCATGAAATCATGTTGCATCTGGATTTATTTTAACTTCTCTCTCTTCAAATATATATATTCACATATAATTTTATTTATCTGTTTGTGTGTCTATCCCTCCAAAAAATATACATACCAAAGTGGTAGTTATGATTTATCTCTAGTGAGTGTGATTGTGGGTAACTTTAATTTTCTTTTTAGTTTTTTTTTCCTTACATTTTCTTAATAATGTACAATGGGCTGCTGCTATTTTTAAAATGGAACAGAACAGAGCAAGGAAGATGAGACAGGGCTGGCTGACCAGGAGCACTAAGGATAGGCTTGGGGCCTGCGTGTCTGGGAGCTGTGTTTATGGCCTGCACTTGGAGACAGGCGCCCCAGGCTTCCAGGAAGAGGCACCAGCATTTCCTGTATGGCTGTACACATCTCAGCGTGATCTGAGTGGGACCAATCTGAACCTGAGCAAATTTGATCTGATGCACACAGAGCCCCAGCCCTGAACACTGAGACCTGTACCCCTCAAAGCATAATTGTCCCTTTGGGGGTGTGACAGGATGTCCTTTGAGGTCAGGAGGACTGTCATGCCCCAGTGGGTTCAATCTGATTTTCTCCTCCTTCAGAGAAAAAGCCCTTTAAGGGCCCCATCCTTACACCGTGCCCTCTTGAAGATACACTGGGAAGCCCCATTGGGAAATGGGGGAGCCGGGGCGGTCGGGCTGATTGTAGCCTCCCCTAGTAAGACTCAGCAGGGAGTAGCACAGGGATCCCCAGTCTGTCCTTATTCAAGGCTGTGGCTGGGATGTGGCAGAGGATATATAGCAGGATGACAGAGTAGAATAAGAGACTCATGGTCAGCTGGGAGTCCTTGGTCTTCCATCCCTCCTCAAAAGCCTTTCCTGACTCTAACCATTCCTCTGGGGTTGGACTGTGAGTAATGTTCTTGTCCATCTTTTCTGCGTACTGGGAGGCTCTGGATCTGTGACCTGCATCTGAGGTGAGTGGGGAGCACCAGAGGTCCTAGCAGCCTCTGTACTTCTCAGGGGTGTCCAGCAGGACCCAAACTCCAGAGGGCCCTTGGGATCTCTTCACACTCTGGTTACATGTGAATGGCTCTCCTTGAATCTTGGCTTTCACAGTGAGTGTCATGGTGTCCCTTGGCCAGGACTGATGTCAGGAACCGCAGGTTGCCTGCTGGCTGAGTACATGTCATAGAGCATAGGGGATCCTGATGGGAAACAAGTAAATCATTGAACCAGCTATCCTTCTCTAGATCTGTTAAAAACAAGGGCATAGGTCACTCAGTGGCTGAAACTGCAGGAATCTCTGAGGTCTGGCTGGCTCTAGGGCAGTGCAGCAGTGAGCACTGTGTCTTTCTTCATCCATCCTACCAGTGGACTCAGGACAGCAATGTCAGGAAAAGCCCCAGCAGTGCCCACTGGTCCAGCCCCTCGGTGCTGAGGTGATCCTCAGTGGGAACCTTGCTCTTGTTGCCTCTAGAGAGGAACTTTGGGGCCAAGAACCCATGACAGTAAGGGGCTGGGTGGAGCAGATATGGATGGGCCAGGCTGCACCCTCTCAAGGTATAGGGACTGCCCTTGTGCCTGCCAGGCTGAAGGACCCTGTCTAGAGTGGTCAGTGGACAAATCTGAAAAATTAAAGTTAAATTCAAGTACAACTTGAATTATTGAAGTACAACTTAAATTTTAGGTCAACAAAAATAATTTTCTTAGTAAAACAATGTCATACAATATTTGAGATACATTTATATCATTGTTGACCAGAACTTCAAACTTAACTAGGGAATCCAAGATTTTAGTAGGCAGCCCTCCCTTCCTGCCTTCAGCTTCCTCTGATCTCTGAACTTGAATCCTCTTGATCCCAAACTGCTGCCCCAATGACCCAGATCCAGGATGGAGAGAGGCCTCAAGAGACCCAGGGAAAAGGCAGCAGCAGAGGGGTGGGGGTGGTGCTCCTAGCCTGGAAATGCCACCCTCCCCTCCCCAGCCTCATTACTGGGCCTTTAGAGGAATCAGGGCCTTCCAGAGAAATGGTATCATTGTATGTTTGAGGGGTGGTGCATAAAGTGTATGTATGTATATATGTATGTATAGTGTATGTATTGTGTGTATATGTAGTGTGCAAATCTAGAAAGACTATATATATGTGTATATGTTACATCTTTATTATGAAAAGAGATTTATTTTAAGCAATTGGCTTACATGACTGAGCGTCTGACAAGTCTGAAATTTACAGAGTGGGGCAGCAGACTGCGGCCCTGGAAGACTTGATGCTGTAGCCCACATCTAAAGGCCATCTTGCAGGGGAGGGATCTTCAGTGTTTTCTTCTGAAGGCCTTCAACTGACCAGTAGAGGCCCACCACATGATGGAGAGGAATCTGCTTTACTCAATGTCTACTAATAAGAATGTCAGTGTCATCTTTAAAAAACACCTCCACAGCCACATCTAGCCTGATGTTTGACTAAGAGCCGAGCACAATGGCCCAGCAAAGTTGACTCATAAAATTAACCATCACAGCTAAACTGACCACTGGTGTCCCTCCAAATGCATGTGATGGAACTTAGGCCCTAAGATAATGGTCCTGTGGGGGGTGATTAAATCATGAGTGCTCTGCCCTTATAGAAGATTTTCAGGAAACCTGTTTACCCTTTCTTGCCCCCCTGCCCTGAGGATGTAGTGAGATGGTACCATCTTGGAATCAGACAACAACTTCATCAGATAGACTCTGCTGATGTCCTGATCTCAGGTTCTCAACCTCCCAAATTGGGAGCAATAAAGTTCTATTGTTTATAAGCTCTTCAATCTAAAGTATTTTGTTACAGCAGCAGGAATGACAAGGACAACTACCAACAAATCCCCTCTCAGGCTCTAGTGGGTCCTGGGAATGGTGGGCAATCAGCTGTGGTGTCCACCCTGTCTGCTCATGATGGGGGTCCTGCCTCTAGTTCACTCATGACCCCCATTCTGGGACATGAGCCAGACACTGCAGAGTCCCCTGACCCACCCCACCTTACATAGACATTGCTAGGCACGCATCCTGGGAGAAGTGCCCCCCTTCCAGCTGTTCCCTAGCTTCATGGCTGCTGTGCCTGACCTGGGATCCAAGGTGCCTACATCATTTTAAACAAAGACCAGCACTCCAGAGCCACAGAGAGGCTCCTGTGCTGGTAAAATTAGTGCTCGCCTAGGTTCCAGAATCACGTAACAAAGTGTCCCTCTCCCCAGATGATGTGTGTGGGGAAGCTGGACAGTCTCTTTATTACAGAGACTTTTCGAAAGAGAATTATTCCTCAGCCTCTGCCCTTTCAATTCCTGCTCTGAAAAGCACACAGGGGCGGGGCTGCGAGCAGCCAGCTGACAAATGCCACGGAGTTTATGGAGTGTACCCACTCCAGCAGCCCACGTGGTCAGCAGAGGGCCCAGAGCCCCCAGCTGGGGCGGAGGTTTTGCAAAGTGGTGTTGGCTGCAAGAGCTATTCATTCTTGTCAGCTTCAAGTTGATCTCTTTTATGTATTTAGCCCAACACTTAAAGGGGGAAAATGTTCCTGTTTAAATGCTAACAATGTAAATTCTGTATGTTTTAGTTCTTCTTTCATTTGCCTTCAAGGCAGACATATTCCAATTAGCAAAGAGGGAAATCTATATATTGGATAAAACTTGCAAATTTGCATTTCTCTCAGGGACCGGTTCACATCAGGCCTGTCCCCAGGAGCCTGGGAGCAGGCTGGTGGGGGAGGGGAAGGTGGCAGGAAGACCAGGTGGGAAGAGGGGCTGCCTCATCGATCCCCGTCACTGTCTGCTCTCTCTCTGGTTGTCACTCCCTTCAAGCCAGGACCCAGCCCCCCATTTGCCTCTGTTGGACACAGGGCCATGTCTGCAGCCTGCACAAAGGGCTACATGTGACCTTACTGGAAGTACCATGGGGCCTCAGAGCAGTCCCAGCCCTGGTGCTAGGTAGCTGCTGCCCTGTCCTTGTGTGGGGGTGTCCAGGTCCTTTGATAGCTCTGTAGGCTGATCTCCAGATCTGGCAAAGGCTGAGCCTCTCCTGATTTTGTCTTTCTGCTCTGTGCCCAACCAACATGCCTGGAGAACAGGCTGTTTCTCCTGGGGCCTGAGCCATGGAGGAGGGGCAGAGGCCATGTCACAGAATGGTCACAAAGCCACTATACTCAGACATGCTTTGTTCCCTCCTCACCACTGCCTTCCACCTAGACCAGCCCCGAGGGCAGGTGCACCAATAGAGCATCTGCTCCCCTCTCTGGTCAGCTGGTGCCACCTTCACCTGTCTCCTTCGGCCCTTGCTCCTGCATCTCTGGGGAGTGGCCCTGAAGCCTGCCCCAGTCTGCTCTCCTGAGGAGCTTTCTGGGCTCTGCAATGGTTCACACTGCAGCCCTATCTGGGGACAGCCCCACAATCCTGGAGCCCTAGTTCCCCCTCCCCCACATCCTCAGGCCTGGCAGACATTGCTGACGATCTGCTGGGAACTGGCTCTGGGCTCACCTCCACTGCAGGGCCCTCCCCCAGCCTGTCACACTTCCTGATGTGTATGCTTCTGGGCAGGACCAGGAGGAGGAGCCATTCCTGTGCTGCGGCAATCTGGGTATGCGAATTCTGCCTCCCTTCCCAGGAAGTCCCTCCCTCCCAGCACCAGCACTAGCCTTCCGCACCGAAAATCCAGGTTCTGCTCAGGCAACGCTTGGCAGGAGTCTCTTCCTCCAGAAAGTTCTCCCTGATGCCCCCAGAGTGTGCAGTTCCTCCTTCACTCCTGGACCCTCAGAGCTGATTGCCAGGTATCTGATGACCCAGGAGCCTGAGATAGCCGAGGAGATGACCACTGTCCTTGGCCCATCTTGGTTCCCTGAAGCCTGAGTCTGATCACATACAGGCTGAACAAATGAATGAGGTGTATGTAGCTTGAGGGAACTTAGGGCCTTGCGAGTTTCCAGGTATAGTAAGACTGTGCTCTGCCTTGAAGGTCACTTACCCTCGGTGGACAGCCCCCTGTGTTGGAAAGGCACATTAGGGACAAATGTCTGGGACAATTCTGCTCTGGGACAATTCTGTCCTTGATGCCTCACAGGTGCTGGTGTCCTAGGCTTCAGAGTGAATCCCAAGTGTTTTCCTGCTGGATACAGCCTCAGGACCTGCCTCCTTCCCCAAATATCTGGTTTGAGCCTATGCTCTTCCCAGAAACAGGGAAGGTATCATCCGGGGCCACCAGAGTGGTTCCCCAGCTGGGTCTCCCACATCCACACCCACATCCTTGAGTAGGCACCCCTTGGTATGAACAGGCCCATGGTCCCTAGGATACAGAGCCCAGCTCCTATTGCTCTCTCTTTCCTCTTTGCTGGGCCCCAAGCTTCCTGGCACAGTAAGGGGCACCCTTTGTGCTGCCTCTCAAAGTGACAAGTGGCCTGAGGAGGTGGCTGAGGGTCACTTGTACCAGGAAAGATACGTTTCCTGAAATCCAAAATCTGATGCTGCATCAGTCTCAGGAGCACCTACAGCTTGGCCCAAGGCCCCACTGGGATCAAAAGCTGTGCCCAGACTCTGGGTCAGCAGAGAATCCAGGAAAACTTCAAACACAAAAGACACCCTCCTTTACTAGTAGGGCCCAGTGCTGGTATACCCCATGAGGACATGAATAGGAGGCAAGTCCTGTTCCCACATGAGGAGGGAGAATGCCAGTGGGTCACAGGAAGAGGCAGAGCAGGGGAGGGGGAAGACGGTGAGCACCAAGGACGTCTGTAATCTGAAGGCACCATCACCTCCTGCTGAGAGCCAGTCAGCCCAGGAGGGCCCCAGCATCCTCAAGGGCTCTGGGCCAGATCTGGGCTCCACCGTGAGTGATTGGTGGCTGGCCCTCACTGTTTGCTAGTGACAGTTTACCTGAAGGCTCAGGGCTTTTCGAAGGTTGGGGGCATTGCTGCTGACAAGGAAGCTTGGAGCTGGATAGGTGGAACTACAGTCAGAACCCCTCCAGCTTGCAGAGACACAGAACACACACATCAAATAGAGGTCCCAAAATACACTCAGCAAGATACAGACATGCACACAGACAGAAACAGACCCAGGACACTCAGACCTACCCCTCATGAAGACCTGCAAACACAGGCTCCTTGGATATTCCCACTTATAACACACATGCACACACATGCCCTGCACATCCCCCACTCGCACACCACACACATCTTCCCACCTGGGTGTCCCTCGCCTACAGCCACTGCAGCCCTGAGGGGGGGCAGGCATACAGACCTGGCAGCTGGCTGCAGTTTCCTAGGAAACGCTGACACCATCATGGCATTACAGAGCCTGAGGAGGCCTCCAGAACATGCCTGACAAGCCCCCAATGTCCACGCTGGGGCTCAGGCAGCCTGTGGGAGAGGGCTGGATGAAGAAGAGATGCCCAATTCAAAGGCCCAGCTTGGCAGGAGGGCAATGTGACAGGTACAGCTCATCCCTACCAGAGTCCCTGTAAGCCAGTCTCTGCCACCACTTGGCACACTCTTCCAGGTTCTGCAGTGGAAGAAAGCTCCTCACCTGCTGCCCTTTTTCAGGTCTGCAATGACTAAAGGGTGGAATCCCTTTGTGAGATATCTGCCCTTCAGGAGATAAAAGCAGGTGGGTGCTGGAAGGAGAGAAGTGAAAGAGAGTGTCTCCTGGAGCCCAGCTCACCCAGGAAAGAAGGCAGGACAAGGATTGGGAGCTGAAGTCCCAGAATATTCAGGAAGAAGCTGATAGCCTTGGGAAGGGGTCCAGACTGGAGCTTCATTTCCTGGATGTAGTGCTTTTCCTGGCTCTCTACTGGGGACAGATGAGGGTTCACTTTCCAAGACCTTCCACTGTCCTGTGAACACACTTGGGAGTGGATCTAGATGCCCATGTGCTAATGGGGCCCAGGCAGGACCAAGATGATGAGAAGGCTCCTGCTCATATCCTGCATATGGAGGGGAGAGTTCATGCTGTCCCATGACCACCAGGTTGCAGGGTCAGAGCTTGCCAGCCATGCCAGGGCCCTCCACTGGGGCTCTGTGGGGAACAGGAACAGTGCCTGGGAGGTGTGGACACCAGTGAGGAGTGCATGGGATCAAAATCATAATGCTCAGTGGCACTGCACCTGCCTCAAAAGTACAGTGTCCTGAGTTCAATCCTTGGTACTGAAAAGAGAAAAGAAAATCATAACCATGAAAGGCTGGTAAGGGGAGGGCAGTAGACTCCTGTCCTTCCCACTGGAGGAGTCTCCAGCATACCCTATTCCAATGCCTTCTTTGGTCCAGAGCCAGCCCCCACTGTAGAGAGACTGGTGGCCACCATAGAAGGGGTGGGGACACTTAGCAGATAATCCCCAACTCCACCTCCCTTTTGCATTAAGTGCCCAGTACAAGAGAGGCAAGGATTCACAGACAGGCAGACCTGACTCAGGCTTGGCTGCCCAGGTTGACCCCAAGTTCCTGGATCTGGGAGGGCAGAGGAAATCCGTGGTCCTTGGAGGAAGGAGATCAAAACAACCAGGGCAGAAAATAGGATGAACTGGCAAGCGTGGGAGAGTGAAAACAGAAGAGGGCCCGGACAGGAGGGGCAGGGAGTAGGGACCCTGGGTAGCTGCCCAGACTGAGCCCAAGCTGAGGGCAATACTACCAGGTTCAGGGCCACACAGCCAAGGCTCCTGTCTCTTGAGGCCCACGCCCTCTCAAAGGTGACATTCTCCCTCCTCTGGACCCATGTGTCCACTTACACAGCATGCATTTCCCAAGGGTCAGGGCTTTCTGACCAAAATCCAGGCCCAGCCCCAGCCCACACTTGTTCTGCCTGACTTGTCTGTAGTGTGACAGAGACAGTTCCTCTGTATGAGTATAATCCTGTCAGTGTACTGACAGTGGTGACAAGGATGATAGAGGACAACAGTGATGAAGATGATGAGGCTAAGGGTAGTGGTCATGACAGAGACAGATGCTGATATGTGGGGATAATAGTGATGGTGACGATGATGAAGATGATGATGGTAGTATGCCTGCAGCCGACTTTTTAGACCTCTAGCCTGCAGTCAGCAGTGCCCTCTGACATTTGCTGGACACCCAGGGGTACCTGCCTACTACTGGCTGCTCCCCTGTGTTGTCCAAGCTTTCTCACGGTCACTTTCCCCCACATGGAAGGCATTAAAATGCAGCTGTCATGCCTGCATTAATCACACTTCTTTTCTCAGAGCCTAATCAACTTCTAATTAACCCGGTTTCCGTCAATGTGAGATAACTGAATTCACTTTGAGTCTTCCTGTGGACGGAACAGTTGAGCCCACCTGGTTACTTGTGATGGTGGAGATTTCAAAAACAACGTGCTTTGGTTTTGAATGCATGTTTTGTTTTGTTGTTGTGTTGTTTTATTTTTGTGGGGCTGGGGATGAACCCAATGCCTTGCACATGCTAGGCAGATGCCATACCAGTGAGCCACACCTTCAGCCCTGAAAATGTGTTTTCAATCCCTGTTAGTATATGTTCCGATTCACAAGATTTCACTTAATTCATGAGGGCAATGAACTTGGACAAGAAAACATAGCATCTTTATTTTCATTACACCTGATTGAAATAGCATTTCCTTCCATGGGGCATATTCGCATTCCTGCAACTTTGTCTCTGACAGAAAACACCAACGTGTTCACCTCACTTTACAGTTATTGCTGATAGCTCAAATGTCAACTTTCCCCCAAACCTCGTGACCCCGAGGCTGTCAGATGCTGGGCTTTGGCAACACCCAGCGCACTGTGAAGGTCACACATTGTCCTTTCACACCTGTGTCATCACTATTTTGACAACTATTTCACTGTAACTGGTTTGCTTTGTGGCCCTGTGTGTTTTTGTTTATTTAAAAGAGTAACAGATCGGTAGAATGCAGGGCAGAGAAACTGTTCCCTAGGATACTGTGATCTTGGGAACACAACATTGTGTGCTTGTCAAACCCCACAGAATGTCCGATACTAAAAGTGCACCCTCGTGGAAAGGATAGATGTTGATTGATGACAGTATGTCTATATTGGCTCATCAGTTATACACGCCACTCCCTGCAAGAAGTAAATATCAGGGGAAGCTTTGTGTGAGGTACATGGAATTTTGGATACTATCTACTCAATTTTCCATAAACCAAAAACTGCTCTAAAAATAGTCTATTAAATTTTAAGAACCCATTCATTATAACAAACAATATATCCCAGAGTGCAGAAAGCTCATGCTTAGAGCACTGTGGGAGCATGGAGACAGCCAGCCCTTGCTCGGGCCAGCAAGCCCCTCACCAGCAGGCCTGGAGCCCTGCCCACCAGATCAGGGAGCACTGCTCACCTCTCCCCCAGGGACTGGACTGGATGTCCTGGGCCACCACAAACCCAACACTCTGACCAATTCCAGCCACAGGATGGTGGACACCTGTGGGGGTAGCTGCATGGGGGAAAGATCATGCTGAAAATGTACCTCAGCACTGACACAGCTTGCACACACACACAGACACGGGCACACATATGCAAGGAGGACACAGGCACACACATCTGTACATGTGCCTAGTACCAGCCAGTGCCCCCGCACTGTGACACATGTGGCATATTCCATTCCCAGCTTTGAGGATCAGAAATTCTTTTTCACTTAAATAGTTTTCATTCTGAACACACATATGGTTTAATCTCGGCCATTACACTCAGAGTGATTAAACCAAAAACTCAGTTCTGCTTTTTTGTGTGTGGGGATGCTGGGAATCGAACCCAGAGCTTTCTGTAGGCTAAGCAAGTGTTGTAGCACTGAGTTATAGCCTCAGCCCCTTCTCTATATTTTACTTTGAGACAGGGTCTTAGTTGCTAAGTTCCCAGTCTGGCCTCTAACTTGTGATCCTCCTGACTCAGCCTCCTTAGTAGCTGGGATGACCACATTCACCACCACACCTAGATAAAAAGCTCATTTCTGGAAAAAAGACAAGGTGTCTTGAGTTTCCGCATCAATATTTAACATCTACCTAACATTCTGGATACTGCCCTGGTGGGTAAAACAATTTCCACTCCCAGTAAACACTAATCCAACCACAAAGCCTGAGGGAGGGAGGAATAGTCTCATAGGCAATATCAGCCAGGCTGCCTGCCTGGGATACACGATTTGATAGGATTGTTTTCTTCCCCACTTAAAAATCTCAGCACTAAATTCGGTTCAATAATCAGGCTAAATGATTAGTATGCTTTAGAGCAAATGTGTTTGAATCTAGGCCTTAACAATTAAATATTTCAGGAGGAAATGTACAACCGGAGAGCCAGGATTCCACCAAGCTGAGGAGCATATGTTGTTTGTGGGCAGGTGCTGCAATGAGCAGGAGCTTTGCTGTATGCGGTGCAACAGTACAGAACACTTACAATCGGTGGTCACTGCATGGAAAGCGGGCTGGGCTCCCTTTCCTGCAGAAACCAAGCCATCTGTAATAAAAGTACAGACATTACGGCCACCAAGAGAGTAGTGCTGAGCAGGGCAAACACCATGTGCTGCCTATGTTGTGTCCACCTGAACAGACTGGGCACATGAACAGGCTCTCAAATGCAGAGGCAGATAAAGGGAAGTCCCAGTCCACAGAAGGTGGCACCTCTGGGATGAACCTGCTCTATTCTGCAGGAGCACCCTGCCTGGGCCCCACAGTCAAATAGAGGCAGGGACAAACTGCAGGAGTGAGCCTCATACCTCCTTGCTGTTCTCCCCACCTCTGTGGGGCAAGCTCTGACAGAATTCTGTGCACCACATGGGCAGCTGCAGTTAAGAACCATCCCAAGGGGCTGGAGCAGCCACAGGGAGGTGGACAATGCAAATGTGGTTGCACCCACAGTGGGGAACCTGAGAACCTTGCTAGGGTCCTGCAGGAGGCCCACTCCTACCAACTGCCCTCTGCATTTGCTCTGGTGGAGCAGGGTAGGCATCCTGGAATCCGGTCAGGATGGAGGAAGTCATGTAAGGTACTGGGGCCACAGCCTGAATAGAGCTCAGCCTCTCTGGACAGCCATCCATTAGGCTAGATTTGGTGGGTGGACACAGTGGCTCATATGGGACTGGAAGTCATTATCATGATGCGTGCAGGAAGATGACCCAAATCACCCTTGCCAGTAGGATCCCACCATTCCTCAGCCTGGTGTAACCCCAAGGAAAATACAGGAATGCATCCGCACAGACACTTGTACACAAATGTTCACAGCAGCTTTATTCACGGTGGTCCAGAGGTGAAAAGAACCCAAATGCTATCAGCAGATGAGCACATAAATAAAATGTGCCATGCTCATCTGAGGGAACACTATTTGGCCATAAAAATGAATGAGGCACTGACACACACTACAATATGGATGAACCTCGAAAATATGTTCAGTAAAAGAAGCCAGAAAAAACACACACACATACACACATACTGGGTGATTCCTTTGATGTGAAATATCCAGGACCCACAAATCCCTCATGCCAGAAAGCAGAGTAGTGGTCACCAGGGATTGGAGGTAACAGCTAAAAGGTTCCAGGTTTTTCTTTTTTTTTTGGTACTGGGGATTGAACCCTTGCGCTTGCGAGGCAGGTGGCAGAACCACTGAGCTAAATCCCCGGCCCCCGGTTTCTTTCTGAGGGGATGAAATCGTTCCAAAATGGAAAATGGCAATGCTGCACACATCTGTGAATATACTAAAAACAGCCACACAACTGTACACTTTAGGTAAGTTATGTCTGAACAATCTTTTTTTTTTTTTTTTTAAGATTTGTTTCCTGTCTCCCCAGAATGGGAGACCAGATGGCTCCAGGGTTCCCATTTCTGGTCTCTGCCATGAATTCTCACCCTGAAACCACAGAGTGAATGCCTCAGTAAGTCATTATGACCATTCTTGGTGGCAAATGGCTATTAGGAGAAATTCATGCTTGAAACTGTATCCAAACAGAGCAGTGATCCAAGGCTGGGTGATCTCCACTGTAGTGGGTTCCTAAAACTTCCCCTTCCTACTCACAGTCAGGAGTTCCTGTCTGCCCGTGCTGGCCAGCTGAGCTCTATGCTCTCTTTCCCACCCAAACCTTGAGGGGAGAGGATGCCTCCCCCATGACCTTCCCAGTGACATTCTTGATGATTTACTGGGTGACCTCTTGGGTGAGCCAGGGTTTAGGCAGAGCTTTGATGGCTTGCCCGGGTCTGTCCCAAAGCAGGCCTCCAACGTGTCTGTACCCTGCATTCCCACACCCAGACTTTACAGCCCCCCTCCAGCTATGAGCACTCACCCACCCTGATGCCAGTTTCCTTGGGCCCTACCTCCAGGCTCCAGGCCTCTGGACCCACTCAGTCACACCCAGGAAGGAAGGGAGCCCCCACTCCCCTGCCTGCCTCTGTAAAATCACAGGGGGTACCTCCTCTGTCTCCTATGGTGGTCAAGGTCTGGCTGGCCTGGGAGGAGCCAGAGAGCCTCACCCGCCTCTCTGCGGATCCTGGTGAAAAACCCATGGTGTCCAGCAGGCAGGAGCTAAAAATAAATCAGCTGGGGCAGAGGCTGGTTGGCAGCAGTGTCTTTGTGGGGAAGGGGGTGGGGGTAGAGGGACAGGCTGTGGTGACAGCAGTAAGCCATAAGCCCAGGTTTCACAGGCTGAGCTGACCATACCTCCAACTCAGAGAAGCTGAACAAAGAGGAAAAGGAAGTTGGCCTTGGATCAGATTGGCAGGCAGCCGCCCCCAGCTAGGGCCCCTCCTTCCACCTGGGGATTGGTCGGTTCCCAAAGCTTCCTCAGGTTTTCTGGGGGTACAAAGCAGCTTAACCCCCCTGAGCAGGGACAGGGCCCCAACCTGCCCATCTGTGTTGGGTTCTTCCTTGTTCATTCCTTACCATAGGGGGTGACAGGGACAGGAGCTGCTCCCACAGAGACTGTCCCCAACCCCAGTCAGTCTGGCTGGCTCCTTCCCTGATATCTAGAGGGACGAGATGCCCCCAACACCAGAAAGCTACCAGTCTCCCAGGGCCTGGGGAGGAAGGGGATAGGAGAGCGCCCAGGACACAGGAAGCCACAGGGAGCCATGAAAGGGTGAGTTGGGCACAGAGCTTCCTGGGTGGCACGAGGCCAGGTCTGCAGAGCAAACATCTGTTAATGTCTAGGAAACTCACTGAGGGGAAAGAAATATGCAAAAGGCCCACAGGGGCTGGGAGCCTACAGGAGAGTTTCATCTTCTTTCTTGATTTTACTAATTTTCTACCACTAATGGGTTATTTTATAATCAGAGACAAAGAGACTACAGAAAGGGGGGCACCTGTGGGGCTCTGTCACACAGGGTGGCTGTGCCACCCAGAAACATCTGTAAGTGTCCAAGGTTTTGGTGCTGGTTAGCCCAGGAACTAGCTGGGGTGCCCCAAGCTTCAGTCTCGTCAGCTGTAAGACACAAGCACTCTGGCCTGGCATCTTACCATGCAGGTCCTTCATGTGGCCAAGAACCCAGCCCACAGTGAGACCTCTGCCTCTCCCCCTCCTCCCTCCCCTCCCCAGCTATCCCTCATCCACCACCCACCGCCCTTCTGCACAGGTGCCTGATGAGGGAGCAGAGAACCAGGAGAGCTAAGCTGTGAGTGCAGGGTTAGGACTATGGAGGCGTAGTGGACTCAAGGGCACGACAAAGAAGAGGCAGAGCCTGCAGTCCTGGCGCCTGAAACTCTGTGGTCCAGGCCCCCATCGGGCCTCACACTGCCTGCATTGCCAGGCCACAGACTTAGAGTCCATGGAGGCCACCTCAGCTGCAGCCTGGTGGTGGGAGATCTGAAGCCAGGGTCCTCTGGAGGAAGGGAAGGGAGATTAGGCTGGGGTGCAGGGTGAGTGACAGAACACACGCTGAGTTCCTGCATACGCCTGGCTTGTGCCCCAGTCCCTCTCCTATCCAGCCTGCTCCATATCAGAGCAATGCCAGCTGGCCTCGAGCACATGACTGATGGCCAGCTGGTGGGAAGAAGGGATGCTGGTGACAGCAAAAGCTGTTTACCGAGCAGTTAGGTCACAGTTGTTCACCTGAAGGAGCCTGCTGTTGTGTGTCTGTGCCCTGGGAAGGTGCTACCCTGGGCTCTCCTTCCCTGGCTAGCTACAGGGCCCTACCCATACCCACCCTCAGGTGACACTGAAGGGACCCTGGGGTGGTTGGCTGATGGGGGCCCAGTCGGGCTCTGGTGAGTGGCTAAGCTCTTGCTGGATGGGATCCCTCGGAGGCTAGGACAAACTAGAAAGGGTCCTGAAACTGGCTTCCTCTACCCAGCCCACACCATGTACTTCGCATTCTGCTGCTTCACTGAACTGAGACCCTAGGCCCGGCTCCCTCAGGTACCCCTCCTCTGGGTCCCATGGGATCTCTCACACACACTCCCTCCCCTGGATTATGAGGATCAAGAAGAGAAGGACCAGGGCCTGGGATTTAGCTCAGTGGTTCCGCTGCCTGCCTCGAAAGCGCAAGGACCCGAGTTTGATCCCCGGTACTAAAAAAAAGACCAGGAGCAACAGAGATTACCTTGGAAACATGTCTGCATGTCCTGCTCAAATGGAAGTGGTGGCAACAGGGCCTCCCTCAGAGGTGTACAGGAAGCCAACCGGGTTCGCTCATGTGAAGTCGGAGCAGGGCATGGCACACAGGGCAGCCAGGCAGTGAGGGCCACAAGGACAGTGGCCTGGCTGCCACTGACAAGTGGGCTGTCAGCACCCTAGGCCCACCCAGAAAGGCTGAGCAGTGTGCTGGACATCACCAGGGCAAGGAGGGACGTCCCTGCGAAAGGAGCTGAGCACAGAGCTAGGCATCACCAGGGCACTGCAATGTTGCTGGGGGCTGGCCCACAGCTTTAGTCCCAAGTTTAGGTGTCACTGAGGGATAGGGAGTACCTCCCCATTCCTGTGCATGGTCTGAGCAACCATGAAATCAAACTGACAAGCGAGCATGGTTAATCCTCTGCTTAAAAATAAAGACTAAAAACAAAGCAAAACAAAAAGACTGCCTTCACTTTAAATTAGATCTGCTGAAATGTCATTTATCCCTCTATACTGGGGGACAATGCCCTCCCGGGGTGGGTAGAGCTCAGGCCAGCCCAGGACTCCAAGCTCCTGCCCCTCCTGTGGGCTCCAGCAGAGGACAGCCCTGAGAAGCCCCACTCACCAGGTGTGGGCACCAAGAGGTCCCAAGCTGTGGTGGAAGAATACCCTCTAGAAGGAACTGGTGGTATCGGGGTCATTAGGGACCAGACAGTTGCAAGGCCAGGTCTGGCCCCAGAAGGCATCTGTGTGAGGGGCCCTCATAGACTCACAGGCTGGGAAGCAGCAGGCAAGCAGGAGTTTGCTGTTCTAATGACAGGATTCCTCCGAACTTTGATGAACTCAGGCATGTGTGAGTCTCCAAAAGTGACAATGCTTCCAAACAGGGACCATCTCACAGGTCCTGGGCTCACAGGACAACTTTTCATGGCAGCCTCTGGGATAATATGAGTGAGGCACACAGGGCTGACCTGTTCTCAGACTCAGCAGGCAGGACTGCTGGCTTGCAGATGCTGCCTGCAGTTTGGAGGGACCATGCCCTCCAATCCTCTGAGGCCCACATGAAGCTGAGGTTCTCGACTCAGCGAGCAGACTGATTTGATGTGAGGACTCACATTTCCACAACCAGCAGGCAGCACCACTGTCACTGGTCTAGGGGCCCTAGGACTCCTGGGCTGGGGAAGGTCAAGTGTGGCCAGGAGCCACCCAGCAGAAGGGCCAGACTCAGGGGCCCTAGAACAGTGCTCTCCTGGCAGGTTTGTTTAAAGGCAGACTCCCTTTAAAGGCAGGGACTCATAAGGCTCTCTTCCTCCATTCTGTTGAGGGCAGCTGGCCCCTTCCTGCTCACTCCCTACTGGTCACAGCCAGGCCTGTGATTAAGGAATGTGGGTGCTGCTGACAACCATTAGCAGAAGGCAGGGCCAGCCCTTTCTTGGCTGTTGCTGGGGACCCCAGGGTGGGGTGCTGATATAGCCACACCCAGTCCTTTCATCCTCAGGAGAAGGAAGACCTCCCTCACCCCCACCCTAGGGCCTGGGACAGGTGCCAAAGGCCTGCTCTGGCCTGACATTCTGGAGGATGCATAATTCATCCCACAAACAAGCATGTGTAATAATTGTGCAGGCTTCTAGGTTATGTTTGCTTCCAAGGAAGACCAGTCTCCGTTGGGCCAAGCTAACAGAGACAGGAATTATTCCCCAGCTCTAGCATTCCTAGGGAGCCCCTGGTTGGAAGTAATTCAGAATCTGGTCCAGTGTGACTACTGTGTGACAGTGGTAGGGCCTGGCCTTCCTGGGCCCCTGCTCCTCCTGAGATGGGCCTCGGACAGACCCAGAAGCTGGCAGCTCTCATTCTTTCCAAGTACTGTCTCTCATACAAAGGCCCCTTGTCCCACTTGTGGATTTTCAAAGCCTCCAAAGACGCTTGGGCCTTGAGGGGTTCTCGGGGTTGGGTGGTCAGGGACAGCACCTGCTGGGTAGCCTTTGTTCCAGTGAAATCTTGTTGGAGAAAAGGGTTCTGCTGCTACAAACAAATTTGAAAGCCACACCCTCCCCCACTTCCAAGAGCAGGCTCAGAACCATGTCCTTAGGGAACCATGAAGACAGTTATCTGCTGAGTCAAGTCCCCTTGACAACCTCTGGAGAAGACCCTGGTGGTGTCCACTGCCAGCCCCCAAGATTCCCAGAGTCCTTCGTAAGGGCAGTGGAACCTTTAGAATGCAGAACACTCCAGTAAAACCAAGAACAAGCAAAGTCACCACCACCATCCCTGGGACGTCCCTTGGCTTTCAATGAACAAACTAAGAAACTAGGGGATTAAAGAAGTTGCACTAGGGACGGGGATTTAGCTCAGGGGTGCCACGCCTTCCTTGCAAGCACAAGGTCCTGAGTTCAATCCCCAGTACTGAAAAAAAAAAAAAAAAAAAGAAGTTGCACCAGTAGGAACAAAGAGCAAAACTACCCCCACTTGCAGGGGGGGTGCCTCTGTCCAGGAAATTCAAGTGTCAACCAGGAAACAGGAGGGAGGCCCAGGCAGGGAGAGACTGGGACTTCCCATCTGCCCGGCATGGTGCCACCTTGATACATGTGGCCATGGGCCCCTTCCTCACACTGTCAAGGGCCTCCAGGGTCCCTCCACACGACAGCCCCAACATAGGTGCGACCTCAGGGCTGCTCAGGTAACATCAACCTAGATTTTTCTTTCGCACATTTAAACAAAGAAAGAGCAGAAGACTTTTTTTTTTTCTTTCATTTTTCTTTTTGGTCTATAAAGTGACAGAAAGGGGAAGGAATGCACTCTTACAAACAGCAGTGCCAGTTTCTCCTCTTAACGTTGCGCTGTTTTCAAGGTCTACCCTTCACCTCCTCCTCACAGTACTGGCAATTCATAGCAGCATCTCCTGGACAAGGTGGCTTTGCAGGCAGGGGCCGGCCACCCAGGGGGACCCATGCTCTGGGAGGAATGGGGTGAGATGCAGGTGGGTCCCCAGCTCTTAAGTGCACAGAGACCCCATGCCCAAGGGCTTGGGAAGAAGAACCCCACACGTGCAATTTGGTATTTATCAAGCCTGCAGACAGCTGGAGCCCAGCAGCTGAGACAGCCATCCCCAGAGGGAAGATCCATGGCTAGGCACAGCCACCCACACTGGCAACCAGGTGGGCAGGGGCAGAAGGCCCTGCTCTTGCAAGGGAAGTCCAAGCCTGGAGGCCGCCCATGCCCAGCATGTGAAGCAGCAAGCTCATCACTGAGTTCCTGGCTCTTTCCAAGCCAGGAACACTGCAGCCTGAGTCACAGGAATAAATACATTCAGCCAAGAGGCGCCACTGTGCACTGGTCTTGTCTCCTCCTGGACACACTTGCTCCTCTGGGGCCTTGCACCAGGCTGACCACTGTACTCAGCGTGTGTCTGCACGAAGCTGGCCAGAAGGCACGTGGGGTCCTTTGGATGGAAGTCAGAGGCTCCAGGACAACAGCTGCATCCTCACCGTTGGTGACCTTGGAGAAAGCAGAAAGGGCCACACTTACTGTAGGATCAAGTGCCGGGGGAAAGGCCCATGGTATCCTAGCGCCAGGCCAGAGCACCTGCTAGAGGGCCATTCTTTTGGGCTCTGTGACTCTCCAAGGACCCCCAAAGATCCCCAGGTCCCATGGACCCTCGCCATGTCCATGAGTCCCACTTCCCTTGGTGCCTACTTCTGGTACCCATGGCCTGGCCACACCTGGGGAAAATGGAGGCTCTCAGATGGGAGGGACCAGATCACAGGATCAGTCCCAAGTCCAGCACTAAGGCGAGACACAGGAGTACTGAAGAGAGGCTTGCTGTTCTGGATCCTGCCTGTTGTTGACTCACCATGCAGGGGATTCCAAGGTGTGATTGTCTGTGGGCCCTTAAGTGCACTGATATCCCCCTGGGATGACCTAGCCCCTCAGCACTAGAACCTGAGGAGTCCAAAGCCCCCTATCCATGAGGACACATCCCCCTAGTCCCCAGGGTAAGAGACGGTAGACCCTGAACAGAGGGAGCAGGTGTGTATGTGGCAGCGGTGGGGGCAGCCCTAGTTGTCCTGTCACATGAGTAGAATCACTGGACACTCCAGCTCCACCAACACCATTACCCAAAGAGCACACAAAATCCTGAGGAACAGCATACCAGCACTGTGCCAAGCCCTATGTTCTGTGGAAGTTTGTCAACACAGCAATATATTAAACTGAGACCTCAGGTGTCTGGAGACACTGAGCATTTTCTCTGTTAGAGCTGGAGGTGAACAAGTGACAAGACTATAAAACTAATCAGATAGAAAGTGAGGTAAAGGGCCAGGGATGTAGCTCAGTGGCACCGTGCTTGCCTCATAAGTGCAAGGTCCTGAGTTCGATCCCCGGTACCAAAAAAAAAAAAAGAAAGAAAGAAAGTGAGGTAAAAATCAACTGCTAAGAACAAAGATTGAACAAAAAATAAAACATTCATTATTATCTACATAGCTGGGCTGCAATTATTAGCATAAATAATGAATCTTGATTCAGCTAAAAGTTAAGTTCATAAGTGTTGCTAAGAGATAAGGGTTTTAACTATCCAAAACCTTCATCTTCCATAGGAAAAAATTCATAAATAAACTGAAAAATCAAGAATCAGAAAAATCTCATTTAAAAATATGAAGATAGTCTTTACACAGTACACTGCGTATTTAAAAAACAGATTATATATAACATTGATAGAAATAAAAATTAAATGAAAAGAAAAGGTGTTCAAGGACATCTTTGTGTAATGTGGTAAGAATCAAGGGCTTTTCCTACCTACATCCAATGAAATATGGAAAGCAGGTAGGTGACATGTACCTTCAGGGCCACTGCTGCCCAGGATTCCAGCACAGGACCCCCCGCCTCTACCTCAGCCAGCACTTTCCACACAAAGCTGCTGAAGGGAGCTGGTCAGATGCCCAGGACCCACCCCCCAAACCCACACACTGTGGTCTCTCTGCAGGGAAACGGGTTGTTTTGGAGCGAGAGGCTTATCCCAAAGGAAACCTCTGTCGAGAAGCCAGGACCCTTGGCTTTCTCAGACCTTCCAACCTGAGGTGCACTGGCCACCAGACAGCTGGGCAGGGCTGGAAAGTAGCTGTGGGGCACCTGGGGGCCCAGAACAGATCCAGGCAGGAGAGGCGAAGACAACCTTGGGGACATTTCAAGGCCAGCACAGCAGCATTCACATTTGAGAGTACCAGAAAGTGGGGCACGAGAAGGCACTGTGGTCAGCACAGGTCAGGACTCCAACCCAGAAGAGGACCACCAAGCAGGACTGAAGCAAACTGGGCAAACTGGGGGCTAGACCTTCTTGGTGACCATTCAAGTGTCCTAGGGTAGAAGATGACCCAGCTACACACAGCAGCCTGATTTTGGAACCTGCAGAATGGGCCCCATTTCCTGGCCCCTGTGCCTGCTGCTGCATGGGAGCTCACTTACAACGACCCTCACTCACATCAGCCTGGCCTTCGGGCCCCATACAGGGGAGCACCTATAGCCTCAGATAAACCAGGTGGGTGCTCCAGAGGGTGGCACAGATGTCATACTCTCTTCTCCAGAAGGACCCATGTTTCAGACATGGTGGGCTGCAGGTCCAGATCCTTGCCAAACACAACACAGGAAAGATCTTGCTAAGGTCCCAGTGAGAGACCCACCAACTCCAGAGAGTTGGCTGCACTGTCACAGGCTGTATATTCTCCAAGGGCCAGCTTCCAGGATGGTCACAACCACCCACTAGCAACTTTCAGGAAACAGTAAGCCACACATATGTACACTGAAGGGCCTAGAAGGGCAGCTTGTGCCTACTCTGCTCTTGCAGAAGACTGGGCAAATACCTGGCTCCAGGAAAGGCAGGGCCAGTACTAGTCAGCTTCCCAGGACATCCTTTGCTATTTTCAAAGAAAAAAGCCAAAACCATAAAACCCCTGGACTATGTCTCAATACCCTGCTCAATGCTGCCCAAACTGACTGAGCCCACAAACTTGTAACCCGGGCCCTGGGGGCAGGCCATCCTAGAAACTTTGGGTTGTGTTCTTTCTGCAGGTGCCACCAGGACAGGACGGACACTTGGCTACATTAGGCCACCTGTGATAGCTGCTGAGCTCCTCCCACATCCCTCCGTGCTGAGGACAAGCAACAGGGCACATGAGGTCTGCTTACTGTAGAAAAGGGAAGCAGTTTGCCCAGGGTGTACCCAGTAAGTGGAAGAAAGGGCACTAGCCCAGGCATCCAGTTCCACAGAGAGGGTGAGGACGGCACAAGGGCAGCAATAAGGGCAGCGTGAAGACCAGGGGGGCCTCAGGGAGAGCTGGGTGGGCTGGGCAATGGCAACTTGATCTCAAAATCCCTGCATGTCTGAGGCCAGGACAAGGCACTGTGCCACAGGAAGCCTTCTCTGGAACATGGCCTGTATCTGAGAAGGGACTCCACGAGGCCCACGGCCTGGCTGGTTGGGGTCTCCACCCACGTGCAGTGGCTACCAGGACAGCAGACTGGTCCTCAGGGAGAGAACCCAGACATGTACAGGACTCCACTGCTGGGGACATATGATCACATGGTACCACCCAGCCATCAGCCCCGAGCCTACTCCCCAGAGGGAAAAGCTGTGTCCAAACCAGTGCTGCGGATCCTGGCCAGGAGGGTACAAAGGCTGAGTATGCTCTGTCCCCTACCAACCCAAAGCTGGCCCTCCCTTGACAGCTGAAGCCCCACCTCAGAGATCCTGAGAATGTCCCTCTAACAGAACGCAGTCCAATGTCTATGTTGTGGGGAATTTCGGGGTCTTAGCATTTCAAAGACGGGATCTACTTTTTTCTCATAGTCACACTAACACAATCTAGATTAAATTTCAACCCATGCCACAGGCTAGCATGGTCCAGCCCCAAGGATATTCCTGAGCAGCAGTGCCCTGCACCAAACTCGCCTGCTGTGGTGCTGAAGGTGCTCTTGACAGAGAAGCCACCGATGGGGGGCTCTCTTGATGTCTTAAGTCACTTTCTCATCACTGGGACAAAATACTCAATACCTGTAACTTAAAGGAGGGGAGGTTTATTTTCACCCACAGTTTCAGTCCATGGCCCAAGGCAGAAACAGGATAGCAGAGGGGCATGGTGGAGGAAAAGGTACTCCTCCCACTGCAGCCAGAAAGCAGAGTGAGAAGGAAGGAGTTGGGGACAAGAAAATACCCTTCCAGATCACATGTTCAGTGACCCACCTCCGACCAGGGCCTCATGTCCTAACAGCATATTTAGCTACTAAACTCATCAATGGATGAATCCACCGACAAGTAGAGTCTTCCCATGAGCCAATCATCTTCCACAAAGGAAACCTTCGGGGAACATTTAAATCTAAACCCTTGGGCTGGGGATTTAGCTCAGTGGTTTTGCCGAAGGACCCGAGTTTGATCCCCGGTACCAAAACAACAACAACAAAAAAACAAAGTATAAATCTAAACCCTAACAATTGAGCTTAGCCTTGGTCTCCACTCCATTGCCTGCAGTCTGCCAGGCCAGGCTCAGCACAGATGCAGCTACGTCCTTTCCTCCTCAGCCACTAATAGGGACGAGGCCTGCAGGTCTGCAGACCTATCCCGAGTTACTCAGTGGCTAATCTGTAGGGCAGAGTGCAAGCACAGGTCTGACCCATGTAGCACTTCAGATGGCCACAACAAAAGTAGCATGTGGTGGCGTGTGCCTGTAATCCCAGCATTCAGGAGTCTGAGGCAGGAAAACTGACAAGAGAATTCAAGACCAGCCTAAACTATGTAGTGACATCCTGTCTCAAAAGTACCAAACAAAGAACCACAGGTCCAGGCTCTGAGCATCAGACATCTGTTCCCTCACAGATCTGACGGCCAGACATCTGCATCAAGGTGTCACAAGGCCACTCCCTCCTCAGGTCTAGGGAGGCTTACTCCTGATGGCCCCAGGTATTCTGTGTCCTGTGGTTCCATCCCTCCAACCTCTGCCTCCATCCTTACGCGGCTACTCCCTGTGTCTGAGTCTAAGCCGCCTTCTTTTTACAGGATGGCAGGCACTGGATGAGAGCCAACCTACTTCAACCTAGAACTTATATGCAAATGCCCTGTTTCCAAATAAACCATATCATAGATACCAGGGTGAGAACTTGAACATATCTCCTTTGGCCCACAATAGCCCTAGCTGGAGCAGTGGGGCCCAGCAGAAGTCTTGTCCTCAGGGCCCACTCCATTTTCACAGCATGAAAATCTGTTTAAATTATATGTAGACTTTATGTTTATTCACATGGTGAACATGTAAATGTGTTCTTGTGTGTGCATCTGTGTACATGTCTGTGTGCCTGTTAGTGTGTGTGTGTGCAACCATGTGCACATTGAGCAACAGCAAAAGGTAAGGAATACATGGAATCAGGAAACCTTGGCTCTCCGGATCCCCAAAGGCAAGTGAGAATAAGAGGAAGTACTTAATTCACAGAGAGGTGAGTCCTGGTGAGGTCAAATGCAAATAGGTCCCACAGGTGAGGAGCATCTGAGTCCTGAGACCTCTGGGTTCTCCAAAATCAGCATACAGATGCTGGTCAGTAACTCGCCATGACCCTACGGACACTGTCCCTGGGCCATTCCTGGTCCACCCCTGTCCTAAGGGCTGACAACGTCCAGGCTGGAACACATTTGAGGATGGACAGTCATCTTGGCCAGGAAGTCTATAACCAGAGTCCTGGGCAGCCCTCAGAAGCATCCTTTCTAAACTGTGAATGGCCAGGGGCTGTGGTGAAGTCTGGCCAGTGGGGCCATTGTGAGGTTCTCTGCTGGCACAGCATGGAAGACAGTCATACCTGGAAACTGCTCTTCCTGCCTTCTCCTAATTGAGGACTTTAGGGTCTGAAAGGGGCTCAAATCAAGGCAACCATGCTTTGCTGCGAAGAAACACAGCCCCAGGAGATAATTAAAACTGCCCAAGTGCCTCTCCATCAACAGCAGCATGACCTTTGGAAATGTCATTAAACATCCATCAGCCCTGATCCTCGTTAGAAAAATGCACAACGGATCTTGAGAGGAGATGGCCCCCAGCTCAGGCCCTCTCCATCACTCACACCAGCAGCCTTCGAAGAAGCCTTTCCTCTCCCAGCAAAAGAAATGATTCAGCAATGGAGCAGCTGACTGTGCCCCCCAAAAACCTGCCCCTCACCTGCTGGGCTGGCGCTACAGAGGTGAGCTCAGCTGCTCAGGGCAACTGAGACCTCCAGGACACCAGGCTTTCCCAGAAACCTGGTCTCAGGTAGTGCCTCAGAACCATCTGGTTTCCACCTCTTCATCCAGGGCACAGGAAGGGGGCACCTCTCTGCCCACATATCTTCCCCACAGCTGAGAAAGCTGGCAGCTCAGGCCCTCCCAAGACGGCTTGCCACAAAAAGACTGGAACAACTCAGAGACCACAGAGGGCTCTGTGCACAGCAAGGAGGAAGCGGGTTTCTCTACGTGGGGGTCAGAGGGAAAGTGAGGTGCAGCAGCTGGCGTGAGGTGCTGCTCAGGCCTCAGGGGCCCATGCATGTGTGAACCTGCTATGCTGAAAATAGACAAATCACCCGGACCAGGTTGAAGACTCGTGGGCTGTGGGAGGGTCAGAAGGGGCTGTGAGGGAAGCCAGGCCGGGGAGCGATGGAAATGCTTGTGGAATTACAAAACACAACTAGATTTTCAAAACGAAAAGTGAACAAACCTGGGTCAGGTGGTCATGACTTAGCCATAGAGCAATGTCTCAATAACTTTGAATCACAGGAACGTGACATATACCCGAAAGGGCCATATCCCAGGATGAAAGGATCTGTAATGAAACTCCTAGACCATTCTCAGCAATGACCCCCAGCAGTCATAATGGTTACTCCTCCTGGTGAGTGGCCTTAGTAGTCTTGTCACTCGGAAACTATTGTAACACAGTAAAACAATATTATATACAAATATGCATTATTAAAAACAATATATGTTATATATATAAATTTTTACGTATGTAAAACAATTATGTTAATATCATTACTAGTCGAGCTTTTTGGCATAAGAAAAGTAATTCTTCACTGTGTTGACAGCCAAGGCCAAGAAACAACTCAGACACAACAGCAAACCCAGATGCGCAAAGCAGCCCTGCGACCAGGTCCTGACTCTCGGGGAGGAACCAGGACTTCCTGGGAAGAGACTGATCCTAGGAGTGGGCCAGAAAATGTACGAAGTGCACCCAGAAAGACATGGTGTGGCAGGAAGGCAAGATGACCATGGTCACTGTGGGGCTTGGGCTGAGATAAGTGACAGATAGCAGCCAGTCTGACCAGCAGATTAACATTTGCATGGCATGAAGGTAACTGGACATACTGACAAGGGCATGCAGTGCTTGGATACTTGCTCAGGTCAGAGTCTGTAGGGTGCTTGGACATTTGCCCTGCCACTGTGCCTCATCTCTGCCTCTAAGTGAGAGGCACCCAGGCCTGGCTGAGGAGCCTTGAGATGGCTGAGGTGAGGTTCTGCGTGGAAGAGCACTAACAGAGGAGAGGCAGCAGTGGTCAGCACACCAACCCCAGTGAGAAAGTGAGCCAGGGAAGGATTTCCAATGATGGACAGAGTCACAGGGCGGACATGGCCCTGACAGCCCCAAACTTTGACCTCACCATCACCAGAAGACAGCAGATTCCCGATGGTAGTAGCCCTGAAGAGGAAGGTGGAGTCAGGGACAGGTATCTGCAGCCAGGGATGGGGGTTAGGAAAGCAGCCAAGACACCCAGCAAACCACTCTTTCAGACATTAGGGCCACTCGCTGGAAAGGAGGGACAGCACTGGCCTCCAAGGCACAGACGGGCAGGGGCATCCAGAGGCCCTCTCCATCAGGCCCCAGATACCTGACCACCTAAAGAGCAACTGGAACACCAGGTGTCCCCACCCGGCACTGCCCACCCAATGCCCAGAATAGATGGCAGGGACAGGCTGCTGCGAGCCAAGGGGTGGGATGAGGCCCTAGCCCCCACAGCAGGCCTGGAATTACAGGCCTTAATTTCCCTCTGGAACGTAATAATTACAACCTTCACAGAGGACCTGAATTCCCTGAAAGCAACACAGAAGTCTGCTGCCAACCTGTCTTCAGGAGCAGAAATACATTTTCACTTAAGCTGGAAGAAAGAAAAGCTGGTCTGGAGCACTGGGCTCAAGGACACCACCACAAAATCACTGAAGTCAAAACTCAGAGCAGATAGGAGGCATATTTTAGGGTCTGAAGTCCTAGCTTTCTCCGGGATCCAGCAAGTATATATAGCACACCAGCACCAGTGATTATTGAACAGCTGCTGATCGATACCTTTATTTTCCCAGGAGAAATCAACCTGGTGAAGGCAGAAGGCGGAGGGGTTTGTGGTGCTCCCAGGACTGCCTGTCAAGCACAGCCTTCCCAGCCTTCCCCAGAGAGCACAGATCCTTCCACAATAATGGCTCCTTCCATCACCCCACAAATCCCATGTCCCCACCCACAGCCCAAGGCAGGTGCTAAGGAGAATTAGCCAGGGACAGGTTCACGTCTGCCACCAGCAGACCTAGTACAGCCTGGCCCCACCTCTGGGTTGACCCTTCTATCAGCAATAGGCTGGGCATAGACCTCCAGTGTACAGGTGCTCCAATATGTGTAGGGAACGTTGAATGAGGGAGGGGTGAATGGTGCCCCACAGATTCAAGTTTTAATCCCTGGAGTTCAGGACTGTTACCATCGATGTTATATTTTTGCAGATGTGATTGAATTAAGGATTTGAGATGGGAGGATTATCCTGGATTATGGAGGTGGCCCCTAAATACCAAAACAGGGTCCTTATAAAAGAGACCGAGGGACAACGGATGCTGAGGAAGAGGCAGAGGTCACATGACCACAGAGGCAGGCTCCAGTGGGCAAGGCCAGAAATGCCTGGAACCGCCCAGAGCTGGAGAGGGAGGGAGGTCCCTCCCCCAGGGCCTTCAGTCTGAATTCAGACTTTTGTCTCCAGAAACATGAAAATAGATGTTTGAAGCCCCCAGCTTGTGGCCACTCTTACTGTGGCCACAGAAAACTCATACAAAGGATAAGGCTGACTTTGGGTATGGCTAGCCCAGTGAAGTAGAACACCCAGCATGCCAGAAAACTCCCAAACTGCCTGCAGCCCTGACTCTTGGCAGAAAGGGGGAGGGGCGGGAGCACGAGTTTCATGGGAGGCTGGGTGCCCTCCCTACCTGGAGACTGAAACCTGCACTGGTCTTAGAGACCATGATCCTGGGTGGCACTTTGTCCTTCCTTTAGGAGTTGCCATGGCTCCCAGCCCACACTGGCCTGCTCTGGCCTCTGAGTCAGGAGGGGCCTGGCTTCTTCGGCAGCAGACAAGGGGCTCCTGTCAGCCCTCACAACTTTCAGGATACCTGGGTGGGTCCTCTGTGCCTCTGTCAATCCTCAGTCAGAACTCAGCCCCTCAAATTTGCCCTGGGTGACATCCACTCAACACCCTCTGCCCCTCTAGTGCTGGAGTGAGGGATGGGCAAGGCCTTATCCCATTGATGTCAGCCCCTCAAGGCCTCCTCTGCCCAGGGCTGGCCAGCACTATCTACTCTCCACCAGACCCTCTTCCTGCCTCCACTCTGCCACCCACCATCCTATCACATCCCTGCCTCTCTGCCATTCCAAAGCCACTTCCCCTTGAGCAGCCATTGCTGGGTTCCTGCACTCCATCCGCATGGCTATCTTTCTTCAGGTCACCCTGCATGCTGGGTGAATATCTCACTCCAGTCAGAGCTTTGAGCTTTCAATGCTAAAATCTTCCATCTAGGCCTCAGGCACCTCCCTCCACAGCCCACTGCAGCCACCTCCAAAGTTGGGTCATCACTGTGGGGCACAGATGGCACAAAACATCCATCTGACCTCCCCAGCCCCTAGCACCAGCCCCATCATGCTGTTCGCACAACAGGGTCACTTCAACACAAACAGGACTTGCTCACTGCTCCAGAGACAATCCTCCATGAATCCGTGCTCCCAGGTAACCCTGGAGTCTATGTCTCGCCTACCAGGCCCATTGCCCACCTGGAAGAGCCACCTGGAACATGCCTCATACACTTACCCACAGCCCACTAGCTCCTGAATAGCTCACCACTTGGAAATCTCAACTCATGTCACCTCTTCCAAGAAGCCTTCCTGGATCCCAGTCCAGGTCAGGGTTCCTGCTGGATGCTCTGCTTTCAAGGCCCTCATCCCTTCCTTCTTGGCAAGTACCCATGTGTGATTCACTATGCACTGATTTGGAGACTGTGATTCACAGACTTCTCCCCCTCCCCTTCCAGGGCAAAGACTTCCATGATTCTGCCTACTTTCATAGCCCACATCCAGCCACAAGTTTGGTCCCCACAGAGAGCAGACTAAGCAGATTAGGTAGACAGGACTACAGGCTAGGAAGACAGTGCGTAGCTAAACCAACCCCTCTCAGGTGCAGCTGACTGGGAGGCTGGGATGTGGGCAATCCTAGCCCTCTTGGGGAGTCCCCATTCTCATCTGTAGGATAAAGCTGGTCAGTTAGCTCTTGCCCCAGCCCAGGAGTGAGTGCCCTGCTCCCAGACACAAGATCCCCAGGAGCATGGCAACTGACATCACACTGAAGCACCTGGGTAAACAGACCCTTGTGCAGAGGTGGAAAGGGGGTGGTGGTCACCTTCACGTGTAGCTGCCACTAGGTCATTCACAAGCCTCTGGCACCAGCCATAACTGTTCAAAGTGCTGCTGAGCACTACATGCATGTGCTACTCAGACACCCACAAGGCAGGTGCTGTTGCTGCCCTGTGACAGGTAAGGAAAGTGGAGCCCCTGTGCCTGCACCTGGAGGCAGCTTAGCCTCATAGGCCTGGGTCAGGATTCATCCACAGAAGCATCAAGTCCACCACAAGGTTACCCCACACCCTGGGTTCAGTCCCCACTGAGGACCAAGGCACCTTCAGCCCACCCCCTGGACCCATCCTGGCTCGGCATCTCCTGGTCTTCACGGTGTTTACACCAAGGCCCCTCAGCTGAGCCTCCAGCCATCCATCAAGATGTCTGTGGCGGGGGGGGGGAGGGTCTCTCTCAGGATTGAGACATTGAGCTGTACACCCCTGAAAGGCACCAGATCTCACTGTCCCTGCTGTGATCACTCCCAATATTTTCCAAGGGTTGCACAGACACTCCAAACCTTAAGAGTTGTTACCCACCCCTAGGGCCGGGGATTTAGCTCAGTGGTTCTGTCGCCTGCCCTGCAAATGCAAGGACCTGAGTTCGATCCCTGGTACCAAAAAAAAAAAAAAAAAAAAGAGTTGTTACCTCTACCACAACCTTCCCCAGGCATGTGCAGGGCCAGGCCAGGCCAGGCCAGCCAGTGGTCAGATCTAAAAGATGCCCATCCCCCAGCTCCAGCCTAAGCAGCCTCTTCCTCATAGGAGGCACCCAGGTGCCAGTGATTGTGCTCTTTACTGGATCCCCAAGCATCTCACCAGCCCCTGCTTGGGGAAACACACCTTCCGAGAGGGCAGCCAGGTGCCCCAGACCCTTCCGAAGAGCAGTCTGGGGGGTGGCCCTCACAGTATTTCTGACACTTCAAGGCAAACTTGTCCACCAGAAGACCATGAACCCACATCAAGCAGGGGACTCCAGGCTGCAGACACCAACTGAGCACATGAATCCCCAGGCTGGCAAGGACCTCACTCTGTCTTTAGTCCTTCGAAAACAAAACCAAAATGCCCATTAGGCAATACCACTGAGCACTACAAAGTTGAAGGAATCTAGCACCTCACTCCCCTCAGCTCAAGGGCTGCTGGTCACCATGGCTGGTCCAGGCACAGCCCCAGGAAAAGGCTGTTTGTTTGGCCTCTGCAGCAGGCAAACCAGTTGGGTGAGATTTTTTCCCTCTGCTTCCGGATAAACTTGGCCATTCTTGAACCTATAAGGCTGCATTCTCCAAGGTGTAACCAAGGCCACCCTGGGCGTCCTCAAAGCCTACCAGTTCTTTTGGCTGGAATTGCATGGTGCTTCGTCTCCTGTAACTGTCTTGACTCCCTGCAGCCACCATGACTGGGAACTGAAGGTTGAGTTGTGAAGACTGAGCTGGTCTCCACCCCTCACTGGGAGCTGGGCTCATGGTACAAGAAAGACACACAGGAGAGCCCCACAGCTTCCAACCCATTGTCAGAGCAAGACCCAAATGTGGAGCAGAGAAGCTGGGCAGGCAGGAGGGCCAGTGGCCTGGTGAGGCAGAATGAGGGAGATGGTGCTCCAGGACAGCAGGACATGGCTGCAAACAGGTTCCATGAAGGGAAGTTGAGTTATCTGTTGTCTTTCTTAACCCCTTCTCCCTCTCAGAGCTGTTGCCCTCTCTATGGTGGCTTGGTTGGAGACAATCACCCCCAGACACTTGCAGATATGCAGAGGCTGCGGTCCACATCCACATCACAACACGCCCATTTGGCACCTGCCCAATCCCTACACAAGTGCCCCAGAACTGATGAAGAAACGGGCCTGATTTGGGAGAGAAAAGGAAAAGGCTTGTGTCTTCAGGGAGCAAGGAAGAGGCACCCCAGTGTCAAAGTAGGGAGGGACAAGGCCAGGACGGAGCCTGGGCAGCAGGACAGTCTTGACACCAACCCCAGTGGCAGCCCCTCATCATTACTTCTTTTCCAGGTCCCCCATGCATGTGGCAGAGCAGTCCTGGTAAGGCCTAAAGGATTGTGATCTAGGCAATTGACACCAGGCAGGTGGGGTGAGCAGGTAGCCCAGGAAGACAAGCTTGCTGAAGATTACCAAGAACAAGGCAAGACCAAGTGAGAAACACAGTTTTGTTGGGAAGGTAGACTGCTTTTTTTCTTCTGTGTATGAGTCCCCTGATCCTTAGTGCTCATAAGAAATGAGGGCTATTGATCCCCAGTACCAAAAAAAAAAAAAAAAGAAATGAGGGTTAGGCCACCAAGCTAGGAAGAAAAGTAGAGGGCCACAGGCTGCTCCCCAGAAGGAGGACCCATGGCTTGCCTGGGGCCAAGTAGGACAGAAGGGGAGGGGAGTCCAGCACTAGGAGGCCAGCTCTCCCCAAGAATCACCATTAGAAAAGGTGACCAAAGTTCAGAGTAGGCTGCAACCCCTCAGCATCTTTCCAGATACCCTACATATTGACCACAGACATGCCATGATAATGTCCCCAACTCCACGAGGGAAATGACCCTCTGCCTATATGATGGCACCCACTCACCCTACATGATGGTACCCACACACTGGGTGCAACGCTCCCAGCTCCAAAGGTTCCATTTGAGGACTGGCTCTTGACTCTACAAAGTCCTCTGGGGAGGAGTTTGGGAGTATGAACACTGACATCAGGAATAGGATTCAGAGCACCTCCAGAACCCAAAGCACTTGGCCACCACAAGTAGCCCATCCAGAAACCACTGCACTTGCTGACAAGAAAGAACTGGGTGCTGAAGGGGAGTGCAAGGCCCTGACAGCCTGGGGAGCTAGGATATGGGCCTCCACTGGACGGCAGGATGCTCACTGCTCTCGCTCCTCTCTGCCAGCCAAGATGGCAAGATAGCACACCTGCAAGCAGAAGGCGTCTGTGGACATTGGGAAGACAATGAAAGTGATTCCCTCAGAATGAAAAACAGAAGATGAAGCCCCAATCTGGACTTTCCCTTCCCCAGTATCAGTTAAACTGCACCCCTTTCTCCAAAAGCCTAACAGAAGAGCAAGGAAATTACACAAGGGGCTTCCTTTGAAAAATGGCGGCAAACCTCAAACTAGCTTTAAATAAGCAGCTGAAGAATGTCCTCTTTAAAGCACCTTTTCTGTAAGCCAGAGAGCTCAGGTGACAATACCAACGAGGACAGCCACTTTCATAGCCCCCTTCGGAACAACAAATCAGACAGCCGGAGCTCTGTACACACAAGCTTAGACACAGCCCCTGCCTGACTTTGGCTCCTAGTGACTCAACACAAATGCCAGGTCAGACAGCTCAGGAAAAGAAGCATCCGGGGGACACACACTCACCTGGTCAGGGAACCAAAGTTATGTTTCAAACTGGGTCAAGAGGTCCCTTATTTCTGGGGCCACATGTCGTGCGGCATTTGCAGCCTCAGTTATAGCTTTCCGATACATCCCCTTCTTCTTACGGTTAAATCTCAGTTTGAAAAATTCAGAGAAAGGGGAGAGTTTTGAAATAGACAAGAATGATGTAGTCGGAGACCCAAACCATGAGACTTTTGCTTCTTGCCAAGAGGGCTCTCCGTCCTCCTTCTGGCCAAGGCTGATGTCAAGGACACGCGCTGGCCACCAAGGAAAACCATGAATCTTACCCCACACGACGTCCCCTACAGCCACGGTCCTTCCATCTTCGGTAACACACTTAGAGACGCTCTGTGTATGCAGCCTGACTGTTAGGGGTGGGACTGTCTGGCGAACACCCCTGGATGAGGAAGGCACAGTTGCACCATCACCGGATGAGAGGTCCCCTGTATCTGGAGACGTCACTTCCGAGCTGGATGATTTGGATTCATCCAGGCTGTCGCTGCTGCACACAGACTCACTGGCGCAATCTGCTCTTCTCCCAGGGCAATTTACCAGAAAGGCTAAGCCATCACGTCCCTGTTTACTTTGGGGACACCTCTTGAAGTCATCATCCTCACCAGAACTTCCGGAAGACAAATCCTGCAGTCCATGGGCAGAGCTATCCGCAAAGAGGGCAGGTGAGCTGGTCCGGGGGCCTTGTTGGCAGCCATTCAGCTCCTCCACCAGCTCGGCCCTGTATAGGGGCTCACACTCACCATCCCCCAGGCGGTGGGGCTTCAGGCGGATCTTAGGAGGTGGCAAGTCTGAGCCAGGAGGCAGAGGACGTGTCAGCTTCAGCTTGGGGATGGAGGCAGAAGGTCCACTGGGTGGTCGGTCCCCATTGCCCCTGGACTCTGCATCTCTCAGCACCTCGGGTTCCTGGCTGCCATTGTGGAGAGCCTGCTGGGGGCAGAATGGCTCCAGGGAGCCATGCACACGGGATGGGATCTTGACCACCTCACCCTTGCCCTGGGGTGTACTGTAGGAGATCTTGATGACAGGGCTCCGTGGGACCTGTTCAGTCGAGGCCCTGTCCTCCTCCCGTCTCTCCTTCTTGCTCTTCCTCAAAGTGGCTGTGGCTGCAGGGTCGCTGTCCTCTGGCTCCTCTGGCTTGCGGGGCTCCCTGTCTGAGCCACTGCCCAGCCTCCGGCGGGGCCTGGAAGCAGCTGGGGGACTGGGGCTGGCCTCCTGGGGACTCACAGTGCTCTTGCACTTCTCACAGAGCACCTGGCGGGGACGTAGGCGGATGGTACTCAGGATGAGGCGGCCTGGGTCTCGGTTGCGGGACAAACGACGTCGGGTTCGCTTGATGGTCCTTGGGGGAGGCTGTGGCACCCACTGCTGATAGGTGTTTCTCAGCCAGAGTGGGTGAGGGAAGGGGGCACCTTCAAAGTATGGTGGGTAGGGGGGCAGGCTCCGGGCAGGCAGTGGTGGCACGAGGGGCGGAGGTACCTCAGGGCCAGCTATCTTGGGAGGCTGGTCCTCGGGGGACTGTTCGCTGTGGGGAGGAGGCAGGAAGCCCGTCCCCAGCTGCATCACTTCTCCATCACTTTCCTCAGGGGCGGGGCCATGGGGATTGACGGCAGGGGGGTCATCAGCCAGTGGCAGTCCAAAGAGGCCAGACCTGCCAGAAAGGACACAGAAAGGAGAGTGAGGATGGCAAGGGTCCCCTGCTGTGTCCAGCCCCTGCTGCCAGGCTCTGCTCTCCCACAGACCTGGGCAGCTGCATGTGTCTCAAATTCAGGGTGGCATTCCTAGCCTGTAAAGAGATGTACAAGCCCTGTGTATGTCCTGTGCCCAGCATCCAGGTGGATGCACACACGAAGGTCCCATGATGTGGCCTACAGGCTGTTTCTCTGGTCACAATGTCTGAATCTCAGCCTATGGCCACAAGAGAGAGTTGCCAGGAAGCTTGAGAACGGGGTCTGAGTTCAGAGATGTGTCCTGGCCAGGTGGGGGAGGGAGGACCAGCTGCTCTGTGGCCAGTGGCCATAAAACCCAAGACCCCTGCTCACAGACCTCACCTGTTCCCTACCCTTCTCTCCAAAGGAAGCATCCCCAGAAGGGCTGGTGACCCAAGAAAGACTCCCAAGTAAGCCTCTCAAACTGGTCCAAGTATGTCCCCTGGAGCAGTCGAGTCTCAGGTGCCTGATGCATGGCAATGTGTACAGGGTAGGAGCCACATGTGGTCAGACCTTGAGCCATAGCCACTGGCTCTGTAGTCCAGAGAGGACAGAGGCAGCCACCAAACGAGAGCCCGCATGAGCACCATAACCTCCCAAATCCCAGAGTCCTGTAGTTGGCTCCAACTGCTTCCTCCAACTCCCTTCAGGGGAGGTTCATCCTGCCACATTACCCACCAAGATCACTGCCAGCCTGCCAACCTTGGTCTGTTCATCATGGGGCACCAAAGGAAGATGTCAGGAGAAAGGGAGGGCCAGGAACTCAGAGTCCCAGGGAGTAGAAATGTTCCTGCCAGAGGGTGACAGCCAGGAACCAATGGGGGGTGGGGCAGACTCCAGGGGAAGTTGGAGCAGCCAGAAGGTCACATGGTTGCCTCTCTGGGCTGCCAATGGGCAGACCCCTTGCTGGGGGTGGGGATGAGCAACCTGACCATACAGAGTTGAGGGCCAGGATAAAGGCCCAGAACAGCAGAGAAACCTATAGGAGCTGGGCCTGGAAGATAGATCAGGGTCCAGGGACAGGAAGTGTCCTTCGAGGGCCTCCCCAAAGCCCACTTCCTGCTAGCTTTCACAGCCATTTAAAACCATGAACTGGGGGTTCCCTTTGGCACCCTCTTCATCTATACCCCTTCTGTCCAGCCCCACCCAGCTTCAGAGTCCACTTCCCTACCTGCCTCTGACACAGCAGCCTGTGTCCCATGGCCAGCCTGATTATACCAGTACAGAGCCCTTCCTGACAACCAGGCACATAATTTCAGAGCGGAACCTCTGGCAGCCTTTTGCTTCCAGCCCCAACCCATCTCTCCAGAGTACAGTTCCATCTTCTCTCCCCAGATGACCCTGTCCTTACAGTGGGCTAGGAATGCTCCATACAACAGGCCACGCAGTTTCAGGAGCTCCAGGATGTCACCTGCTCCCTCAGGTAGTCTCTGCAAGTCTAGGATAGACACACAGCTGTCAGCCTGAGATGCAGGCCCTCACTGGGCCAGTTCTCTCAGCCACCAAGCACAGGCCAGGGGCAGGACCCTTCCCAGGAAAGTCAAACCAGGAAGCAGGCCAGGCTGCAGTATCCTCTAGACGGACCCAAGTCACACCACTGTCCACCAGCACCAGGGCACTGGAGAAGCTAGCCCTGCAGAAAGACCAGTGGTGACCCTGGCATAGCAGGCAGCCATACTTCCTTCCTGGAGTTGCTGCTCTGCCTGGGCCACACCCGAGACCTGCCTGCTGAGTAAACAGTGGAAATGGCTTACCCCCAGACAGCAGGTGGCCCTGCAGGGACCTGGGCTCCCTAAACCCTTTACCAGCTTTACAGGATGGCCAGCATCGCTATTCCCATTTCACAGATGGGACAGCAGGGCTACTGGGACTAGGGAACCTGCTCCACCCAAGAGGCTCTTTAACATGTGGGGCTGCAGTCCCCAGGCATGTACACAGCCTCAGCACAAGCTGCTCTCTTTGGGAAGAACCTGAAATATGGCCTGGCTTGGGGTACACAGTGTGACCCTTCTATAACCACTGCAGTCTGTGACTCCCCAAAAGGTTGGCACCCTCAGTGAGGACAGGCCATGGCCTGAGTTTGCCCACTCTAGAGACAGAGGCCCAGCTGTGCCTACAGGTGAGAGGACTACGCAGCCCTGCACCCACAGAGGAACTGTTGGGGTCTACCCTGGACTCAAAGAGCCCATGGTGGGTATAGCCTTAGGGGTCCTACCCTTGGGTGGAAAGTAAGCATGTGGGAAGGGCTATCAGGACTGGAGGGGCCTCAACAGGCTGGCAAAGGACCCCACACAGAAAACTGAAGGGACCTGGAAACAAACCTCAGCACAGCATCTTCAGGGAGCTTGGGAGTGGAGCAAAGAATCTCTGCTTTGAGAAAAAGCTAAAGAAACTGATAAGCTCCAGAGGCTCTAATGGGGTCCTGACCCAAAAGCAAAAAGCAGCACTGCCCCTAAAGGGACAGAAAACCAGAGCTCCCCAGGAACACCAAGAACATGGAGGCCTAGGGACATGCATCCTGGCCCAAGGTCCTTAGCAGAATAGTAGTGGCCAAGCCACATCCCTGGGGACTCACCTGGGGGTCTAACCCAGCCACCCATCCAGAGTGGCCCAGGCTGAGGTTGGCTCATGGGCAGGAGGAAAGCAACCCTGGTTGCCTGCCAGAGCTCTGGGCTGCCCCTGCCTGCAGCCGCCTCCATCCAGCTTCCCTGATCCAAAGCCCCAGGAACTGCAGCTGCTGATACCCCACTGGCAGGCTGTGCTCCCCGCCCCCCACGTCTGCCCTAGACCTTCCTTCCTTGCCTCTGATGGGGCAGGGGGGTGGGTGGTGTGATCCTGCTGCTGCCTGTGGGGGTGAGTAAACATTGCTCCTGAGTCAGAAACACGGGGACATGCAGAGCCAGGCAAGAGCCTGTGGAAGCCTCTGCACACAGACGCGCTGCCAGGAGCCTGCAGACCCAGGATGGCCTGAATCCAAACACCCAAGGCCCCACCTCAGGCTGTCCACCGAGTTAATTTTGAAAGGACCTGCAGTCTTTCACCAGTCATGCAGCCAGCCAGTAGCAAGGCTGCAGCCTTACAGGAGCCAGGAATAGGCAGGATCTATAGGAAACAGAGTGGCCTGTAGGGTCTGCTGGGCAGATGGAAGCTTCGAAGGGCCACCTCTGCTCCAGGCATTAAGGTCAGCAGATTAGCAGGACAAGTGACAGCCTGGACACCAGACTGGCTCCTTCCCAGGGCACACAATGGGACTTGTCCCACCCCAAGGGCACTGTCCTCAGGACACCCAGATGAGAGTGGATGGGAATTCCAGAATCTTGGAATCAAAGGTTTGTTTGGAATCAAACAATCTTAGAATCAAAGGGTCAGCAACATCCCACACTAGATCTTCCAGGTTCCCCAGCAGCACAGGCCAGAACCTCCATGGCCCACATCCTTAATCCTCCCTCACCCACTCTCTTAGATGGCATTTCCTATGGAGAAGCTCCCAAGACCAATCTGCCAGCCTATGATTTCTGGCACTGGGTCCCTCCAGCTCCTGGGGACAGGGAGGAGATTTTAGCACCACTGCAGCTCCCATGCCCAGCTCATCCTCAGTCCTCAAAGCAGTCATTCCAGAAATATCCACAGGCAGCTGAGCTTCTGTTTTGGACCCAGGTGTTTCAGGACAGAATTTAGACTACTGCCTAGGACTGGCAGCAGCTGGGCTCCTGGACATAAAGGGTGGCACCCTGACTTTTCCAGCAGACAGGCCCAGTGTGGTAATGGACTATATCAACCCAGAGGTCAAAGCTGGAGGACCAGGGTCACTCGGGCCTGGTTGGTACTGGCCTTTGTATCCACTGTCTGTGAGGCCAGCTTTTCCCCACCCTGAGCTGACGGTGTCCTCGGGCCATGCCTCAGCCAGTGCCACCCTTGTCCTTGTCCAGAGGTGCACTTCAGAATCACCCACAAAACAATGCCCATCCCACCCATTCGGGCACAGTTTGGGTATCAAGGCTTTGGAAAAAATCTTCACTCTCTGCCAGAAGTGGGGATGGTTGGAGGCAGTTTGCCTTAGGCACAGCCCATTCCTTTACAAACAGTAGGTGTTCAGTTACCAAACATGAATGCATGGACAGAAAAGCACTCAGAAAATGAAAGCTTGCTTCAGACTACACCACAGCCTGGCAGCAGGTTCAAGATACCAATGGGGACTGCCAAGACCTGGGCCCAACCCCCTCCAAGCTCCACTCTGCTCTGCAAACAGGAAGGGAACCAAGGGAGAGAACGCCATCCCCCAAACTGTCCCCATAATAAACACTGGCGGCTGGGCACCACCTCAGCCTCTCAAGAGCTTATGTGAATGGGGCCCTTCCTGTTAACCATTCCAACCTAGCAAAGAGGACAAACAGTGATTAGTTACTGCAACAGACAAACCGGGTTGCCAGGTCTGTACCTGAACTGTACCACTGACACCCCAGCAACAGTGACCTGCTCTGAACAGACCCTGCATGACACCTGCTGCTCTGGGACCCTCAGACTCCCCTGAAGTGAGAGGACATGAGTCACTGTAGCTCCCAGCACCTCTCCCCTGCCAGTCAGGGCCCACAACCAGGGGCTGGGCCTCTATGGGAGGACAAGGGCGGGCAGCAGTCACTGAGGAGAAACTGATACCTAGAAAGGGTAGAATGGCAACTGGACCCTGAGGCCCAAGGTATACCTGTGCTGCCTGTAACACTTGGGTCAATTTGTAAGCTGCATTCTGGATGCTTCTTGACAAGCAGAGCTATAAACATTAGCTTTGCAACTCATAATATTGTGAGTAGAGAACTGGAAACAGAAACCAGGAGTGGCAGCACAAGAAAGACCAGGGTGTGCAGAAGCGGAGCAGTTCTGGATCAGGGCTTGGCGGGCTGGGGAAGGGGAAGCCACATTTATCTTCAGATTATCTACAAGGACACTGGGTCAACCAAAGTCAGAGCCTCGGTAAAGCAAAACTGCACCCACTGAGGCCCAGTTCCTGGCTTCAGGGCAGATCTGGTTACAGTTGAATGTGGCTGTGCAGCACAGACACTCACACATTGCACAGCTGCCAGTTCCCATGCCTGGGATGCCAGCAGGTCTGTGCAGTTCTTTGCATGAAGAGGGTGTGGATCTGAAAAACAGGTTAGCCACAGTCTTCAGGGAGGGAAGCCCACTGCCTCTCCAGACATGCAAGGATCCACAAGATGAGGTTCCCTCATCCTGAGTCAGACAGCCCAGGAAATGGGGGCAACTATGCTGCAAATCTCCCCCCCCCTCCCTGCAAGGAGGAAAGGCCAAAGCAAGTGGAATAGGTGGAGAGGGGTGTAGCCCTGCAGACTCAAGACCAACCTGCCTATGGAGTACATGGTGGCCACTGATTAATGGAGGATCACTACCACCCCAGTCTCCAACTGACTGGCTGGCAGTTTCCAGGTGGCAATTCTACAGTCCCTCAGTGTCATTCCACCCCATCAGGCACTCCCAGTTGTAGCCAACACAGAGAAGGGGCAAGAGTCACCCTGGAGGCCATATGTTAAGTCATGTGACTTGTGCATAAATGGCTTCTGGCACATCTAATGAAGAGATAATGTCAGCAAGATAACTCAAAGGAGGATGGTCTCTGCTCTGTTCACACTACCCAGGGGAAAATTAGCTTCAGGAAGGGAAAACAAATCAGGCCTTTGAAAGGGGGGCCATTCACTACACCAGGTTCCAAAATAAAGCCCAGCAGGAGCAGAGACTTCACAACCTGAATAATGCCTAATCATTTGTCTGGCAGTGACAGCTCACTACCGTGTGACACGTATCCAGGAGCCTCCTCTGTGCCGCAGGAGTCCCTGCAGAGGGTGCACAGGTGCGACTCAGGAAGGGTTTGCTTAGCCCAGCCGGTGCCCCTCCAGCAGGAACACCAGCCTGTAACTTGTATCTTCCACTCCTCCGCGCGACTTCTGCACCCGCAGCAGTATTTTTACACCCCGCAGCGGGCACAGCTGCTCCCCACCAACCACTCCTACAAGCCTCGAGTGGGTGGGGGCACACGACAGAGACAGGGCTCCCCAGCCTGTAAGTGACAGGGCAAGGCCGTCGCGCATCTGACCCTCGTTGCACGGACCACGATTCTACAAACAGCCGAATTCAACAGTGCGTCTGAACAAAGAAAAGTGCGTTAATTATGGCAGATGTGCGGAGTTGGGGACTCGGCTCCCCATGCTCCTCGGCCTGGCCCAGCACCCGCAACCCCCTCCGCTGAGCAGCGCGATCTCCCGCCCCGAAAGTCACGGCGACTTTGGGAGAGAGCCACTTTCACCCCCCAGCAGCAGCCGCCTTCGCGGGGCCAGAAACCCGGGCCGGCGGAAACCGAAAGCAGGCGCCGGGCCGTGCCGCCCCGCCCCAGACCCGGTCCCCGAGCCAGTGGGGGAGTGTCCCGGGAAATTCCAGGGTGTCCCGGGCCTGCGCCCCCGCCCCGCTCACTTTTTCGTGCAGTCCAGCAGGATCCCCGCGAAGCTGCGCTCGCCGCAGCTCACAGTGACCACCAGCGCGCCGTTGACGACCTGCTCCACCCGCACCGGCAGCCGGCAGCCGGCCCGCGGCTCCATGCTCCCGCTGCGTCCCAGGGCCGCCCCCGCCCGCCGCCGCCGCCGCCGCCGCCGGGTCAGCCCCGCGTGACGCCGCCTGACGTCACAAAGCTCGCTGGGCCGGCCGCCACCGCCGAGCCGGGCCGGGGCGCGCGACCGCGGGCTTCGCTCCTGGGCGCGGGAGGGTGCGGGCCATCCGCCCACAGCGTGTGCCCGGCGGCCTGCGCCTGCTCGCAGGACTGGACCGAGAGCGCATTAAGGAGCCCACCGGGCGGGGAGGCAGCTTCGTTACTGTCCCCGCCACGCTGGCCAGGAACGTCTCTGGCCCGGGAGCGTCTCTGGAGAACCGGAGAGTCAGGAGCTGCCGGGGAGGGGGTTCGGGGGTACACGCCACTGGCCCTGGTCCGAGGGTCCCCTGCCCCCCACCGCTCTGTTCCGGGGCCCCTCCTTCTTCCTGATCCTGTCCGGGGCCCCTCCCCCTCCCGGGCCTGCCTGGGGCCTCTCCCTCCCCCTCTACCCCTGGGTCCCCTTCCTAGGGGTCTGCGCCTGGGTGCTTTGGCAGCGTCCCGGCGCGGGGCTCTGGTGGCCACGGGGCGCCAAGGAAAGAAAGTCCCTCGCAGAACTGGCAGGAAGCTGGTCGGGCCGGGCGGAGGAGACGCGGGGCGCAGACGCGCACCCACAGCTGCCTGGAGTCGCCCGCACGGCGTAGGAGGGGGCGGGGCTGAGCCAACCCCTGTGTATTAGACAACTCCTTGGGCGACCAGAGGACGCACGCTGGCTCAGGGCCACCCTGTGCACTGCGGGGTGTCCGGCGCCGGGATTTAGGAGGGTAACTCCGCCCAGAGGTCTCGGAAGTGTGACTCAGGGTCTGAGGGGCCTAGGGCGCACCCACCCATAAGTCCTGATGACCCACCACCCAAAGGCGGAAAGAGCCACCTTTCCAGAGTAAGCGCGGGGCTCCCGGCGCACAACTCGTCCCACCCAGGCAGGCTGGAGAGAGTAGGCGGTTGTGGCGCTGAGCGGACGCCGGACGGCCGCCCCAGACCCAAAACCTAAGGCTGCCAGGGACCCGGCCTGTTGCAGTGACCTTGGCCCCAGAGCCCCAGGACACTAGGCATGGCTTACGGCGCCTAACCCTGCACTAGACGTTCGGGGATGGGACACCAGAGCTGTCCTGATCATCCGCCTGCTGGGCCTCGGCCCCTCTGAACCCGGGAATAGGATTCCCGCTCCGCTCAGACCTGCGGCGTAGCCGCCACCCCCTGGCGCTGCAGGGGACAGTCGGGCCAAAGCGGCGCCGCTCCACCTCGCCCTCTGGCAGGCGTGGCGTGGGGAGCCTGTGAGGAAGCCTGGACCGAGTCATAGGCCGCAGGACTTCGGGCACCTCAAGTGCCGTCCTCTACTGGGCCTGGGGTTCCCAGGGAAGGGGGCGGGTGTGGGGGTGTGTGGGGGGGTGTGTGGAAAAGCTGACTGCTACCCCCACCGGAGCTGAGGTGGCCGATTTGGGGTCAGAAATGACAGGTCCCAGGTGGGGCTAGGGGCTGGCTGGAGGCTGAGTACCCATTCAGCACAGTTGCCAACTGAGCGCCGCTCCTTGCGGGCTCCACCCTTTCTGGTTGCTGGGGACAGCACCACAGAGGACACCCTCCTGGAGTTGGATAGCTTCCAGGCCGGTGGGAACAGCATGGGATTGGAGGTATCAAGGCAGAGGGGGCCGAGAGGGCAGTCCAGGAAGAGTGTAGGGAGATGCTAGCAGAGGGGAGACTAACAGTTTGGGGAGTAAAGTCAGTTAGAGGGTAGGATAGGCAGAACGGATGCTTCTGTAACATGTTGGTCTGTTCTGCTGAGGAATGTGCTTCCTGGTAACTCCCCAGGTGTCTGCAGGAAGCGCAGTTCCGGGTGTGGTGGGGGACACACCTAAGAACTTGCTGGGCTCCAGGAGGGGCCAGAATGTGTGGAGGCGGTGGAAGTCCTTGGGATTCCTGCGGGACTGAGGGAGGCAGCTGGAAGTTCCCAAGCGGGTGATCAAAGCAGGAAAGGTGAAGAGACCAGAAAGAAGCCACTGCTGGCTGGTTTGTGCTGTGTGTTGTGTATTCTTAAATGAATTTGACGGTCATTTTTTAAAAGCTGTTCTCCACCAGGTAGAATATTGCAGAAAGACAGCAGACAGGGAGATGGTTTGCAATTTAAATAGTGGCCTTTCAGCCTCAGTCCCGCCCACAGCCTCCTATTGACTCCCTCACTTCTTGTTTCTAGAAGGCTATGGGAGTTTCCAGAGACCTTGACTAAAATGCACATGACCCAGAGCAGACTGAGTCAGCCCAGGTGTCCTGGGTTCCTCACCCCACCTGCCCAGCCCTGAGTTGGGCAGGCCAGACCTATGTGTTCACTGCTGGGAGCATCCCCAAAATCCCCTGCTCATGCTGGCCCATCCTGGAAAGAAGGCCTGGGGCATATGGGCTGCCTGATTGGGGCTGGAGAGAAGCTTGCTGAGTTCCCCTCCTAAAGGAAGCCCCTCCCTAGGCCTCCAGAATTTCAGCAGATTTGAGTCCCTACAGCCTTTGACCCCTGGCTGCAGATACCACCTTGGCAGGCTTGGGAAGCACCAGCCCTTTGCCTCTCCAAGGCTGGCCTTGGAGGGTCTGATGGAGGCCAAGTGGGGGTGCCCAGGAGACAGGAGACCATGTGGAGCTCTCACTGGGTCCTAAATGGGGTGATCTGGAGTTGGCAGAATGGGCAATAGAGGTGTCCAAGACTCTAGGCTGTAGGGGTGTAGTTGGAAGGAGGTGTTTCAGTGTTCTCTCCAGAAAGGAAAAGGAGGCTGGCAGCAGGGTGCCTTCCCTCAGAGCCCTGGTCTGTGCTCCAGGATTTGCCTTCCACAGCAGCCTGGCCCCTACTCACCACCTCTGTGCCTGTCCCTCCATCTGGCAGGGTGAATCGTCATTCAGGTCCTGGCTCAAATGGTCCGTCCTTGAACACATCAGCCTAGACCCACCCAGCACTGGTCCTTCCAGAATCTCACTGAATGCACTATATAACTAGCCTTGGTCTTTCCAGGAGGTAGAAGCCTCACAGGGGCTTCCACATGACTGTGATGCTGCTGCCATGACCATTAGCCTGTCCCGGGTTACCTGGCCAGGTAGCCAGTGATTTATACACAAAGACACACACACACACACACACACACACACACACACACACACACACCCTGGACTTGCTTCCACCTCTGAGTTCACCAAGCCTGGCCAGCTGGGTGGTTGTCCTGCTAGGCAGCCTGTCAGAGAAGTACTTCTGAGATGGGATCAGTGTAGAGGCTTCACAGGCCATAGCCATGCACTGGAGACCACAGATTTTCTCAGGAGCCATTTCCCAGAGGGGAAATGAGGTGGGTCTTGATACTTAGGCCTAGGCTGCCTTGTGGCAGGCTTCATGCTGAGGCAGTTGTTGGAAGGAAAGGTATAGGATGAGGCCCTGGAGAACCAAGACCTGGTGAGACCATCTTCATTAAGCAGCCATTGTGAGTTCAGGGTAGAGTGAGGTGCAGGAGCACACCAGGCCTCCCCCAAGGCATCTTAAAAAGAAAACCCAAGCTTCCCTGAGGCTAGCCCGGGCAACAGTCCTGTAATGTTCTCAAGGCAGGGCCTCAAGTGAGTCTTTACAGCCAGAGAACCTGATCTCCCCAAGGTCACAGAGACTTGGAAACATTTTCCCCCCCTATTCCACTAAGGAGCCTTTGGGAAGTTTGGGTCTGCAAGTCTTGCTCTATCTGACCAGCCTGGTCTGGAGCTCTGTCCCTGTTCCATGCAGTATTAAGATAGATACAGGCCTTACTCATAAGGAAACATCTCAAAGGCCTGGCTGGAAACAGAACCTGTGAGAACTGTGCTGGAGGTTGTACAGAGAGCTGATTAAGAGCATAGACTCTGAGCTAAACCTTAGAGTCATCCTCTGTGTGACCTTGGGGGGCTGCCTGCCTCCCCTGTGCCTCAGTGTCCTCACCTGTAAAGTGGGAATAATGATGCTCCCTACCATATAGGGTTATAGTGCAGACTGAGTCATTTTCATGGGATTTTTATCATAGTACCAGCCTCCAGGAAGGATCGACCAGAGTCACCTACAATTACCAACCCCAGCACCATCATCACCACTATCACCAACACTACCATTACTATTACCATCACCATCATCAGCACCATTATCTCCACTGCCGCCACCACTACCTCCACACTCACCATCACTGCCATCACTATTGTGATAGTTCTCTCATCTCCATCGAGATAGGTTTTTACCTTCAGCTGTGCCTGAATTGGGAACCTCAGCCCCACTCCATTCCGAGGTCCTGCACAGTGGTCAGGGCTGGGCTGGAGAAACCTGTGCCCACATGCCCTGCATAGGCTCTGCCCCCACTGGTATTTAGCTGAAGCCATGGGAAGCTGCTGATTAGCCTGGGAGATGAGTGCTTCCAGACAGCTGCCCTACAACCCTACTTACCCATGACCTGTGCACTTCTGCATGCTAAGAACCTCCCATAGCCAGGGTAGCACTGAGCAGGGGCCTTGAATCTCCTCCAGGCTGAGATCCAAGAGGCCCCTACATTGCAACCATCTGAGTAAGGACATTTTGAGCATAGGGAATCTTCCCTGAATGATTAGTTTCAAAAAACAAAAGGTGATTTGTGGCCCTTTTCTTTTTCAGTGGTCTGTTTCTCCCTTAGATGTCTATTCTCCGTGAAAGAGCATGTTCTCCATGCTCAACCCATGCCAATTTGGAACCCTCTCCTCCAAAGGTGTTTTCAGGGTCTATACACTGTCCAAATCCTTGTTGGAAATTAACCCTTCATGTTCCAGCATTAAGGATAGGAGCAATCCTATCCTCTCTCTCTCTCTCTCTCTCTCTCTCTCACTCTCACTCTCTCACTCATGTTTAACCTAACAGTTCTCAAACCTCATCCTAAAATGTGGGACTTCTTTTGCTTAAAATATTGTGATATTTCACAATTAAACTAGTTTTTCTATTCATGTCTGGGAACTGTTGAAGGAAAACCTCCTGGAATACATATTTACATGTACTAGCTTTCAGGGGCACAATCATACCTCTTGCTCTTGGGCTCCCACTTCCAGGGCAGGTACCTGGCCAGCATCAAGGTTGCCAAGTGGATGGCAGGTGTGGCAGCAATAGTGGGCAGGTAAGGCATGGTACTCCTTCCAGATGGAGTGGAAATCCAGGCAATGGCTCTTATGTAGACCACACTCAGTGGGATTTCTCTAAATTCTCTTCTCAGCAAGTGTGTCTCTGCATCTACCCCATAAAGCCCAGGGGCTGCAGGGAGGCCTGCTGGACTTTGCTAGGTGCCGACTGGCCAAAGGTGCCACTGTGCTTGGTCCCCCTTGTCACTTCAGGAAGGAAGCTATCCCACTCCATTCATCCTCTTCCTTTCAACCACACCAGGCTGCTTCACTGGAAGCTGAGCCTCTACCTGCATTGAACAACCTCAGGAGCTCACAGTGGGGAGGCCCGGAAGGGTCCTCAGGAGGGCTGGTTGTGGATGCCAGGAAGGCCTCAGATCTGGGGTAGATGGGCATGCAGCCCTTCACTCAGCACTGGGGCCACCTGCTTGCTCCCACCTGGAAAGAAGAGGCTGGTGGTCTGCTGCTGGGGCAAGGCTTTCCCACTCAGCTCTGCCCCACACCCTCCAAGCCTGAGCTCTGCCTAGAGTCCACACCACTTACTGCTCCTCAGGCAGAAAATGTGCCTTTCTGCACATGGGAAGATTCAGTCTGCAATATCCAGCTTGACTCAGTGAGACCTCACTCACTTCTGTGCCTTCTGCATCAAGCTCACTTGTGCTAAGAGATAGCAAAGCACTTCATTTCTTTTTTTTTTTTTTTTTTAGTACCGGGGATCGAACTTGGGTCCTTGTGCTTGCGCAGCAGGCAGTGAAACCACTGAGCTAAATCCCCAGCCCAAGCACTTCATTTCTTTCTGGCCACTAGAGGAAGGGAGGACAAGATCCCTTATTGCCTGTATGCCTGCCCAAAACAGTCCCAGGACCTTGCTGACACAACCATTGTCTCCTCCCACCCAGCCAAAGATCCTGCCCCTCTGGTCCTGCTTTTCACAAAGGGATATGTGGCTTGGGATTTGCACTCTACCTTGGAGTATGTCCCAGGGCCCGGGGCAGGCTCTCTACTGTGTCCTTTTGACACCTGGATGGTGCCTCAGGGTGTCCCAGTGGCCCTGGGCGGGCTGGGCTGCCCTCTCAGCTCCTTCCTGATACTCATGTTGAGGATAGGACTCCAAGGAACCTAGGAACATGAAGTGTAAGGCTTCCCTGGTTAAGGCAGGAGGAAAGACTTTTTTCTGACTTGTCATCCTGAGATGACACCCCTAGTCTGCCCTTTGTTATGGCTTAGAGGCAGGGCATGGGCAGCTGCTTATCTGGATCCCTCAGCTCCCTGGCCCTGTGACAGCTCTGTGTGCTGAGATGGAAAAGAGGCTTTATTGTAGGGACAAAGACAACAGGGATTAAATATGGGGTTTGGGACAATTGTCCTGAAGAAGCACATTTGGCACAATTTTCTTTCCTCATTTGAGTCAGCTTTACTGATTATCCCACCAAGGAATTCTTCATTTCTGATATCCTAATTTTATTTCTAGCATTTCCATTTAACTCATTTTTATAGTTGCCTTTTCTCTGCTAAAATTCCAAATCTATTAATGTGTGGTGTTCACTTTTCCCACCAGATCCTTTAACATATTAATCATAATGATTTTTGAAAAATAAGTGTTTTATTTTCAATGAGTTCTATGTTTCAGATACTCTACTTTTAGTTCCAGGATATCTATTTGGTATTTTTTATAGGTGCCAATTTCCTGTTGAAAATGTCCAGCTTATCATCTATTTCATATCTCTTTTCCTTTATTTTCTACATTATACTTGTCTCAGAACATTTTAGTGTGTGCCAAACACTGTATATGAACAAGTAAATAGACAATGAGGTCATTTTCCCAAGAGGTCTAGCCCTCTCCTCTGCTTAGTGGAAAATAGGGTGAAGTTTGTTTGTTTGTTTTAACTTTAATCCAGTCAAGGGCTTGAGCTGGGTGGATGGAGCTGGGTTGCAGTCTCAGGCAGACTCAGTCTTGACAAGACCCATCACATTTCTCCTGCTAGCTCCTGCCTCTGTGAGGTACTTTCCTCCACAGGACGAGGCAGCCAGAGATTTCACCCTGTCCCTAGGACAGCCCTCAGCTCCCTTGCTGGTGCCAGACTCAGCACATGACTCAGGGAGACCAGATGTGCCGTGGGCAGCTCTGGGACCTCCCATAGGACTCCAGTGCTCTGCATGGTTCTGACCACCTGTGTAAGCAGAAGACAAGGCCTACATCCAAAGAGACTGGAAGCCACTTGGCCGACCATGAGGCTTTCCCAATCCCTCCTGCTCCCCGGGGCCCTTAGTGTTCTTGGGCCTCCCCTGTCTGGTTTCTCTCAATCACTACAGAACAGGCGCTAATCCTTCACCCTGCCCCAAATCGTACTCTATTCATTGCAATGTCTTTAAAATTCGCTGTGTTTTAAGTATGTTTCCTACGAACAGAGCATAGGTGAAATTCAAGACTGTTAAGATTGTATTATAGCAAATAGAAAGCTTCAACTTACTTGCACTTTCAGTAAACTTATGTGCTTGATCCTACTCCTTTCATCTTTGTATTTGTTCTGATCAAATTGCTATTCATTCCATTATTTTCCTTTTTCATCTAAAGTTCCCATATATTATTTTATTCTATTAGTTAAGTTCTCTTTACATTCTCTCATACTCAGGTGGCTATTTCTCTATTAAGTTTTGAAAATGATCTACCAGCTACTTTCCCTAATTCCTTACTTCCCTTTTCTTCTTTCCTTTCAGATGAGGCCTTTAGAATGTCTTCATCTGCCCTTTCTCTGCTCTATTTCCTATTGTGTTGTGACAAACCACTCCTGGGTCCTGCTTGGAAGATGCTCACAAGTTGGTGGAGAGAACATTCTGGAAGAGCTGGCCCCGACTCAGCCATCCTAACCTGGCCTGCTCCTGACTGGGCCTTGCCACCAGCCAAATTAATTCACCACCTCTGGCTCCTGTATCCTTGAATTCTGTAGATGTGGCATGGGGTGGGGGTGTCCCCTGTCCCTAGTGAATTCTGAGTATCTGGGTGAGATGGTCTCTCCTTGGTGCATTAGAGGTATGTGTGGGATGGCCTCTCTCCTTGGGAGATCTGGGGTGTCTAGGTGGGGTGGTACTCTCCCTGGGAGACATGAGGTATGGGTGGCATACCCCTCTCCTGGCTGTGTCATCTCTCCTGCCTTATCTGAGAGTGAACATGTCCTCCTGATTCTGGGATCAGAGCATCCTGAGTCTCTGGGACTTCTCTATCTTTTCTGCACAGCCACCTTGGGAAGGAGAACTCCCTGAGGGGTTCAGACTGTGCTACAGAGGGGTGGGGCTTTGGGTGGCTGCAGAGTGTGGCTGGAGATGTCATGAGTGGTTGGCAGAAATAGCTGGGAAAGAGTAGCTGCTAAGAGCAGTCATTGCTCTGGGCCTGTGCTCTCTTCAGGTGAGGCCTGCGATCTCAAGGCAGGGTGTGCTGGGATAAAATGCAGGGCCTTATTATACATGCTAGGCATGTGTGGTAGCACTGATACACTGTACACAGCTCCTAGCCTGATGTATATTTTTTTGGTACTGGGGATTGAATTCAGGACCTTGCACTTGCCATGCAGGTGCAGTACCACTGAGCTACATCCCCGGCCCTAGCCTGATATTTTTGATGTTTAAAATCCTCATTGGTTTTTCTGCCAACAATATTGGAGTCCCGGAAAGGGAAAAGAGAATAGGGAAAAACTCCCAGATTTAGAATTTCTGTATATTCCAAGGATAAGTAAAAAGAAAATCACATTTAGGCATAACACAAACTGCAGAAAACCAACAGAAAAAAAAATTTTTTTTTTCTGTTACTGGGGATTGAACTCAGGACCTTGTGCTTGTGAGGCAGGTGCAGCACCACTGAGCTAAATCCCTGACCCAAGAGAAAAAAATTTAAGAAAGCTTGGTAGAAGGCATGGTAGCACATGCCTATAATCTTTATGCTCTGGGAGGATGAGGCAGGAGGACTGCAAGTTTGAGTCCAGCCTGGGCAACTTAGTGACTGAGACCCATGGAGCTCAGTAAAAAGGCCCTGGGTTCAATCCCCAGTACTGGCATCAGTGAGGGGAGATACAGTACCTTCAAAATAGCAACAATATGACAAAATTTGAATTTTTAACAAAACCCATGGACAAGGCCGGGGATTTAGCTCAGCGATTCCGCTGCCTGCCTCACAAGCACAAGGTCCCAAGTTTGATCCTCAGTACCAAAAAAAAAAGTTACAAAACCCAAAGGCCAGAAGAGAATGGAATAGCACCTTTAAAGCTTTGGAGGTGATAAAAACTGTGAACCTGGAATTCTATCCTAAGCAGAAATAAAAGGCAAACTAAATTTGTTTTCAGATATACAAAAGCTAAATGAATGTAAACCATAACAATAGTACTCAGAAATACTAAAAAAAGTATGAGTAGAAATCAGTTGTGGTTGAAGCATGGAAATGGAGGAAGGAATGAAGAAAACTAGTAAGGGTAAATGGGAAAAGGATATCAATATGTATTAATAACACATCAACGTTGCACTGCTATAAGTGGTACCTACACCTATGTACTTCAAATGTGTGGAAGGAAGATGTACACAACACAATGGTACCAACAGGGAAGCCGAAGGTAAAGGTTACCTCTGTAGTGTTAATGCCTTGTTTGGGAAGTGGCTGAGATACTAAAAGGTTGTATTAAACCAAGGGTACATATTGTAATCACCTGGCCAACAATAATACAAAAAGATAACACTAGGGCTGGGGATTTAGCTCAATGGCATAGCACCTGCCTGGCAAGCGCAAGGTCCTGAGTTCGATCCCTGGTACCCCCCCCCAAAAACCCAAACAAAAGATAACACTACAACTCTTAACTGAGGAGGTAAAGAAGAATAATTGGAGAAGTTATTAATCTTTCAGAAAGCAGCAAAATATGACTAAAGGAATAAAAACATATGGGACACACAAAACAAATAACAAGAAATTATACTTAAAATCAACATGTGTACAATGGCTTTCAATGTAAATGGACTATTACTCTAATTAAAAGACAAAGGTTGGCAGGCTAGATAATGAAAAGAAGGCCCAATTAAGAGTGTTTTACCTCTTTCAATAACTGAGAAAACAAACAAATTATAAAGGATACAGGAGATTTGAGAAATCTGATTGGTCACCTTGATGGGACATATATAGACCTTATGTTAAACAGGACAAAATACATTCTTCTCAAATGCACACAGAACATTTACCAAATACCTCACATGGTAGGTAAGCCATAAAGCAAGTTCTCACACATCTCAAAAGGCTGGAATCACATTTCAAAAGATTGGTATCTAATCAATACTCCCTTAAGTGACTTGGTGCCAGAACCTCCACCCAGCTGGGCCTTCAGTGAGTACAGCCTTGGTTGGCAGCTTGACTTCAACTCACAAGAGGCCCTGAGCAGAAGCCTCAGCTAAGCTGCTCCCAATTTGTGACTCTCAAACACTGGCTGAGAAATAAATATTTGTTGTTCTAGCTGATAAATTTTGGGACTGATGTATTTTCTAGCTTCTTGAACTGGGAGTTTACTTGCCACACAGAGGGATTTAAAATGATAAATTTCTATCTAAGCACTAAATAAACTCTAAGAAAATAGAAGGAAATGTAAAGAGAGAAATCAATGAAATAGGAAACATACACAATAAACTCAACCCAAAATTTGTATTTTTACAAAGACTAAAAAATTGATAAATCCTTTGCAAGACTGATAATGGAGAATTTTATGAAGAACTTTATGCTAATACATATTTGACAACTTGGATGAAATGGAAAAATTCCTTGAAAAACTTATTTCCTAAAACTGACACAGAAGGAAACAAAGTCTGAGAGTCCTACATCTGTTAAAGATGTGTTCAGGACGAAGCCCATCTTTAACATTCAGTGCAAGAGCCTAAGTCGCACAGCACCTGAGCAGCCTGGGCAGAAGGGAGGTCAAATACAGGCCTGCTCAGCCAGGGGATGGTCTGGGGCCCTCCAGGCAGAGGTGTGTCCCGGGCTGGATTTCACTGTGCAGCTGAAGGTCGAGTCCAAGAGCAAACACCTTTGCTGGGCAGAGAACACTTAAGGGCACTTACCCAAACCCCTGTGGCTGTCATTCCTTCCTTCTGGACAACCTGCAGGACTCCTGCTGTGGCAGGAAATCAAGCAAACTAGATTCCTACACTAAAACAAATAGGTTAATGAAAACTATGACTATATTTGTGACTAGGGTTGCGTGGAGTAAGAGAGAGGGAGGATTGATGCTGACTTTCAAATGACCCTGTCAGCTGGACTGGCAGAAAAAGATGGTAACAGAAATGAAAACAATATAGTTTGTCTATAATATTCTCATTCTTTTAATGCTGCTTAAACCTTTCACAGCCTCAGAAAAGGAACATAGATTTATTTAAAAACAAGGGGCTGCCTGTGAAATAAATCATAAAAACACTGACTACCCTAACACTAGTCCCAACCACCAAACAAGAGATGGGTTGGTTCCTCATGCTTGAAGAAGCTTGGTACTACAAACATCTTCCTAATATTTTGTGTTGAAAAATATATTCTGAGGTCATGATGTTGGTGGGTGAAGTGAAAGGTTTCCGGTGAGAGTTGCAAATGGATACTCTTTGTTCAATTCCAGTTTTAGTTTCATTACTTCATCCTGCAGTTTCTTGGCCTTTGGAGAGAAAAGGAGGGGAAGGAAAGTGAGAAAGGCAGGACTTTCCGTGCTGTCCCCTCCAGGTTCAGATGAATCTCCTGCACAGCAGGGGTACCTGAGGGTGAGCAGAACCAGTCCCCAACCCCAGGGCATCCAGGAGCCTGAGTCATGGTGCAGCCCCCTCTGAGATGAGGCCTGTGCAGCCTGCTCCAGCCTGGTCTCCTGCTGTCCCTTCACATGAGGACATCAACTGTTTGGGCCACTCATCTCAGTGTCCTCAACAGGCACCGCACAGGTGTCCTGTGCAGATGGCAATCTGGATGTATGGGTGAACAGAGAAAACCGCTGAAACTGGTACCACCCTCAGGTGAATATGCCACATTCGTGATCCCACCTGAGACCTGCAACTGCCTTGGGAGCCGATGGAGCCATGGACACGGGAACCAAGGACCAGTGTGTACCCACCAGGGAAAGGAAAGTACCGTGCCTAGGCTCAGGTGCATGCTTTCTGTTTCACATTCCACGTTCCTAGACCTTCTACTGGCCAGAACAAGATAAAATGAAGGAGGAAACACTGCTACCACACAAGAACCAAGTCACCAGCAGCCAAGTAGCAGGCTCTTCCCACTTCTGAATTGGGTACCTGCATCTGTAGGTTCCCACCTTCCCACCCCAGGAGAGGAGCCCCACAGCCTTCCCACCTTCCTCCCTTTTGTCTGCCCAGGGACACAGCTGGACCTCTACCTCCAGCCCAGCATTGCTGAGCCTCCTACAACCACCTCTCCCTAATGCAGTTATGGCACAATCAGGGGTTCCACTGCCATTCAGGTTTCTATCACTAAGATTAGGGGAACATTATTTGCTACTTATCCAGTAAGAATGCATTGATTATTTTGCTTTATGTAAAAACTCCCGTGTGTGGGCTTCTTTTGTGTGTGTGTGGAAGTAATCATTGCCTCCTTTTAGAAATTTTATTGTTTGCAACGTGCCTGTCATTCAGTCTCCCAAACTATAAAATCCCACAATGCTTCTTTCTTTCCTCCTGATCAGATTTTGTCTCTCTGGGAGTGACCTCAGTTCGGTGGCCTCCAGCCCTGCTAGCAGGCAGCCTGGGGCTCCATTTTCCTGCACCACTTACCCCAACTCCTGACATGACAGAATGCATTTCCCAGAAAAAGGCTGTGTGGAAAGTAACACTTTTGAGTGTTTGTATATCTGGAAATGCATTGCTTTTGTACTGATCCCTGACCGTGGAGATCTGATCTCAGAGATGTTACTTGTCTTAGTTATGATGCTGAGGCATGGTGGGCTTTTCAATCTGGTACCACATCTGTTTGTGGAAAACTTTTTTTTTTTCCATTAATTTCTCCCTCCCATTCCATTTATCTAGAATCTCTCTTGAATACCTATTGGTGGATGGTGAACCTCTTGGATCAATCCTCTTCACTTATTGATTTAAATTTAAAAAAATTTTTTGTTGGTGTTGCTGTTTTGAGACAAGGTCTCACTATGTAGCTCAGACTAGCCCTGTGATTCTCCTCCCTCAACCTTTCAAGTCCTGTGATTACAGGGGTACACCACTGCACCCAGATAAATTTTTAAAAATTATCATCTTTTTAATTTACCTCCAAGAATTCTTAGGTGTCAGAGTGTGGTTCTCCTATTAGCTTGCTATATTTCACGGTAGCAATATTTTCTTTCTTTCTTTTTTTTTTTTTTTTTTGGTACCAGGGATCAAACTTGGGTCCTTGAGCTTGTGAGGCAGGCGGTGAAACCACTGAGCTAATCCCTGGCCCGGTAGCAATATTTTCTATTATCACCCAGAGTATTTTAATGCTAGCTTGTGATTTTTAATTTTGTCTTCAATATCTGAAGTTCACTTTTCCAGCCGGTTTGGTGAGGCCCCTCCTTCACAATGGGACTCTCCCCATAGGCCAATGGTCTCTAGCTCCACATTTGCTCAAGATGAGACCCTGATACCATGAATAGATACTGTGGATACTGGCAGGTGGGTCACTCCTGGTCATTCAGGACAGGGATATTTTCTGGGGGATACCCATGTGGCTTTTGCCTTGGCCAGCTGAGAAGGCTGAAGAGCCTGTGCCAGCCCCTAGTGCATTCTGAACACACTGGTGTGTACGTGTCCCTTTCGCAGGGCTCAGGAAGGCAACATGTTACTATGTTACAACACTGTTACTATGCCTTTGGCACTTGGTCACTCTATTTCTCTAGGGAGGGGAAAACCCCACTGGGTAGGCCAGTGGAGCCAATGGACAATTAGATCCTGGAGATCTAATTTGACCTGCTACAGACTTGCAGCTTTCTTTATTGGTACATTTTAGGTATACAATATAATGACATGCATCATTGGAAATTTGCACCTTTACAAATCTTTCTTGGTTCTTATTTTTTCCCCATGACTTGCAGCTTTCAATCCCTCTTTCTAGTTCTTTTTTTTTTTTTTGGCACAGAGATCGAACTCAGGACTTTGTGCTTGCCAGGCAGGCGCTATACCGCTATGCTAAATCCCTGGCCCTCTTCCTAGTTTTATATCCCTATGTTTGGGTGCTGTGGAATGAACCATCTTGTATCTTGTTGCCATTTTTCTCTGCTGACCTTAACACTGTACTTTCAGGTGGCTTTCTTCCTGCAAACCATGCTGGCCTTGGTTGGGTTAGGATACAGGGTCAACTACTACACCAAAGGCCCAGATGACAGCAGCTGAAAACCAGTTGGATGGATTTTTCTGGGAGGATAGCATCCCGTATTGGAGGCTTAGGTTCTGCTATGGATTGCTGTTGCTCTGCATCCTCATCAACATTTTCTTTTGTTGGTTTAAAGACAGCAGAGATAGAGCCCACAGATGGGGACAGGGGAGAGTTCCTATTCCATGTTCATGCTGCTTACCCTGGGGCAGCCTGGATATGGGCCCAGAAGCAGCCTGACCCAGGAACAGGACCTCAAAGTGGCTGCATGGCATAGGGCACACTGATGTGGAAGATCCCTCCAGGCTAGGGCCCTGGTGACCTGGAAGAACAGGCCAATGAATGTTCCATGTGGGTGAGTGGGTGGGGACACAGGCATTTAGGAGGTTACTGTCAGGAGGGCAGTTGTTTCCTGGGACCAGCTAGTTGGGCTGGCCATGTCCCAGGCAGGGCAGAAAAGGGCCCTCCCATCTCACTGAGTTGCTGTCATAGGTCAGGACATCTCAGCACCAGGTAAGTGCTAGACAGGTGTTAACCACCCATCATCAGCAGGTAGGTGGGCAGCAATTTGGGGACAACTCCGTCTAGGAAGCCTCCAGGGCAGCAGCATTTGGATCTCCATGAACTTTGGCCTTCCTATTACAGAGTCACTAGACACACTGCCACTGTGCAGGAAGCTGCTGTAACCCTTGAGGCCTAGACCTGAGCCTGTTCTCCTGGGTACAAAGCTTCAAGCAAGGACCTCTGACATTGTGAAGGGGAATGGTCCCTATCCCTGTCCCCAGGCAGCTGCTGCCATGAGATGCCCTGATGTGGGTACTGTTGGGTTCCAGCATATCTGAAGGCTGGCAATGCAGCTGGGACATTTTCTTGTCATCAGACCAATGGTAATTCTGAAATGTCCCACCGCCAGGACACAGCAAACACTTCCCCAATGTTAGCGCGCACTCCACAGAGGCAAAGGTACTTTCATTTTAATGAATCAAATTATTTTTCCTTTTTCTTGAGACAAGATCTTGTTAGGCAGTCCAGGCTAGGCTTGAACTATGAATTACGTAGTCAGGCTGGCTTTGAACTCATGATCTACCTGCCTTGACCTCTGAATGCTGGTATGATCCACACATCTGGCTTAATGAAACAAGTTCTTTAACAGAGCTGACAAATACACACAATGTCCAAGTCCTGGGTGGCTGTCTTCATCTCCTGCAGCTCTGGTATGCCTCAGAAGCTCCTGCGTGCACGCACTTGTTGTATGTGCCACTTTATCTTTTCCTCCAGATCTGCTGCCACTCAGGAAGGACTGAGAATACAGGACAGTCCAATGTGCTTGGACATGAGGCATCTAGTCCTAGCAGATTCTATTCTGAGGACACAGTTTTCCTTTTTCCTCCAGACCACATGTAGTCCCCAGGGCTACACCACAGCTCCCCTGGGCTCCTGCACCCTTCTCCTCCTGATGCTAAGCCCCAGGCCCTACTGCTCTCCCTTTCCTTCCTTGGATGATTTTCGATGTTCTGTCAGCTTGAACCACTGGTAGTAAATGCATAACTGTCACATGGTGGGGGGCTTCAATCACTGCTGGTAGCTATTTATCATCAGACAATGGAATTCAAATCAGAGCCACTCAGCAGCAAGAAAAACAAATTATGGCCCCATCCTGGACAAGTTATAGCTGTAGGACCACACTTAGTATTTTAAAATCCTCAACCGGACGTGAGATAATCCATGTTAATGACACTGGTCATTGTGGCATATGAAGACAGCATGTTTTTGTTTTCATAAGAAAAACACAGCTTTACTAAATCTTCAATCAGCAACCAAAATTGTATTACACTATGATTTTAAACATATTTCTGTTAATACTGGGGTTCTGGGCTTTGGGGCTGGTGTTGATTGTAAATACAACAATTTAGGACGGCAGAAAGAGACTGAGAGTCTATTGCTGAATGTTGGCCTCCTGCCCCATGGGCCCTCCTCAGCTCCTGCTCTGCAACCCTACAGGGTCCTAAAGGCCAAGGGCAGGGCTCCCACTCTCCTCCTCTCCCTCTCTGGCTGGCACCATACTTCCCTGACATCTCTCCCTACTCTCCAGAGTTCCTGACCTGGCCTCTCAGGACAACAGCCCTATAGCCTGGCCATCACCTGGCCAGGGACTCAAATCTTAGATCATTTCAGTGCCCACAAGCTGACCTTCACTGGGACCTCCTGATCTGCCATGGTCACTGTCTCCTCCACCTCAGTGAACACCTGGCCTCATAGTTCCCACTGGTCTCTCTTCTATCCAGTTTCTCCTGTGATTGGGGCCCTAGAAGCATTGCCCAGCACCTCATCACAGGATCAGGTCTAAAAGATCTGGGGCTGGGGCAGGGATTTAGCTCAGTGGCACTGTGCCTACCTGGCAAGCGCAAGGTTCTGAGTTCAACTGCCGGTAAAAAAAATTTTTTTAAATAAAAAAAAAAATCTGGAGCTGAGCATAAGATTAGACTTCTGGGCATGGGAAGACTGGGACAAGATGGGGCCAGGCAGCAGCAACTCTGCAGACAGCCTGTGTAACCTTCTAGTCCTGGTAGCATCTAGCAGCGGCTGCCTACAGAAGGTAGGTCCTGTGGGGAGGGACAATGTCTTTCAGAATCATCCTTCACCCCAACATCCCTCTGCAAACCTGGACATTCGGGGCACTCAGCATGTGCTTGTGGGATGAACAAAAGCATCTGCCAGTGAGCAGGACAGAGCCGTGGAAGGACTGAACTGCAGTCTTAGTCACCAACCTTATTTCTTCATGGGCCTCTGATGAGCTCTCTTTGGTGTGTTTCATTTTGCCATGTAGACTCACTGGAATCTTCCCATGATCTATCAGATGTGTAGCAAATGGAATCTTTGATGCCACCTAGGAAAATGCAAAAGATGTTTTCAGGAATCCAAGAAAATGCTGCTTTTCACATAAGCACATCGGCCTGGTGCATCAACTTTTTCTTCCCCCGAAGAGGTCAATCAGTGGCTGGACAGATCCTGTGACAGCCCCTGAAACTGTCACACAACAGAGAATACATTATTGAAAATAGGTCCCAAGTATGTCCTACAGATGTGACCCTATTTTAAAATTACTTAATTATTTTTAAGTTTCAAGCTAATACGTAAGTGCTAATTTAAAGTGAGGGGAAAAGAACAAAGAACAAGCTTACTTAGAAAATCTGCATTTACAACTCACTGGCCTGGGATCCAGGGCATAAAGAATCAGTATAAATACTTGAAAACTTAAAAGGAGGTCAGTGTTGTTTCCTCCAATAAAGGCCACTGCACTGCCCAGTGCAGCAGCAACTTCCAGAGGCATACCTGCTGGTGAGAAGCTGAACCCCAGGGGTGGGGCCAAACAAGGCAGAGGCAGTTTTGCTGCGGTTTGAACTGTCTCTTTAGGACATTACCTGGCCTTTCCATTAGGCTGCCACAGCAGCTCAGGCTGATTTCCGATTTTACTGGGCATGGCTGATGGTGAGGGTGGCGATAGGGGAACTAAACATGGTGAGAGGGAAACATGAACAGGTAGGGGTGGCCTAGGCAGGAACAGAGACCAACAAACTCTCTGTAAGGAGTAATAGACCACTCTGATACATCAAAACAGATTCTTTACCACTTCTAAGGTACAGCATTACGGGGGAGATATTTAGACATCACCACTGTGGTAGGAATTCTCCCTAGTCCTGACAGCCTGTACACACACCACTCAGATTTCTGATCACCTAGGAGCATCCTTTGGAGGTCCTATTTGGATGTTCTCACCTCGTCTCTGGTCACTGCAGAAACGCCCAACTTCCTGCCCAACACCCTGGCTCTTTTCCTCCTCCCTGCATGTTCTTCACCTAGGAGGCTGGTTAGACCCTGACTCCCATCTCTTGACAGCTGCTGCCTCAGGACCCTCCCTACTCCTGTCAGAAGGTATACTGGCTCCAGGATATTTACTGAAACTCCTCTGGCCGTCACCTGCACTGAGGAATCTCCAGTCCTGCTCTACATCACCTCCTTCAGCCATCTGTCTCACTGTTTTCCCTGTCACAAACACATGATGACCTGTGCTCTCTGCTCTTTTGGAACCTGTACTGCCTGGTTGCCTCCCACCCCTCTGCTGCAGCAACAGCCAGCTTCCTGCAGGGGTCATCAGAAGGTACTTCCACACAGGGAACTCCAACCTGTGTCTATAGAATCAGTACCAGAGCCTGGAAAGACTTGGGGCCTCTTACTCTCCTGAGGTTCAACACAGACAATAAGGTGTTGACTCACCAAAGTTAACATTCCCAATGCTGCTGCTGCAGTGGACAAACCTGAGAGTCAGACTGACCCTGACCTCAGGGAGCTTTTGGTCTGTGTCCATGTGAGTGTGTATATGTTTGTATGCTTGGGTATGCATACATATCTGAGTGTTGAGGAAATTGTCAGACTCAAAGGATGACTAAATTAGAGTATGTGGCAGGTGGGAGGATTCAGGCAGGAGGATCTCCTGCCAGGGGCTGCTCCAGCCTAGGGTTTTGAAAGTCTGATTTAGGCCTTACCCAACACAGCTTGTTCTCCCCAGCAAGTGAATTACCAGGCCTGAGGCCTTGACGGCCTGCATTGTCATTTTAATCCGGGTCATCTCCGGCAGTTAGAAAACCCTAACAACCAAGAAGGGGAGGTTGGGGTGGAGACTGGAACCACTACACCCTTTTCCTGTTATCCCCCACCCACCCAACCTACTGGATGATCACAGGGCTGCAGACACCGCAGAATCAAGTCTGTTCATTGACATACTTTCAGAGATCAAGATCTTCCCAAAGATTATTCCAGCAGGAAGAAATGCATAATGCTAAACCTAAATAGGTTTTTTTTTTTTTGGAGGGGCAGGGATTTAGCTCAGTGGTTCTGCCGCCTGCCTCGTAAGTGCAAGGTCCCAAGTTTGATCCTCAGTACCAAAAAAAGTAGGTTTTTTTCCGCCCTTAAAATTAGACATTTAAAATTTAAAAAAAAAATTTTTTTTAAATATTAAAACCAAGTATTTAGAAAGAAGCTCACCAAGACATATTTTACTATTACTATAAAATACGGAAAAAGATTTATCCAAATACCTAATTCTCTCATAAGAACACAAGGAATCAATGGAAGGACATAAATGTGGTAAAATGAGGCATGGAGCCGTAAGCAGCTATGAAGGGTTCCACACCAAGTTTTACATGGGGAGTATCAAACACGTAATTGCACTGAAGTCCCAGAAAGCAAACCAAAAGTCACTGATAAAGCTGCAATATGAAACATGGAAATGTATGCTTTTTTTTAGAAGAGGGCAATGGATCAGATACTGATGCCTAGCAGTAGAGGTCTTTTCTCTGCAGCTATTTCAGCAGTGACCTGTACATTACGGATCAGCTGCGGGATATGCGGGGCACCTGGGCACACCCCAGGACCAGGTTGCAAAGCCAGCATCCCTCGCTACTGCATAGGGCCAGCCCACAGTGCCCTGCCACCAGTATACAGAGCTCCACCAAACAACCACTGGGCCATGCACAGGGTCCTGGCGCCCTCTCATGTCCTCCTACCAAACTACAGGGGCTGGCACAGGCTGGGAACGTCCCCTTATCCTGCAGCATGGATACATCCTCGGCAGCTAACTGGTTCCCTTCACCAATCCGCAAATCCTGGGTCTTATTTATGTATAATTGCTTGTAGCCCTTTGGATTTTCTCTTGTGAACTGTGCTACCCTTTACTAATTTTTCTACTGGACCCTTTGGATTTTTAATATCAATTGGTAGCCATTCTTTATATATTAGATAAATATCCACATCTTGTCACAAATATTGTACCTATCTCTGGGCTTTGATTATAGTATTTAGGGTCATAAAAAATATTTTGTCAGTGTCTGGGTGGGAACAGACCTGGGAGGGGGGTGGTTCCCACTCTGTGGTCTCCATTCAGGAACCACAGGAATATTAGGAACTAACACCCATTTTCTCTGCCACCTTCCAGCACACTGCACCACTGGCCTCTGATTGGCACCGCTGTTTCACCAGTTACCCCTACTGCTGCAGCAGGTCCCACAGGCAGGGCATGAGCCCAGTCCTCTGCTATTCAAGTTGGTCCATCTAAAGGTAGATGAGTTTCTAGACAACTCATTTTTCTTCATTTTAAAGAAGCTGCAAGATTAATACATATAGACTCGTGGATTTAGAAGTACACCCTAAAACTGTTAATTACACCTTCACTCCTCCCCCTACACTACCCTCCCAAGGTCAGCAATCTGCAGTATATTCTTCCAGACAAATATGAGTTTCTGTGCATGTTCTGAAATTTGTGTTGTTTTAACTTCTTCAATTAGGTAGATGTTAGACCTATCTTAAACTTTTGGACAGCCACTTAGATAACCAATTGTTTAGCTTAAACAATAAGCCATTTCCATCTATGAACATTTAAATTATTGCCTTTGTTTTGTTATAATCAAGCTCTGAAACTATTCTTAAGGATATCTAATGCATTTTTATTCTGTGCAGGTATTTTTATTCCTAAAGTGATATAATACATACTTTAAACTTTTACACATATAGGGAACACTGGAGAAATTATAAAAAAAGATGATAGCAAAAGTGAAAATTTGGCATGATATAATATACAGTATTAAATAAATGAAGAACATGAAATTATGTCTGTAATATTATGCAAAATGTAGAGAACAACATGCACACTGGTCAAGGATAGAGGAAGCCTATAAATGAACTGAGTGAGGGGGATGGGTTTCACCAGGTGTTTTTTGAGAGCTGCTATAGTCTTGACATTGTTCCAACAAATAAAGGAGCAAAAGCTTACAAGAAGACATGTTTCAGGGTCAAGGATGTGGAACAAGTCATTCTAATTTTACTTCTAAGAATGGTCTCTTTAGCAAGAAGCACCTGTGTCATGAATTAACAGCTCTGTTTAGAAGGGAGGAACCCAAGTCATTTTGGGCTGCAGGATACAGCCATTCCTTCACCTACAGCGGCGACAGCAAACCTTTCAGAGCTTTCAAGAATACAAACAGCCCGCTGTGGCATGTGAGCCTGTGAGCCGTAAGTTCACCACCACTGAGTGTTGACAGCCTGAGCCTCAGGGGTGACAGAGCCACTATAATATCTGCTGGCCACAGGCAAGTGACCCATACTACCAGGCCAAGCCCAGAGACCCTAACTGTTCCAAAACCTGAAAAACCCATTTATATATTTTGTCATTCTACTGGGTCATTCTATTAAGGTAAATGATTCCACTGCTTTTTTTCCACCTAAATTAATAAACCATTGTTTTGGTTGGATGGGCAAAAGCAATTTGAGGAATATTAGATAAAAGAACTCAGTGACAAAGACCCCTGATGGGATATCACCAGGAGACCCACTTGACGCAGACATGATCTGCTAGATGCAGAGATCAGTATGTGTAAGCCTCCAGGTCTCTCCCTGAGGCCTGATCAGTTACTAATGGGGTTTGGGGGTCAGTGAGACTGTAGGGGAGAAACACTGATGCCACCTTGAGCAGGCATCAAGGTCAAGCACACGTGAAGCTGTGTTATGCTGCACAGAGAAAGATGTGATGTCACTGCCGAGGTATTCTTGCCCCGAATCCAAATGTCAGACAAATCCAAATTAAGATACATTCCACAAAATAATGGATCAGTGCTACTCAAAGGTGTTAAAGTCATGAAAGATATGGGAAGACAGAAAAACCACTCTTGCCTGGAGGACACTGAGCTGATATGAGAACTATATGCCATGGGGGACCCAGTCACAAAAGGGCATTGGTGGAGAGCTGGCGAGATACAGTCTTTGTTTGGGCCTTCATACTGCACTAGTGTGAATGTCTGTGCTAGGCACTCTGTGGTCATGAAGATGTTAGCATCAGGGGAAGCTGAATGAAGGGTATATGAAACTTTCTGCACTAATTTTGCAACTATTTTGTAAGTCTTAAAATTAGTTTGATATGATTTTAAAAATTGACTCTCAAACTGTGCAAGCTGACCTCCCCACAGGAGCACAGTCACTACCAGCTCCAGGGAGGAGTGAAGGCTAGGGCTCAGGGCAACCTGGGGAAAGCCTTGGGGACCAACTCCCAGCTAAGGAGCCAGAGAGGCAACCCCTGGTCTTCTCAGGCACACACAGGGAACATTCTTAAAAGAAAGGACTGAAGAAACATCTGCGACCATGTTAAACATACCTGCCTGACTGTGCTCATGGTACAGAGAATGCCAGGCATGTCCTGGAGGAGTGCCCAGCTTCCAAGTGCCTGCCCAATACCTGCACCCCATTTGAACAAGACCTCTGCTATACCCAGGGTAACCTGAGAGCTAACAATCCCAGAGTCAGGGACAAGGTCTCCAAAGCCACCAGTCTTGGCTTCTGAGGTGACTGGCCTCCCAAGGCTGAAAAGAGTGAGGGGCTCAGGATAATGCCTGCAGGCACCCCAAAACCTAGTGGTATTTTTATTTTTTAAATGTTTTCCCCTCAATTCATCTGCCCTCATTTCTCTTCGAGTACCTACTTTGTCAGAATAAGCCTACAAGTCAGTGAGCAAAGAGGGCAACCTCCAAGGCCAGGCCCAGCTTCAACCCCACCCAGCCTCATCAGCTGGGGCTGTGAGCATATGACTTAAGACTCAGTCTCAGTCCCAACCTGTGCAAGGGCCATGTGCAGCATCCATGTTTCCTACAGGGCTCCTCCAGATTGTGTGTGCAAGCCCTGTGGCCAGCAGGACCAGCTCTGCCCTGTCTGCAGGCCACACATACCATGCCTCTAGGTGAAGGCAGGAGTTTACAGAGTTCCTCCTTTTTCTTCTTCAGCATCTGGGCCTGCTCTCTGCATTCCTGCAGGGCTCGTTTGTCTCTGTAGAAAATACATTTTTAAATTAATGTCATAAGCTTCGAGCACCTTCAAGCAAAGTTACAAGGATTTATACCTGTCATTTTCAGCTTCGTGCAAACAGCATTTTTCCTCCTGCCTGCTCATCCCCAGAGGGCATGCATGAATTTTCCCACACATTTTTGGCAGAGTTAGGAACAGCAGATTCCGACCCAAGGCCCACTGTGTGTCTGTGTGTGCCAAGCAGCCAAGCATCCCCAGGCCCTAGTGCCTGAAGCCCAGGGTAAAGGTGCTGGACCCTCTCTGGGAAGGGAATCAGCTGGGCACTGTAAGCACCCACATCAAAAGCCTTCAGGTGCTTGACTAAGGAAGGTTTGAAACTCACAAGTTGACTTCTTGCTAGATATTTGCCTTCTGCTTTAAAAACTGAGCATCTCCAGTCCTTCCCAACTCCCCAGGCAGAATTCCTGATACCTCAGGTAGTGCCAGGCTCCTTTACGTGGTCTTGACCTGTGGCAGAGAGCTCCTTACAAGGCCCACAGGAAGGCTGTGGCTACACAGGAGGGAAGAATTTCTAAGCTGTCCATAAGTTTGGGAATGGGGCCCGGCCTAGTACACCCTAAAGCCACCGCTGCAGCCCCAGGGCCCACCTGCCTGTCTAAACTAACTCCTGCTCTCAGTTCATGTGCTTGGCTTCCTTCCCTCCTGCCCTGAGATCCAGCCTCTTCTCATCACTCCTCCTCAGCAGACATCTGGACATTCTCCCATGTGCATCCTGGCCTTCTGCCCACCCATCACCTCCCAAGCTCTCTCCTTGTGGGCACAGTAGCTCAGCCCTTCTGGGCTCTGCCTCCCATGCCTCACCTCCTGTGCCATCAGAACTGTCCCCAACCTTCCAGGGCTCCAACCTCAAGGCACAGGTCTGAGTGTTTCTTGGCAGTTCCTCTCAGGTGAGGCCATGTTTTCCACATGTCTGGATGGGTCCCAGACCCCAGCTCCAGCATGTTGAAACTCCCTCTATCCTCTATGCAGCTCCTGGACAAGGGACTCCACGTAGTGTCTGTCACCTCTCGGTTACACAGGACAGGAAGGGTATGCTTGCCCCTCAGAAGGAAAGGGGATAACATCCTTAATTAGGTGACATGAAGGGGGAGGGTTATGCCTGGAGTCTTGAACCACACTGCAGAGTTCCTATGGCTATTCAGCAAGGAGCACAAAGCAAGGTCTCTCAGAGCTCGAGGCAGGGTGAAGAGGTTTTATGTGCTCTTTGTATTCAAACTATTTTTCTCAACAAAACTATGTGACCTATTACTGAAGGAAGACAACCAACTACAAGTGTGTGTGTGGGTGCCAGTGCTGGCTGATACACTACCACAAATGCTGCCTTGTGAGCAGTCTATACCCACTGGGTCCCAAATAAACAGACGCACCTTCCCATGGACAGTGTCAGGAGTGCTTATTCACAGCTGGGCTCTAAAAGGCAGAGAAAAAGAACCATAGGGTGGTACACAGCCAGGAACCCCCAGGCCCTCTAGCACACCATGGAAGGAATGACTGCTGGAAGCCAGGAGAGAAGCTGGAGTTGGCAGCGTGTGGGCTGTAGCCAGTTCCAGGAAGCTCACAAAGGAGCTGGGGAAATAAGAATCTACCCTCATTCTCCCCATTGCCCCCACTGCCTGAGGAGCCTCTCACTGGCTGAACCCCACCGTGAGGTGAGGGGCACAGAGGCACCATGGATGTGGTCCATGTCAGTGACCTCCTAGGGCCTGGAGCAGAGTGCAACTGGGTGATGAGAAGAGTGGGAGGGTAGAGCAGAGCAGATGCTGAGCTTGGGCCTAGGGAGCCTCCTGACAGCAAGTTGCCCTACACGAAGCCAAGGGCAGTGGGTGTATTAGTGTGGTCAGCAACACAAGAGTGAACTCACTGATGACTATGTCATTTCTAAATAGCACTCCTCAGAAAAGGACAGGAGGTCAAGCAGTGTCCAATGAAGAGGAATGACTGAGGAAGACCAAGAAACTAGGGAAAACACAAGAAGGCAGGCAAGTATGGCGAGAAGGCAGGGCAGAGAACTGCACAAAGGATGACTATGATGACCCACGCCAGCCTAGCCAGGAGGCAGCCTTGGAGGGTGCGGAGCAAGAGCTCACGTGCTTTAGTCACATAGGGGAGTACAGCGTAGCCAGTTTCCAGGTGAGGGAAACAGATCCTGACCCAGGACCAGGGAGAAGTGAACCAAAGACCTCGCCTGAGGCCTGGTGATCCAAATGTGGCTCCAGCCCTCAGTCCCACACCATCACCAGTGGAGAGCTGGCTGTGGAGAGACCTCACCCTACTCTACGGACATGCCTCCTCCGCTGCTCCATCAGAGCCTGTTTCTCGCGGAGCTCTTTGAGGGCTGCCACTCGACGTTCTTCAAGTCTTTTTGTTGGAATCATTGTTTGGTAAGGCGATGAGAGATCAGGTAAGATGTTCGTGAAGGAGGGCCTCTTCCTTCTAAAATTACAATGCATTTATTTAACTATGAAACAAAACTGTAGCTATTCACATCCACATGAGCTGCTCTGTTACAAAATAAACACCTAAGGGCCGGGGATTTAGCTCAGTGGTCTCGCTGCCAGCTGTGCAAGCAAAGGACCCGAGTTCGATCCCGGTACCAAAAAAAAAAAAATTAAAAAAAAATAAACACCTAAAAACTTAAAAGGCATGGCTATAGATCAACTGCACTTCAGAAAGATGGTAAAGATTACAGAGTATGGTCACTCCACAGAAAGCCATACTATCAATCTGTGTTGATTCTAGGAAATACTATGAAGACAGATTACAATAAATGACCACCACTGAACGCCAGCTACTTCTTAGGAAAAGATGTTCTTAAATCATTCCTAGGAAGCAGCTTACAGAATTAGCAAGTGGGCCTGAATGAATGGGCAGGCTCAGCCTAGCTGCCTCAACCTCCTGAGCCACCCAAATAAATCTCCAAAGGCTGGGATCTGGTATTTAAATCTGATGTACTGATAAAATTGTAAAGTACTATTAATAAGCTTACCATGATTTACTTGGATAAATCATTATTATTATTCATAACAGTAAGTGAAGGAAGGAAGGAAAGAGGTTTCTAAATAGCAGGTTAGAATATTCCTGTTCACTCAGTGTGTGCCTACGCTCACTAAGAATATTCCAACAGCTCCAAAGCCTCTGAGGCCACACTGCAGTTAGAAACCTGCAGTGTATGCTGCCAGGACTTCCAAGGTTGTAATCTGTCAGTAATGCTTCAAGGTTTTTTTATTTTTGAAATGATTAAACCTACAAGGCAGCTGAAAGATCAGTGCCATAATCACCAGCCACCTTCTGTGCAGATCCACACCTTCCCCTTCATACTGCCTGTAGCACCTGTGAACGGGTTCCCAACAGCCCCCCCCCCATAAGGTTTTAAACCACAGGTAGACAATGCATTTGTTCCCGCTGCCCTGGGGCTAGCTGTGGGGAACCAGAGACCACTGTTAACTCTCCACTGAGAGCTGTTGGGAACGTCCTCCTGCACACTGCCTCAAGGCCCCCAGCTGTTGCCTGGTCGCCCTGCCCCTGTCTTTGCACAGCCTACTGATTGCTGTGTACAGGAAGCTGGACTGTGTGAGGACACTTTAGGAATATGAACAACATTTTTAAACGATGCATCCCAGGGCCTTCTGTAATGGATCAAGAACAAAGACTGATAAGAACATACCTGATCACCTGGGGACAGAGCATTTTCCATTCAGCTTCTATGATCAGGAACACACAATGCTCCTTTTTCCTTCCTCCCACCAGGCTGTGCCATTCCATGGCTCTGATCTCCTCAGAGCCCATCAACCTGGACTACTTCCCCACAGGGCCCACAGACCATAGTGTCACTAGACTACCTCTTTCACATGCCCCAAGCTAGAGGAAGTCACTGGACAAGTGTCTTCTTTTATTTAGAGAGGGGATGTTTAAGGCAGTCTTGCTGTGTAGCCCCAGCTGGCCTTGAACTCATGATCTTCCTGCCTCAGTGCTAGGATTATAGGCATGTACCCCAAACCTGACAGGAGAAGGTTCTTGAGGCATTCCTAGAAAGCTAATCTTAAGGACTGAAAAACAAACAAATACAAACAAAAAAACTAAAGTCAACAGCTTCAATTTACAAAGTATGAGAGGCATACTAAGAAAGTATCCTCTTTTATTTAAAGTTATACATTCTGTTCTCTGGAATGTTCCACTTGACTCAAAACCTTGAGGGGAGTTATTGCAGCCGCGGTTGGAGCCTTCTAACCTGAGATCTAGATGTCTGTGGATATCTTTCCATCAACAAATCCACGGTGTACAACCCTGGGCAGTTTTAGAACAGTATATAATGGAAACCTCTTGGGAGCACTTAAAAGTACACCTATGGGGCTGGGGATTTAGCTCAGTGGCCACCTGCCTCACAAGTGCAAGGTCCCAAGTTCGATTCCTGGTACCAAAAAAAAGTACATCTATAAAAAATGAATACTAGACTCTGGGAGGCTGAGACAGGAGCATCACAAGTTTAGCCTGGGAAATTTAGTAACTCAGTGACACCCTGTCTCAAGATAAAAATAAAGGTCAGGCGGGCATGGTGGTGCATACCTGTAATCCTAGCACTTGGGACACTGAGGCAAGAGGATCACTGAGTTCAAGGGAAGCCTGGGCTACACAGTGAGTTCAAGGCCAGCCTGAAGTACATAGTAAGACCTTGTCTCAAAAAAAAAGGAGGGGGCACTGAGGATTTAGCTCAGTGGTTCGGGCACCTGCCTCACAAGCACAAGGTCCCAAGTTCGATCTCTGGTACCAAAAAAAAAAAAAAAAAAAGGCTTATTTGTAGCTCAATGTGAAGGCTGTAGGTTTAATCCCCAGTACTGTAAAACAATGATATCAAAAATAAAACAAAGCAAAAAAACTGAATAAAGTACAGGGTCAGCTATTGTTTCTTGATCACTTAAGACTATCTCCAAGTATAGCCATCTGGGTCACAGTGTAAGGTCACATGCTGACACAGATCTAATTATTTACACATTTTATTTATGTTATATATGTAACTCTCTTGGCTAATTAGGGATGCAGGCAAATGTACATTCAAATGTAGGTATGTTCTTAAGTATAAAACCTATGACTTAAAATAGTAAAATTTTAGGTATTGTCAAGTTAATACTTCAGAACATTTACTTTTTTGGTGAATATTCATTATGATTCTTTACTTTTATTTTACTTTACTTTTTCTGAGTGTAACTATATGGCCCATTCAACACTGGAAAATATGTAGCTGGTCAATGAGCAGACAAAATGGAATAGTTTAGTGAGTACCCACCAAGAAGTGTAACTAGACAAACATGCTTATAAACCCATTAATGCTAATTTCTTGCACCTAGAAAGGAATAGGAGACATTTCATTGTGCTTATTTTTTAAGTTGTCTAACAGAGCACAAGACCTCTTGAAGTAGCTGCTTGCTGGTGGTTTAGAGGCAATGACTGGTTCATTTGATTTCTCCCAATGAACTTTTACCAGCCCCACTCTAGACAAGCTCTGTAATGGACACTGAGGGTATAAATCCGTAAACACTGAACCAAGACAGGGCTGGATGTGACTGGATGTGTGTGGAGATTTGCATTTGCTATATGAGCTCAGCAGAAGACAAGTAAGAGATCCAGATCTTTAGGATATCAGCAAAAGAAGGTCCTGCTCTGATTTTTTTTGGGGGGTGGGGAGTTACCAGGGATCGAACTCAGTTCCTTGCGCTTGCGAGACAGGCAGTGGAAACACTGAGCTACATCCCCAGCCCGGTCCTGCCCTGATTTTAAAAGCTCTAACTTCAGTTTTCATGTTGCTTGTCATATACATCACCCTACAACCCTACAAACCTTGAGAAGCTGCATCCTTAGAGAAGCCATGCTCTGCTGCACAGATCCACAGGAAGGTCAGGATGGCTAGGACTCCTTTCTGCACAATAAGCTGAGGAGGGAATTCCAGGGGGCAATGTCTTAAGTCCAGTGCCCTTAGTGTGGCCACATTCCCTGCAACAGAGGAGAGAAGCCTCAGTGCCTGCATTCTATTCTATGGAAAAGATACCAGGAGGAAGTGGGCAACTGTTCTCACATTTAAAAACCATTCTAGTCAGTATTTGGGATAAAGTTGGACATTTGAGGTTTTCTTTTTAAAAACTCTGCAGTGGGGGCCCGGGGATTTACCTCAGTTGTTTCACCGCCTGCTGTGCAGGCACAAGGACCCGAGTTCTATCCCCAGTACCAAAAAAAAAAAAAAAAATCATTCAATCCAAAAATTAGAGAGAAAAAATATTAAACAGAACCTCAGAGACATCAAGTTACCCAGGATATACTATATAATGAGAAACAAAAGAGGAAGGAGCAGGAAAATATGAGCAAATCAGGGTCAAAATGTACCAAATCAGATGATAAACATTAATTTACATATCTATGAAGCTTAATGATTCCATGGATAATAAGCCAAAAAGATTCACACTGGCAAAATGCTGAAAGAGAAAAATGCATAACTGCATAAACAGTGAGGGAAAGCAACTCATGCCACTCAAGGAAGCTACAACAGTAAGATTAACACCTGCCTTCCAATCAGGAACAACTTGGCCAAAAGAAGGTGAAGTAGGCCATTCAAAGTGCTGAGAGAAAGAAATTCCCACTGATCAATCTCTCCATACCCAGCACAATGATCATTCAACAGTACAGGTGGGAATGGAGGCAGTCCAGTATTGACACAGGTACAAACAGGAATTCTGAATGGACCTACAGCAACTTCTTAAAATGATAGTAAATAACTCCATCCCACCCCTCATCCCCAATCTCAAGGCCAGTTGAAAACCACAGAGTTGAAAGGATGGGTTTACCTGACTTTTTTTGTTTTGGTACCGAGGATCGAACTCAGGACTTTGTGCTTGCTGGGCAGGTGTGGCACCACTGAGCTACATCCCCAGGCCCAAAAGGATGAATTGAAAGGCCAGTTGAACCAGCAGAAGACAGAGTTAGTGGACTCAAAGGAATCCAACAGAAAATAATATGAACTGGAATACAGAGAGAAAAAAGAAAGAAAAAAAAGAGTATACAAGACATGGGCAGTATCACAACTTACATGCATCTAACTGGAGCCCTGGGAGGAAAGAGAAAAGAGAAAGAAATAAATAATGACCTGGAAATTTATAAATCTGATTAAAGACATTAGTAAATAGATTCAAAATGCTCAGTGAATTCCAAACAAGGTCAACACAAAGAAAACCAGATGAAGGAACATCAGAGTCAATGTATTAAAAGTAAAACATGAAGAGAAACTTTGACCGCAGCCAGAGAGAAGACATGTTAAACTTTCAAAAGAAAAATAGAAAGACTGAGTTTTCAGTGAAAATAAAAGCAAGAAGATAAAATAAATACATTGTTTTAAAGTAGTGGAAAACCCCTAAAATCTAGAAATTCTATACTCAGCCAAAATATCTTTCAAAATTAAAGAAATAATAAAGATGACTTTAGAAAAAAACTAACTAGAATAATTAGTCACCAGCAGACTCAACAGCAATACTTCTGGAGAGAAGCTTGAGACCAGAGTGTAGCCCAGACAGAAGCAGAAACTTTGGGAGAAGTGCAAACAGCAAAAAGCATGAACAAGGAAGGAAATAAGAACAAGTACTGATGGTTTTAAAGTGCTCCTTGGATCTATATTACATATAAAAGTAAAATACATGAAAACAATGCCAAGAATGCAGTAAAGAAGTAATACAGTTAAACCTTTGTAAGGCTTCCTGTTTGGGAAGTACATTTCAGCTAGACTGTAGTAAGTTAAGGATGTGCAATAAAATCTTTAGGCTAATCACTGAAATAAAAATATAAAACAGTGCAATGAGGAGTTCTTCCTCCAGAAAAGGCAAATCAATCTAATCAGATTGAATCTTCTAGAGATAACTAGACACTGGGCAAAAAGTAAAAACTAACTACATATAGGTAGCAGGGCAACAAAAACCATACTGAACCTAGTGGAGGGATGATTCAAGACCAGAATGATAGTGGATGAGTTTAATACAGGAGGGATTTCTGCCTGTGGGAAGGCTCAGAGAGAGCCATTACTGGCACCTATGATGTGGACAGAAATTTGTACAGTCTTAACGACTTGAAGGGCTAGAGAGAGCTCAGAGCTAAGTGAAGGCATAAATTCCAGAAAGAAAACAGATGTGGAAGAACTCTAATGCTATACATATAAAGTCTACACAAAATTCTCCATTGAGTTTTGAACTTCACTAGCATGGGCAGACTCCAAGCATCCAGCCAAGACTAAAAGGACTGAAGAGAGATTTACTTACTGCCCACTGCAAAAGAGATAGTTTTGAGTCTCAATCCTGTGAATTTAAGTAACTTTTAAAAAAGAATGTAACAAAACATACCCCCCACACACACACATATACACACATACACAAATAAAGGGCAAAATAGAAGACAGATAAATAGGAAGTACGGAGAAGTTCAAATCATTCCCCAAATTACCTATCCATTGTTTCAAAAATATTTTAATATATAAGCTAATTGTTCCATTTATACTACAAGTTTCTTAGTTCATTGAAAAGAAAGTTTTGTGCTATTATCTGTTTCTTCTTTGTAAGAGGGAATCCTTTTTGGCTATGTTTTGTACTCCGAGTAACTATTTTTATTCTCATTATTTTGTTGTAAAATTTTGTTTTATTTTTTAATAAAACAAAAGAAAATGTGAAAATAAACCCTGCTGGGCATAATGATACATACTAGTGATCTCAGCCCTTGAGATGCTGATACAGAAGGATCATGAGTTAGAGACCAGTTTAAGGTAAGCCTGCCTGGGCTACACAGTGAGACCCTGTCTCATAAACACACACACACACATACACACACGCGTGTGCACATGTGCAAGCACACCCCAGAATCTCTACAAAGTGTCTATTACAATGTGCAGTATATGGTCTAAAATGACTAGACATATGAACAAACAGGAAATTGTGACTCCTTTCTGAGAGAAATTTGAGACAAAGGGTTCACTATGAAGACCAACCATGAGATAATGCAGGTTAGCAGATAAGAATTTTAAAGCAGCTAATTTTAAAATACTATAAATATTAGCCAGGCATGATGGTGCACACCTGTAATTCCAGCACTTGGGAGGCTGAGGCAGGAGAACTGTCACAAGTTCCAGGCCAGCCTGGGCTATATATAGTGAGTTTAAGGCAAACCTGGAATGAATAGCAAAACTCCGTCTCAAAACAAACAAAAACTATAAATCTTAAAAATTGTTTTTTCTCTTAATTTCTTTAAAATATACATGACTGCTTAAGTTAAAAAAATAACATTGTACTGTGGGTCTAAAACATACAGACATAATGCATAGGAAAACTACTGCATAAAGAAGGAGTGAAGTAAGTGTTTTGTTTTGGTTTTTTTTGGTACCGAGGATCGAACTTGGGTCCTTGCACTTGCGAGGCAGGCGGCCAAATCACTGAGCTAAATCCCCGGCCCTGAAGTAAGTGTTTTTATACAGTTACATTTTATATGTTATGGTACAATGCTTATGCTAAGAGTGCATTTTGTAATTCCTATTACAACTATTAAACAATTAAAAGAGTGTTGAAAGTTATAACTAAAAAATAAAATGCAATCTAAACAAATATCCAATCAATACAAAGTCATCTTTTCATTTGTGGTATTCTGGTAAAAACCACATTGTGGTTTTAATATGTATTTCTCCAAAGGCTAATGACACTGAGGAATTTGGCATCTACTTATTGAGCATCTGATATGTATTACAGTAGCACTCAAACCCTCTTATGTTTATTGCCTGCATGGTATGTATTTCCATTCTTTTACTTTCAACCTATCAGGATTCAAGCTATCTGGATTTTTAATACATTGTGAGTAGGAAGTATATAGTTGGTTTTCATCCAGTCTGACAATCTCTGAATTTTAAACAAAATCTTAAATTAGATGTCAGTAAAATAACGATAACTGGAAAATCTCTAATTGTAAATTAAGCAGCACACTGCTAAGCAGCCCACGTGTCAATGTGTACCAGAAAAAGATTTTGAGCTGAATGAAGAAAACATTGTAAGTCAAAACATGTAAGGCAGTGTTTAGAGCAAAATTATAGTTGCAAATACATATAGTAGAAAAGAAAGATTTAAAATCAAAACCCAAGTTTCCAACTCAACAAACTAGAAAAAATAATAAATCAAACTTAAAACACAAAAATGATAGCAGAAATCTGAGATAAAACAGATGCATAATGTAGAAAATTATCTTCCTTTTTATTTATAGTAGGGATAATGCACAGAAACAAATGAACTATAGTTATATGTCCATGTAGGAAAACCTCAAAAGCATAGTGGTGAGCCAAGAAAGCAAAGCACTAAGAATATAGATGGTATGACACAAAGTTGAAATGAAAGCAATGTTTAGGGACACAGAAGTGGTGCAAGTCCCATTTAGGAAAGCAAAGTGACATCATGGGCACGTACATAGCCCAAAGACACAGTGACATCAAGACTCTTTAGGCTGTGCTCTGTGTACACGGCACTTTGTTCTCATGGCTCCTCAATGCTTATATATCTTACCTGCAGATATGCACATCATACAGTGTTAAAAGTTCCTAAGAGAATCCTAGAATGGAGATAGAAAGCATTTTAATTATCATTTAGCCTACTCTCCCATGTCACATCTGTTATTTCCATTACAAGGTCCAGTGACTCCAAAGACAGCATTTTAAAATCACCTTTTATTTTATTGTTTTAACACTTACCCAGCTCCATAGGTAACATTTTGATAGGATTTCTTTCTAAAAGCAAAGTTTTCAAATGCCTTTAAAACAAAACAAAAAAATAACTTAAAGAGCAGTAAAATAACCATCCATAAAATATATCATCAAATCTCTTCATTTTTTTTCTCTCTCAGGGGACAAGTGCAATAGGGGTGTACCACATAAGTTCACAATACGTATATCCCATTAGCTAACATACAGAGCCAGGTGAAGCTCTCTCAGCCTTGGCACTACTGACATTTGAAACCAGGTAATTCTTAGCTGTTGGGGTTTGTCCCATGCACCTTGGGTATTCAGCAGTATCTTTGGCCTTTCCTCACCAGATACCAGTGGTGCTACCCACCCACACCCCAGCTGTGACAAGCACTAATGTCTCCAGACAATGCCAATGGTTTCCTGGGGACAAAAGCAACTCCTGCTGAACCACCATTGAGAACTCCTGCTCTGGGCTTTTATATCTTTAGGTTAAGACTGCCACCTCAATGCATACCAGTATTTCCAGAGATGTTTGGGAGATTTTGCTGCAAAGGATATCGCACAAGCTCAGAGATGAATTATTTGCACAGTGGGACCTCTGAGGGTCCCTTTTCTTGGGCATCCCTGGCAGAGGGCAAGACCCCTGACACCTGGCCAGTCTCTTCTGCTACAGCAAGGCTTCGCTGAGAGACTGTGAAGAATAGCTGCTGGAAACCACTACACCTTTTAGCCACCAGGGCTGACTTGCTGCTTGTGCCACTGCCACTGCAGCGGAGAACAGGAACATGCAGGCAGTCTGGGTACAAGCGCCCGGCACAGAAGAGAAGCCCCCACTGCTACAACAGCACGCCACCCTTAGAGAAAAGCCCCCACTGGCATTTTTGTCATGGCGTCATAGGAACCACATGTGGTCCTGATTTGTGGAAGGCTGGATGGCACCAGCAGGCCCAGGTACCATGGGGGAGCTGTAATGTGGCTGGAAGTAAGTCAACCCAGGCCCTACATCTGCAATTTTTCCTCCTCAAAAAACCTCTCACAGGAGGACAGTCACATTTGACAGACACAGCTGGGCACATTCACGTTTCAGAAATAAATGAGCACGTTAGAGGACGGTGTTGTCTGACGTCTCATTCTGCCTTGGAGAGTGAAACTTCAAACCACATCATAGCTAACCAGGGTCTCAAAGGTTTGAAATACACAATTTCACACATACAAAACTGAGACTAGCATTTTACTTAAATTAAGTCTAGTGGTTTTTTTATTGCAATACTACAGGAAAATCAGATAAGGATTAGACAATTTTTTTTTTACATACTTGGTAAAAGGCAAAAGACATATGATCTGAAGCAAAACCAGAGTATGACATACTTTCTTGAGTTTTCCTTACTAATGTTTTTAAGGAACAAATTTTATGAAGAAACCTTTTCTTAATGTGCACAAAAATGAATCATCTCAGTGTTGCTATCTCTGCTCATTGTTTTTATTTAGCTCCCTTTTAATTCTGCTCGTAGAGGAACAGCCAGCAAGTTTCTATAAGGCCAACAAACAGGGGCCCTCCAGACAGGATGCCAGAAGATGGCAGCAACACACCCTCGGCTTGTCCAGTGCCAAAGCCAAGAAAACTCTAGGCCACTTGGGTTGTGGTTTTTGGGGTGTGGGTAGGAGGATGTTTACAAAATATTAAATTAAAAGTATATAAGGGATGTCTTATATAATAGTATACTAAAATATTAGTGTTCACACTTTAATGAATTCATTGTTAGTCCCTTATAGTCTATCAGTAATTTAAAGCTTACTCATCGATTATTTCATTTTACTGATTTTCAATTGAACATATACATTTATATGATTGAATTGGACTTGTTTGCCTTAGGAAGCAACTGATCTAATTTTTTAAGTCTTCCCTCTCTGCTAGTAAGCTCACATGTCTAAAACACCAAGAAGGGGAAAACACTAATAATCATTGTTTTAATTATGTTTTTTGAGAAGTTTAAGGCTTTTTTAATAAGCCCATAATTACTTAAAATTTCTAATTAATATGTTTCAGCTCTTCAGCAAGCTGATTCGATTTTAATATAACGGTTTATAAATCATAGGCCAAATTATATCTTAAACAACACAAAGAAGCTGGTTTTGACTGGCAAAATCGAAGACTTCCAAAATTTGAGAACTATGCATTTATTTTAAAAGAAGTGGTACTTACGGGAATAGGCTTTAGTTTAGTTTTACTCTTGAGAAGCAATTACTCTCCAGAACTGAGTGCTGAGGTTAAAATAATTTGTGGACACAAAGCATGCAGTTATCCCAAACACAGAAGATGATAATTTGTGAGGCAGAAAGCCTTCCCTAGCCCTGGAACTGCAAGTTCAGAGATTCGTGAGGACTCCTGGGCACATGTGAGGAACAGGGGGAATAGCCTGGAGATCCCACTCAGCTCTTGCCCCACACACAACTGGTGACAGGGTACCTGAAGCACTGTTCTCTGGGCCAGGTCTATTTGTGACCACCCTTTAGACCCCAAGGTGCCCAGAGTTCCAGGAAGGTTCCTAGTTGTATCTCCACCTGCCTCGACACTAGCTTATTGTCAGAGTAAGCTGCTTCCTTGCAGAACCAGAGACTATGGGGAAGATGACTCATGGGGCAGACAACTCACTGTAATTCAGGGCTAGTTAAGGGCTTTCAACAAGCCTTAATCTGGTGCTACACAGTGGCCTACATGACACAATCACTGGGGACAAATTACTCACAGAGGAACTGGGGTCACCCTTGTATACCTCTGTTCCTCTCTCACCCCAAATCCAGCCTGGACCCTGCCAGCTCTCTAGTCCACGTGAAGCTCTACCTTGGCCAAGCTATCACCTCATGCATGGATGGCTACAGTGGCCACCCAGCCTGTCTTTCAGTATCCACTCTCATCCCACAGGCTCCTTTCCTCACAGGGTGATCTTAGGCCAAGTCCAATTCCATCCCCTCCACTCAAGGCCTCCTATGACTACCCAGTTCTTTCAAAATAAATATCAAAGTTGAGAACATGGGCTCTAAGCTCTGGTGACTCTTTTTACCTTTGTCTCTTACCATGTCCCCAGGTCTGCTGAATTACACTGGCCTCCTTGTTTTCTCCAGCACTTGTCAAGCACATGCCTACCCCAGAGCCTTTGAATGTGTTCTTCCCTCTGTACAGATGTACTGCCATTGGAGGAGGATCTGAAGTATTTGCCAAGAGGCAATGACACAACAGTTTCCAAGAGTAAAGAAACACTGACACAAGACCCGGGGATTTAGCTCAGTGGTTCCACTGCCTGCCTTGCAAGCGCAAGGACCCGAGTTTGATACCTAGAACCAAAAAAAAGGCTCAGGGAAGGAACGTGATTCCTTAGCTGCTGACTACGGACCTAGGTAAAGCTGTGACTTTAAAAGATGGGGCAGGATTGTGCCCTGTAACTGGGAGTGTGAAGAAATCCTTGGATTCAGAGAGGCAGGAATATATATAGCAGGACAACAAGCATTGCTTGCTTGGGGGTCTCCAGTTTTTCAAAACAAGAAGAATTTCCCATTATTTGGGGGGAACTAGTGCAGATTACATGGTGCCCACAGGAACAAAGTACTTTGATTTAATTCATCAGAGGTGTTTTTTACTTGCAGGCAGCTTCACACAGGGATAGTCAGAGGTAGAATCAGCTATTACAAAACTAGCATAGACTGTCCAAAGGAACTGCATCCAGCTCCTGGCATTCTGCATGCTACCAAATAGCTTCAGTTATAGTCATGGCTAGGTGTATTTGGTACTTCTGAGCTGGCCCTAAAAAACTATGCAATGCTTCTATTTTAAAGTAAAAACTCATTAAGGAGTAGAAGCAAGGCTGCAAAAGAACAGGCACTTATACATTTTTAAAAGATCATTTTTTTAAAAAAAATCTGGAATATAAACATACAACTTACTTGTGAGATCCAATCCCAGAAGGAAGCGCCTTAATTTTATTATACCGTAGGTCGAGCCAAGTTAGGTTTGGCAGTAACTGAAAGAAATCTTTAGGAATCATGCAGAGGGCATTTCTCTGAAGATGTAATTCCTTCCACAGCAAAGAAGAGAGAATCAGAGAATGTTCTGTCAACCAACTGAATGTTAAAATGTGATACATGCAAAAAGCACTTCCAGGGCTGGAGATTCAGCTCAGTGGCACTGTGCCTGCTTTGAAAGCACAAGGTCCTGAGTTTGATCCCCAGTACCAGAAAGAAAAAAAAAAAAAAAAGCACTTCCAAAGGAACTACTAACAACTGCAACCACACATCTCAATTTAAAAATAACACTTTACTCTTAAAGAATTTAAACAGTTGGAATAAGCAAGAGAGCCATTTTCAGAGCTGAGAGTGACCTCCTAAATGGTTCATGTGCTCTCCCAAGCATATCAGTTCCTCTATCAAATATCCTCCGACACCATTCTTTCTCTCTCTTTTTTTTTTTGTTGGTACTGGGGATTGAACTCTGGACCTTGCGCTTACAAGACGGGCACGACATGACTAAGCTAAATCCCCGGCCCTCCTTTGACACCATTCTTTTGTTTTTGTTTGTTTTGTTTTGTTTTGTTTTTTAGTACCGGGGATCAAACTCCAGTCCTTGCGCTTGCGCAGCAGGCGGCGAAACCACTGAGCTAAATCTTCGGCCCCTTTGACACCATTCTTAATCCCAATGATTTTAAAAATAATTTATCTTCTTCCTGGGCCCCACATTCAGTGTCACACCTCTCAGCAGCTCCAACTTTCTGCTGAGTGAGCTAACAGCAAGAGCCATTGTCTGGTTTGAGGGATTCACCCTAGGTAAATAATCAAGAGGAAACGAAATGACAGAGGCACTAAGATATTTGCTGTGGCATTATTTATGACACACAGCCACACAAAATCATCTCAAGAACCATCATTTCAGGAACAGTTTGATACATCAACTTAGTGGAATTTTTAAGTCATCATCATAAATAAGAGAAGGTAGAAGATAAATTGCATATACACTGAAAATAGAATATATATACAGTTGTTCCCATTTATCCACAGAGGATATATTCAAAGGGGCCCAGTAGATGCTTAAAGCCATGGATAGTACTGAATATACACTATGTTTCTTTTTCCTATATGTACATACCTATGATAAGGTTTAACTTCTAAATGAGGGACAATAAGAAATTAAGAACTAAAAGATTAATTATCAATAATAATATAGAACAATTATAACAATACACTGTAAGTCATTAAAACATGAATTATTTATTTCTAGAATTTTCTATTTAATATTTCTGGATAAAAGGGTTATACAGTATATATAATTTTATAGTCATAGCAGGGCTAGATAATAGGTAATTTTCTACATACCTTCATTGATACTGTTGTTACATGCTGTACATATTAATATACATACATATTTACTTATTAAAATCTATGCCTATACTTACTGAGAAGACACAAAGAGATACTTGAGCACTGACCTTGAAGCCAGACTTCCTGGGTTCTAATCTAGGTTTTGAAACCTACAAGATGTGTGAGTTGTGCAAGTTTCTGAACCTCTCTGTGCTCCAGCATCCTCACCTGAAGACTGGGGGTAATGGGATTTACCTTGCAGGGTAGCAGCAAATGAGCACCTATCAGCCATTATGCTATTATTATGCTATTGTTTACTCAAAGAGCCACCAGGCAGCTCTTTTCCCATCAAAGTTTCACAACACCCAATTCTACCTCCAATCTTTCAAATCCAAATAATTTACAGGCTTCTGAGAAACAGTGATTTTAAAAATTACACTGTTTATATGTTCATTGAGAATAATACATCTAATAAGAAATTGCCAGTCTGTCTGCTGGAAGCTAGCATAGTCTCTGGAAAGCAGGCTGGCCTTATAGGTGCCCAGTACTTACCTCCAGGTACATGAGAATGCACATCTCCATCCACATATATGTGCATACCTCCAGGTACACAAGGACACATATTTCCATGCACATACATGCACATACGTGACCCTTCTTGGGCCTTTGCTGGAGTGGAGATGTTAAGCCTCTGAGGTCTGCTCTTTTCTTCTCCTGCAGCTAATTCTAGTGCTCAGCTTGAAACTACAGGTCCTGAATGCTGGTAAAAGGAATCTCAGAGAGACAAGAAAAATCTCTTTCCTTCCTCAGCACCCTGGGAGAAGCAAGCCTCTGCATCTGAAACTGGTGGGATGAACAGTGTGCTCTGTTCTCTGCCCTTCCTCATAGGCCCTGGGAGTGTGAAGGTGGAGGGTTCTCTCTGCCTCCCCTGAGTATAAGCATTTTTGTAAGAGCTACCAATGACTTCAGGGATTGATGCCAGTATTCACAACCCCTGACAATCTACAACTCTGGTGGTTACCTCACTTACTGATTTGTTGTCATGGTAACAAAACTCATAGTGACATGTGTCTTCCAAAAGATATAAATAGTTATGAAGTTCTGTATTAAGCTTGTAGGCATAAAGGCAACATGAACATCACAGCTTGGCTGAGCTCCTCAGTCAGAGTTGAGAACATTCATTTCATTACAAGTGATACGTGCATAATAGGAGTCCTCATGAGTCCAGTAATGTACTCTTAGAGGTCAGTGTTAATGAAATAGCAAGACCAGCGCTGGCTCTGACAGCAAAAACAGGGCAAATGTAACCAAGCAATAATAGACTTTAGTAGTGTAAGCAGCCACTTAAAATCCAAGAAGGCAGCTTTTGTAAAAGTACTGAGAAATGTCAATCAGTGTCACAACCGTTCCAGACACTGTCCTCATATGTTATTTCATTTTATGGTAACTCCTGAGACTATTATCATTTCCAGATTCCAGATGAAGTCCAATGAGGTTTAAGAAAATTCTGTGATTCTGAGGAATCAGGGGCATTGGTGGGGAAGCACTCTGTTCAGTCTACTATCAACACAGTACTCTAAGGGAACCTTTCTCCAAAAGCACAAGAACAAGACAGTATTTGATAGGTTTTTCCTTGCAGAAGGTGCCTTGCACAAAGGAAATTGGGTGTGGAGCATTAACAAAATACAGAACAGTGACAGAAACAGTTTTTAACTGTTTTAATATTGCTTGGGCTTTTAAAGAGTTTTATGTTTTAAATAAGAGACTAAGGGTGTTTGGGCAGTTGTCTCTACTGCAGGATTTTTGCTTTTGTTTTTGGTTCCAAGACTTTCCCATGAAGAGAGATCACATGAGAGGTGCAGAACGGGCTCCCTCCTTAGATGTACTATTGCTGTCAGTTGGTGTCCTTATCTCAATATCTCTTTGTTGTGATCAGCATATGAAACTCAAATTAAACTTCCTCTGTCTCATTCTGGAATCTCTTCTAAAAAGAAAGAAGCCTACAAATAAAAGTTCAGTGGTGAATTTTCCACTTCTGTCAATGCAGCATCTGTGTCCTAACATCCCCCAAGAAAAAGACCACTTACTTGAAGGTTGGGGATTCTAAAGACCTTTTCCAGAAGGCGCAGACCACTTTGACTCAAGTCTAAAATTGACGAAGATGAAAAGATGATCCCTCTACTATCCTTGTGAACATCTCCGGAGCGGGAGGCTGGCAAGCTCCAGGCTTGACTAGCATTCTCCTTGGGATTATCAGCAACCCCTGTAGGAGCTCGGTAGTCCCAGCTTCCCTCCATCTGTCGCCCTCCAGTGGCTACAGCTCATCCTCCTTAATCTGTAGTCATCTGGAAACACAGCAAAGGGACACGTAGGAGCAATGGCAAATCACACTCACACAACCACACAGACCAAACAGAACAGCTGTGGCAGATCGGAAGTGATTTAACTTGCTCTTTAAAAAAAAAACCTACCGTGGGGCTGCAGATTTAGCTCACTGGTTCCGGCGCCTGTCTTGCAAGCACAAGATCCCAAGTTTGATCCCCGGTACCAAAAAAAAACACCCTATCGTTTAAAATAAACAGTATCATAAACTTGACACATGAATTTGTTTTGGGTTTTTTTTTTTTTTTTTTGGTTTTTTGGTACTGGGGATCGAACTCAGGACCTTGAGCTTGCAAGCCAGCCGCTGGAACCACTGAGCTAAATCCCTGGCCCTTGACCCATGAATTTGTAAAATACAAGAATACACATTCGGATTAAAATTCTTTGCTCCTAGTTAGGAATAGTGGGACATGCCTGTAATCTCAGTTACTGGGGGTGGGGGTGGGGTGAGGCAGGAGGAGTAAGTTTGAGGTCAGCCTGGGCAACTTAGTGAGACCCCGTCTAAAAACCAAATAATGAAAAAGGAAAAAAAAAGCACAAATAACGCACACAACACAAATTTTCCTCCTATCATAAAATTCCAAGATTTTAACTTTTAATCAAAACCTCAACTGCTGAGGCACATTTCCAATTGCAGTTTCACTTTGTGCAGCAATGGAGTGCTACAGCTTTTACATGGATTCGTCCACTGGACACTCCAATGACTGGTACGTGCGTACATTTCTCTCCTGGTAGGAAGGTGGAGGTCCAGTTAGTCAGGCAGCCTCCCCGTAGGTGCACAGGTAATGAGATGCCCAGGTCTGCAGGAGATGCCCAGGTCTGCAGGAGATGCCCAGGTCAGACAAAAAGGCGACTGTCCCAGGCGGCGGGAGCTCTGGGACTTTGCATGGTGGGCGGTTTTCTCGGAACTAGAAGAGGTGTGCTACAAATCCCTCCGCAGGTAAGAGTGAAACAGGAGGCCCCCATGCACCCTGATCACTATAGGCTCCTGGCACGCCCTGACTTGATTTTCCCATCTGGCCCAGCTGAATGAAGCCCGAAGCTTAGGCTCAGGTTCCCAGCCTGAGAAGTGTTCTTTGCCGGCAGACAGGAGCTGAGGCGCCGCATTCCCCTGCCGCCCACCGGGAAGACTCCGTGCCCATACAACCGGTGCACTCTGCCCCATCCTACAGCCGGGCGACCCCGGTCCTGTACCCACCCCACAGCCCAAGGACCCCGCCGCATCCCCTGGCCTGGGCCCGCGCCTGCCGCACCTGGGGCCCCCCGCCTGCTGGCACGCCTGGAGCCTGGCCGCAAAGAATACACACCACCCAACCATGGAGGCCTCTCGACCCCCACGGTAGCCATGGAGATGGCGCCTTACGGAGGCCCGCTGGGGCCACGCCGCGGAGGACGCAGTGCTGTGGTGCACATGCGCATGCGGCCGGTTCTGTAGCTCTGAGGTGATAGAGGCGACAGAGCGCCAAGGAAAGGGTGGGAGGCTAGGCAGGCAGGACAGGAAAGGGTAGGAAGTGGTGAGAGCTTAAGGACTGGGCCGCCTTTCGCGAAGACGACGCAGACGGGCGCGGCAGCATTGTCCACAGCAGGAGGCTCGCGGCGTCAGACAATTTGTCCCCATTCCGTCCCACCGATCCTCCCCGTGGTGTGTGTGGCTGCTCTCCGCAGGTGGCTCGTCTTCCTGGGGCCAGAGGGCAGCCGTCCTGCTAACGCGATGCCCCTGAGCCCTTTTGATGAGGCAGCGTCCTTTCTGCAGGCCCTTTCGGGCCGGTGTGCCTGTCACTGATCTCAGTCCTGCCAGTCGTGACTCCCTTAGGCCCGCCACTCCCACAGCGCCTGCGCAGGCAGAACGCGATGCCCTTGTCCCGCAGGCCACGGAGAGATCAGCAGATATCTGCTCCTGCAGCCTAGAACCGGCACTGACCAGGGCTGCCACTTGTGCTTTCATATCTCAGTAGGAAGCTTCTACCTCCAGTTAGCTGGGAGAGCAAGTAAGGGATCTTGGGACCATCGTGCAACGAGGTAACACATCCCGAAGCCACACAATACCTGAAAGAAAAGGAGTCCTGTTAAAAACAAGGAAAAGGAGTGGCTGGTTACTGAGCAGACAACCAAATGTATTAGCCACATCAGCCACTGAAGGGTAAGATCACCCTGTTTTTTCTCTGTAAGGTAAGCAAGCCCTTTCAAACCCACTCTTCCACTGAAACTGGAAAGGCTAAATACACTAAAAGCAAAAGCACTGGCCTTGGTAAGCAGCTCCATGGTAGAGCACTTAACCACCATGTGAGAAGTCCTGGGTTTGAACTCCATCACTGCAAAACAAACAAAAAAATAGAAAAGAAAGAATCCTAAGATACTGTAGCTAACAAGAGAGTCAATAATGGGGTCAAGAGCAAAGGAATTCCAGAAATTCAGAATTGGTTATGGTGTCTTGTTTTCCCCATGAGCATCTGCCCATCTAGAAGTAGCATTGGAAGGCTAAGCTACTGAGGAAAGCTCTCAAAAGACCAATAACCACAGGGTAAGTTTTTATTCCTAGACTGCCAAGGCTAGGAAGGAACTGGAAAACCCCAGGGGTGGGGTGGAGACCCAAAATGCTGGACTCTAGGTAAAGGGTGAACTGGAATAAGACTAGACCTTGTGAAGACTAAAGCTCAGCTGCAGATCTTACCCGATCCTGATTGGATTGAGATGGTGTCAGGTAAAAGGGCCGAAAACCAAGACCAGACCAGGCCACAACAAGCCTTTATGAGGAGAATAGATCTGTTGGGCTGCCCCTGAACAAAGGAGAGACAAAAGCAATATGGCCGGGGCAGGGAGAGTCTTTTATAGAGACTGGGGTGGGGTTTGTAGGGGCTGAGGCGGGGTTGAGTGAGGTAGTGACTAGGGAATGGAGGAGCCCGTGATGTCACTAGGTGGTAGGAGGTGAGCGAGTATTAGGTTACTTTCTAGGAAGGAGCAGGGGCATGCTGGGAAGAAGGGTTTATTCTTTGGTGGGAGCAATCATCTTGGCATAATGTCACACAGGGGAGGGGCCAAGGCACCATAGGAAGAGGGCAGCTACTATACGTAACAGCTGCTGAGGTAGTGGGAGACCTATCAGTGTTATCTCACTGCTTATGGAAGAGGATGGATATATTGCCTGAGATCTTAAATGAGCCTCACAGTTTCCTAATGTATGATCTGTCATACAAAGGGCAACATCAAGGAATACATGGTTCAACCACAGGCTGGCCCTGGTGGTGCATACCTGTAAAACCAGCACTCTGGGAGACTGAGGCAGGATGATCCCAAGTTCAAGCCCAGTGTGGACAACTTAGTGACTTAGTGAGTTCCTGTCTCAAAAAAGAGCTGGAGATGTAGCCCCGGGTGAAAGCCCTGGGTTCAATCCCCAGTACTAAGGGAACAAAAAGAAAGACACCACAGAAACCAAGCACTGGCCCATCAGAGCTCCAGATAAGGAAGTCAACAAGCATGCACCTTAAAATAATTTTATTGAACACATTTAAGGCAGACAATAATAATAGTGGATAAAGCAAGAATTATACTGGAACTAAAAAAAAAAGGATCAAAGTGGAAGTCTAGAACTGAAAAACAACAAAAAATAACCAGATTGGCTTACTAGCAAATTACTTAGAATTGAAGGGGGAATTGATGGAATGAAAAGTAGGTCAGAAGAAAATACCCCCAAATGAGCAAGAGATGAAGTCTAGAAAACTCAGAAGACACATAGAGACTCACTGAGCAAGTCTAATGTACATGTGGCTGGATGGCCTCTGATCAACTAAACAACACTTCTTTCCTGTGTCCCGTCTGCACTGTCTAGGTGTTACCAGCTATATTTCCTCTAATACTTTTTTGTTTGGTTATAGGTTGACAAAGCAGCCAAAAGACACTTGCAGGATATTTGGAATGCACATGAAAATAGAAGAGCAGCTTCTGGGTGATCTGCAACAAAAACATTGTGATTGCTATAGAAATCCCTTGTCAGAAGGCAGAAAATAGGCTTCCAGGGAGCAGATTAGACCCCTCAGATACCTTTAGGGAAGACGACAGGGAATAAAAGAGACACAGTATTCAAGGTACAAGGGGAGACTGAGAGGAATCTGCCTCTAGTGGACAGGCTCAAAGAGCTGTGCGGTGGACCCACTTATTCAGCAAGAAGCACAAGGTAGGGGATAATGTGTTTTTCCAGGAACAGTGACTGCAGTAAGATTAGGGTAGTAAAATAGGGAACAAGTTTAGCATCTCAAAGGGAGCAAGTTAAGGCCCTTCCCAATACTTGGATACCCACATTTTGTATTGCCCTCAGCAGATACTATCTCGCCTCAGGAGCCCTGTGATTAAGGCTTTGCCAGACACCCAGGAAGTCTGTAACCTTTTGCATACTTCTCTCTTCCTGAGGCAAGTCACCACCAGGCTTTGTGGCTCCAGCCTCCAGACTATAGGACCTGTGGCCTGGCACCCACCAATCTGCATATCATGGCTGATCCTCAACAATAGGCCCAATGGAGTCACTGAAGTATACCCAGATAAATGTTGGAAGATCTTGATTAGATCTCAAGGCCTGGGAATAATTCTTCTGGCTCCTTCCTTTCTCTTACTTTACACTTGATCTTAGCCAAAAGGCCAAGAAGCGGTAAGATTCCCATATTTTAAAAGTCATTGTAGGTTTGTAGCTGGGACATTGTCCAATTGGGCACATTCACACAATATAGAGAAGGTATGGTATGGAGTCACTCCAGAGAACAGCAGTGCTGGTGCTGTAACCAGGCTCAGGGAAGACAGAGCTGAGGTGAGCATCCAGGCCAAAGCAAGGGGACAGGGTAGATAGCAGCTCTGTGCAAAGTAGAAGATGTTAGCACAACTCTCCATTTCTTTTTCTTTTTTTCTTTTTTCTTTTTTTTTTTGATACCAGGGATCGAACTCATGTCCTTGAGCTTGCGCAGCAGGCGGCAAAACCGCTGAGCTAAATCCCCAGCCCCATCTCCCCATTTCTAACAAAGCAACCTTTTCTAACCATTTGAGCCCATTTCCTCAAGTTTTTGTTTCACTTTTTGAAAACATTAAATTAATTTCTGTAGTCAATAGTTAATTATATGTATGAACATATTTTGCCATCTTCCAGTGTTCACTTTTTATCCATCTAAAATGTTTCCTTTGGTAGTTCTTTTGGCAAGTGTTTTTGGACATGTCTCTCTAAAATGTATGAATGTACTTAGTCTTTATTTTGAGCAAATTCTTGAATGATTGTTTAGCTGGTGCAGAGTTCCTTGTTGACAACTTTTTTTTTTTTTTTTTTTACAGTTTGTAAGACATTACTCACTGGCTGCTACTGAGAAGGTTGCTGCCAATCTAACTGTCATTTGAGTGAAGGAAATCTGTCTTTTCTGTGTCCTTGTTCTTAAATTTCACTACAGTGTTTCTGAATGCTGATTGATATACAGTTATGCTACCTGCCACTTGATGTGTGCCTTCTAAGACCTATGTCCTTGATTCTAGGCCCTTCCCAACCTCTCTTCCATCATGTAGCATCCCTGCACACTCTCCTTGATTCTCATATTGGTAGAGCTCATTCAGTCTGTTTTCCATGTCTCAGAACAGCTCTTCCTAAGGTTTATATGTCTGTGTTCTGTGTTCTGGATGGACTATCTTCCAGTTCACTAAATCTGTCTTCACTTTGGTCCAATCAGAGTTTCATGTATTCGTGTTTTTTGTTTGTTTGTATGCTTGCTTTGCAGCACTTGCAATTAAACCATAGGCCTCCAACATCTAGACAAGTACTCTACCACTGAGCTACTGCTGCTGTTGTTTTTTTTATGACCTCACTTTGCAGTTCTTTATTTTTTATATCTATTTGTTCTTATTTTATTTCACCCAGTTTTTATTATCTCTTTAATTTTCATGGATATTTTCTTTTTATTCACAACAAGAATCCTAAACATAATTGTTTTAAATACTACCTAGTTGTTTTAATTTCCAGACTGCTCCATTCTCATAGCATCTGGGCTGGATTCATCTGCTGATCAGTAACACTGTTATTTATTTTCCCAGCATTAGGTGTTCTGGAATAGAGGCCCCCAGGCTTACCCGAAGACTGAACTGTGTTGTCTTCTTCCTGGGCTCACCCTGTCTTGTACCATGGTCCTGCAGGTGCCTTGCATGTTCACAGTGAATGCTCAAGGTTCTTGCTCCCAGTCATGGTGCCAGCCAGGGGCTGAGTAAGGACCTTCCTCTGCTTGATCCTCACATTATTGCAGAAGTTGTACTTTTTTTTTTCTAAGCTTCTTTCCTAGAGGTGGGAGGCTTTTCCCAGCTCCAGTTTTAAGTAATGGTTTCGGCTCTTGTTGCTGGCTCCTCTTGGGGCACTTTATCCCCTCACTCTTCAGGAACAGCATTCCTAGCCACTTTTGCAAATTTCTGTATGGTGTCCTATAGACCCAAAGTCTTGGTCTTCCATCCTGAGTTTGGTTTTTTGTTTTGTTTTTTTGAGACAGTGTCTTTCTATATAGTTCAGATTGGCCTTGAACTCACTATTTAGCCCAGGCTGGCCTTGAACTTGTGGAGAACCTCCTGCCTCAGTGCCTCCTCACAAATTCACCACATGCCTGGCTCTTCCATTCTGTTTTATGTTTCTGGCTCACTTTTGGTCTCTGGGCTGGTTTTTTGTTTGTGTATTTGTTTTTGCAGTATCTTTCAAGACAGTCTCAATGAGGTGCCCAGAGTGCCCTCAAATTTGTGATCCTCCTGCCTCAACCTTCTGAGTACCTGAGGTTACAGACATGTACCACCACACTCACTGGTTTTTAAATTTTATCTTTAAAACATTATCTATTGTAGCCATGGATGGAGAAGATCATGTGAAGACTTCTAAGGTTGAAATTACGTTTCCACCTTGCTCAGAGAAACTTTCAATAAAGGAAAATAAAAGTTTTACTGTTTTAGTTTTTCCTATTTTATACCTTGTTAGGAAACTTCTGTAAGTTGTATTTGGTATTTTCCCAATAATTAATATTCTACATCAAAAGAAAAGCAGCTAGTTAAAAAAGCTTGAAATCTACTTTATAGAAAATTGAACATAAGAGCAATGAACATCTCTAGGTAGGTTTCACAGATTTCAACATCACCTAAAATTATTTTTTAGAAGATTTTCATAATGTCCCTGAGCAGCTCTGCTGTGCTTGTTATGACCATCATCAAACAGCCTGAAATACATGTCTCCCTTCCTTGAAAAGAGTCAGGACTATAAAGAAAAGATGGCCTGTGTTTCTCATCAGCTGAGAGCATAGCACAGGAATGGGTCATGTTAGGAACACTTGGAATGAAGTGCAAAGATCAAAGGAGCTTTGGTCTGCGATACTCTGGAAGAGTGGGGCATATATCTTTGGTGCTTCAGAGAGGAGTGTGATGAATCTTTGCATTTTTCAAATAAGCCAAAGTGGTGAACTCATTTCAATTCATTATCACTCACACTGATGATAAAGTTTTTGTAAGATGACTGTGAGCACTGAGTGAATGATACAGGTGTAGCACCAGTGCCTGATAGGCCAACAAACATCATGTAATTGTCTCACTGATGCTACGAAGACAGGATTGTTACCCTGATTTTACATGAACGAAACTGGGGCAGTTTAGTCACAGGTGAGCTGCAGTGCCCACTGGTAAGCAGAGGAGGCACTCAGGGATTTAACCAAGCTCTGTGCCCTGGAGGCTGTGCCCAGTGTCCAGGCAGCCTACTTCCTCTGGACACAGGGTCTTCCCCAAATCAAGAATTTAAAATAAAGAAACAATTTGTGTATGGGATCCTTTCTGTGTTCCAGAAATCTTGGAAAGAAATACATGGAGACACAGAATTCAGATAAAATAATAAAATTTCTACTCATGAGTGGGTGGGACCTCCAGAAACCAGTCTGGTTAGTATCCTTGCACTCCCTTTTCAGCCTTTCCCTTTTTATATCCTTTTTAGCCATTATCTCATCCCTAGTGGTCTTTGATGTGTTAATACAATTCCAGTTTCTATTTACAAGTCACAGACACAAGATAGGCCATCTACATTGTAAATTCACCCAGCTATTGCAACTTTGTTAGGTTAATGAAGTTACTGGTTAAAGATTCAGATTACTCTCACCGAGAGTTACAGGAAAAGCAAACCTTAAAGGAACACATTACTTATTTTGCTTCTACAACTACCTTAATATTCAATCTAGTAAGTTATCTAAAACTTTTCCCTATCATCTGGAGTTATAGAACCAGTGAGGCTCATAAAATTAAGAGAACTAGTGACAATGACACCACCAAGTGGTCATCCATGGGCACCCAAGGCCAGGTTTGAACATGCACAACACTATTACTAAGGCCTTTGTTTCCATTCCTGATATGTGCCTCTGTCCTGAGCAGTCCCTGAGCTGAGTCTCACTGCCCTTGATTGGGCTGCCGCACCTGTTGTTGAATGCTGGGCTGGGTACATTTGGCACATGCAATTGAGTAATTCTTATGGGGCCTAACTTCAGTCTTGGAGACAGGATGATGCTGCCTGTCTGGGGAAGGCTAGGATGGCAAATTTCCCAGCTGGATAGACTAAACTTCCTCACATAAGCTTCTGCTGAGGAATCCCCAGCAAAAGCAAGTGGCTTTACCCAACTAGATAGTACTTCTTTGATTACCCCCCTCAAAAACTGATATTGTGCTGCAAAACTTGCCTTAGTTTCATATCTTTAAAAATAAATAAGACAGCTATGAAGTCAGTAAGCCTATTTTGAAAAGAGGATTGGAGACTACCAAGTCTAGAGGATGCAGAAAATCAGCTTGACCCCTTTTTCTGAAGACTCTGGGAGTATTTGTATAGAACTGCCTCAGAAGCAAGGGTGGGAGTGGATGCAGGGGGGAGGAGGAAGGATTCTGTTCTCAAACCTCTCTGGTCCGTGACTTCACCTCTGACAAGCCACTGAGGCAGATTTTGCTTTTTAATTTAAAGTAGTAGTTGGTGCTCCTGAGAGGACAATGCCTGCAGAAAATAGTTTTGTGGTTTCTGCTGTGTCACAGCCACTGAGTGGGGATGGAGATTCACCTGGCTCCTTGAGGCTGCCTGGCAGAGGCAGCAGCTCAGGTTTGGAAAAAAATCATAGTTTGCATAGCCCCACACCGACCGGGTGTTCTCCCAGGAAAAGGTACCATTATCAAACGGAAAGATCTCTGATGCAGCAGACACCTAAAGAAAACATGTGGGCAGATGAGTTTAAATCAGGATTTGCTTTTGGATGGGTGGTGATGATGCCATGATTCTTCATTGCTGAAGAGCTTGTATGATATTGCACGCAGATATGTTTCAGGGGATCCTAGAGAGGACTGGGCTTTGCTATCCAGGACACATACTCCAGCAACACATACTTGGGTGCTTTGGTGAGCCATGTTCTGAGCCGAAGTTTGATACCTCGTGGCCACATAGCCTTGTACCAGACCCTTGGAACCCAAACTTCCCAATTGGTAACTAACAAAACTGAAATAAGGATAGCAGCAATAAGTCAAGGAATAAATTAATAAATGAGGACATATGTAAAAAGCCTGGTCAGAGGAGGCACCTGCTACAAACATGTTCTATTCTTGTTATTAGCAGAGATTAAATTATCTAGGTAAACCTAAATCAAGTCAGAAGAAAATTTTTAAAGGAAATATTTTTAAAAGGGTAATGGGTAAGTGGTAGGTAAGTATTATGCCAGTTGGCTAATAATACACTTTAGACCTTGTTTTTCTGCCATTTGGGGTGCTTACCTAATGCTGGGCCTTAGATTATTACTGATGCAGAAAATCAAGCTCAGAGAAGTTAAGGGACTTCCAATGTCATAAAGCCATTAAGTCACAGGGCTACACTTTGCCCCAGTCATTGGTCACTGAAACATCTGAAGTCTCAACTCAGGCTACTTTAAAAATATGTAAAAGGAAAAGAAAAAGATCTAGAAATTCAGCCAATATAGAATATAAGAATGGATGAATTCCACTGTAAAATTCTACCCATTTTATAGGTAGATTATGGTTCGGGCTCTCCATTCACCTTTGATCCAACTGCTGGGCCACCTCAGGTGCCTGACTTGGCTCACAGCTATACATGTGCCCTGTCATACTTCTGTCTTCCATTGTTCCCTCCAGTCCTGCTGAATGGCAGAGACACAAGCTCCAAGAGTGAATGGCCTGAGGTTTCATGTGCAGTGACAATCAGCTGTCACTGACTTGCTCCTTGTGTGCGTGGGTGCCTGTGGCATTGGAACCTCCTTCCTACTTTGTGTTTTTGCAGCTGCCAGTACTCCTTGGCCTTTTCATTTCTGGTGTCAGGCCTATGCTATTCCTTGTTTTGCATTACAGTTCCTCTTGATCCCACAAAATGCTCCCCTCAGATGACTTATCTTATCCCTCAGTGTACCCTGACCTTGCCTTCCTGTGGATGGGCCCTATCCCCATTTCCTTGCCTTCACTACTGTGTCCACAGCTACTATGTGCTTGTCCCCAAACCCAGTGTGTGCTCCACTGTGTGACTGGCCCAGACTCATCTCCGCTACTCCTTAGATTGAGGCTTGGGCAGTTCCTGGAACTTTCCAGACCCCTCAGATAATTGCAAGTTCCTTGCATATGTTCACTCTCAAGAGCATTTTCACTTCATTGATGAAATGTCCCAGTGTGTTAGAGAGCCCCAGATCTGTATGCTTCAGTGTCATCCTTAGTCCTTCCAGCTTAGCTGTGCTTCAGGCTGGAAGCCCAGAGGGGCTGTGGATAAGCTCTTCTTCTCTCCCTTCCTTTGGCTCCCTTCAGGTGTAGGGCATAGGGGAGGGGAATAGAGGTGGCAGGGGTGGTACACAGGTAACCAGGTGGTGGCTGGTCTCCAAGGCTAGCACTGCCTTTGGAAGAAGAAGGCTTGCGTGGGTTCCTCAGAGACCTTCCCATGGCAGTCTCAGGGTGGACTGTGTTTCTATATGCTGTATATGATTTCTTAGTCCTCAAACATCTAATTGTCTACAACCTCTGCTGAAATCTATATTGATGCAACTTTTTACCATCTTGCAAAATAATGGTACAGTGTCTTCACATCCTTCCACCTGCTGATGGTGGGTGGAATGTACCTCGCCCTTGTGTAACTTTAGCTTGGCTATATGACTTGTTTGGCCAATAAGATATAAACAGATGCCATCAGGGTGAGTCCTGATTGGTCAGTGGGATGTTGAGTAGGGCAGTGTCAGCAGAGTGAGTTCCTGATGTCCTTCAGCATGACTCCTTGCACTTTGTAATAGCATGGGAAGCACATGGTGGCCTGCTGGTCCCAGAAGAATGAGATCCATAGAACAGACCTAAAGTGAATCCAGGCCTGACCAAGACCAGCTGAGATCAGCCAAACAATAGCCACTTATAGATGTAGTGTGAGGAGTAATGCTTGCTGTTAAAGTTTGAGTGATTTGTTATAGCCAACTGATATTGTGCCACTTTGTCCCTATATAGCCCTCAGGAAAATGTCCAAGATGACCCAGGGCCAGCTCCCTCTAGGCAGTCTCCAACAAGGCAGGGCAAATGTGTGACTTCTTCCTGTGAGCAGAGCTATTTCACTTACCCTCTAGACTGTAATCTCTTACAAAATTAGCCTTTAGGTACAATGGCCAGTTTTTATAGTATGTAAATTATACCTTGATAAAGATGTAAAGATGACAAACAGAAGGGGGAAAGCATCCTTGGTCACAACCTAAAGATTCAATTTTGTGATTCTTAGCACATTTGTAGAGTAGTGTGGTCAGCACACTGCAGACTCAGAGCATCTCCAAAAGCCCTAGCACCCTACAGACTGTCTGCAGTCATTTCCCTTCCCATACCAGCCCAGGTAGGCTTTGATCTTATGTCTGTCTCTATACATTTGCTTCTTCTGTACATGTTCAGTGAATTTTCTGGGGAGACAAAAGTAATCTGCCTCCAAATTGAGAGGGTGCTGACAGTCCAAAGAAGTCCAGGTTGGTGAGTAAATGAGTTTATTAGGGGTTATTTGCAGAGTGGTGGATGGCTTATAGGCTGTAGTGCTACCAAAGTCACCTTAAGGCTAAGCTACTTATTTTGTAGGGCTCTAAGGTAAACAAAAAACAAAACAAAACAAAACAACCCAGAAGGAAAAGACAAGAGTCCTTGGGACAGTTTGTGAGCTTGGTTCCCATCTCATCCATATTGGGGGCTCCGCAGGTCTCAGCAAGCTCTGTTAAACTCCAGTCAGAAACATACCCTTAGCACTTGGGAGGTGCCTGCCAAACAGCTAAATAGAATGGTTGTACTTTGGCTAGGGTTCACAAGACTATTATTCCTATTGTGCCTTTCACACAAATGAAATCCTACAATATACTGTCTTTTAATATAGCTTTTTTGTTTTGTGTAACAATTTTGAGGTCTTTCCATATTGTAGCAGGTATCAGTATTTCATGGCTCTTTATTGCTGAATTGCATTCTGTGATATAGATATACTAGTTGTTTTTCCAGCCATTATTGGACAGACATTTGGATTATATGCAATTTAATTATGAAATAATACTACTATGAACGTGCATGTACATGTTTGAGTTGCCATAGGGTTTATATTCCCAGGAGTGGAATGCTTATATTTTTAAGAAATCATTATGGAATGACTGAATTATATGGTAAGTTTATGCTTATATTTTTAAGAAATGAAGTTCTTTCCAGAGTGGTTGTGCAATCTTACATTTCTGTGGACAAAAATGTGAATTTAAGATCTGCCACATCTAACTCATCTGTCCTTCTTGTTATAGTCATTCTAATGAGTATAAGGAGGTGTCTCATTATGGTTTTAAGTTTGTACTGGCCTAATGATTAATGATATTGATCACATTTTTAATGTATGTTTCAATCATTTATATGTTTTCAACAAGACTAGAGGTAATCTGTAATGTGATTTTATTATAGACAGTTAAGTTAGGTAGAAATATTATAGGCAGTCAGACAGGGCCAGGCCCTCAAGGGAGTCAGTGCAGAAGATGAGAACACATTACAACTGTGGCTGGAGGCACATCTGTCGAAGGCCAGGCCTCAAGATAAAGATGAAATGACCATGCCTACCTGCCTCCCCCAGGGATAAGCAGTAAATTGAAGATTATACTATAATTGATATCACCTGTTCCAATAAAGTCCAGATAGACATTAGTCACCCAGGTGGGTGACCAGGACCCCCTAATCTACCCCTTCTTTAAAAAGTCCTGGGCCAGGGATTTAGCTCAGTGGTGCCACTGCCCACCTCAAAAGCACAAGGTCCTGATACCAAAAAAAAAAGTCCTTATTCTTTCCATGTACACTTGCTACGTGACCTGCTTTCCCATTAGATCAATATTACTTAAGTGGCTATACTTGGGATCTTATTGGCTGATCATAGTTTTGACCCATATTGTACCCACCTCGTGATTTTGTTCTATAAAACTTCCTTTGAGAACTGAGCTCATTGGCAACCCACTTTCAGTTCCCCTCCTGTCTCTCAGGAGCTATCTCTCTCAATACATTTTTCCTACTCTTAACTTCCGTTGTTCCTTAGAATTCATTGACTTTGAGGAACATGAACTCAGTGTATCTGACATCTAGCAGGTTGGGAGTTACATTTGTTTCCCCTATATCAGTTTTACTGTATAAAAAAAACTATACAAAGAGCTGCAGGGCAACCCACTTTCATAACATCTCCTGCTAGGCGGGCACTTTCTCTTAATGAAACTTTCCTATTCTTCACCTCCTTCATCTTTGAATTCATTCTTCAGCATTGTGAGACACAAATTTGGCGCATCTAACAGGTTGGAGTTACCTATCCTGTAACATTGACATTACAGGCATGTGCGAACATGCCTGGCTCTTTTTGTTTTCTTAATGACATCTTTTTAGTATCAAAGTTTCTAATTTTTTTTTGTGGTAGCAGGGATCAAACTCGGGTCCTCGTGCTTGTGCAGCAGGTGGCGAAACCACTGAGCTAAATCCCCAGCCCTAAAGTTTCTAATTTTAATAAAGATCAATTTATGAGGGTCTTTTTAATGCCTCATGTTTTTGGTGTCATATCTAATAATTTTTTGCCTAACACCAAATCATGGAGATTTATCCCTTGCATTCTTCTAGAAGTTTTATCATGTTGGTTCTTACATTTAGGTTTCTGCATCATTTTGAATATTGTTTATGAAAAGGTCTAATTTACTGTTTTCATCTGAATATTCAGTTGTCTCAGGATTTTCAGTTTTCATTAAGGAAGTGTTTTGTTTTTTTTTAATTTCTGTAATCTTATTTCTTCTTTTTTTTTTTCCATTGAGGAAGTTTTAAGTTACAGTTCAACTTCTTTTTCAGATATCTATTCATAATTCCTATTGTGTCAATTCTGATGAATTGTATTTTTCAAAGAATTTGTCCATCTTATCTGACTTGTGAATTTATTGTCCTAAAACTTTCACAATATTCCTTTATATTTTCAAATATCTTTAGGCTCTGTAGTGCTATCCCTTTCTTAATTTTGATATTGGCTTTTTTTTTTTTTGTACGGAGGATCAAACTCAGGACCTTGTACTTTCAAGGCAGGTGAGGTGCCACTAAATCTCTGGCCCTGATATTGGCATTTTCTTTCTCTTTTTTCTTATTCTGAAATACTAGGGTTTTACAATTTTAAATCATATTTTTAGTGCACTCTAGTTTTTGTTTGTTTGTTTGTTTTAGTACCAGGGATTGAACTCAGCACCTTTCGCTTGCGAGGCAGGTGGTAGAACCACTGAGTTAAACCCCTGGCCCATAATTTTCTTTATTTTAAACTGACAAGATTCTATATATTTTGGTGTAAAACAAGGTGTTGTGAGCTATGTATACATTGTGGAATGGTGTTTTCCTTTTAAATCTTAAGACAGAATTTAATCGTTGATTTTAAACTCTTATTTTTCTCACATAACCCTTTAAAACTAGCTGCATCCCACACATTTTGTTATGTTAGTTTTTATAAGCATTCAATTAAAAATCTATCCTAATTTCCTTTGTGATGTATTATTGATCAATAAATCATTTAGAAGCTTGTTGCTTAATTTTCAAAAGGTGGGTTATCTTTTGTTGTTGGTGTACAATTTAATTTCAGACAACATATTATATATGATTTTAATCCTTTGATATTTACTGCTGTTGCTTTTGGGTCCAGGATATGACTTATCTTGGTGAATATTCCTTGTAAAATTGAAAACAATATGTTATACAGTTACAGTATTCTATAGATGTCAGCTAGGTCAAGTTGGTTAATAGTAGTTTCCAAACCTCTATAAATTAATAACTTTGTATGTGTGGTCCTCTCAATTCTTGAGATATGAATATTAGAATCTCTTATTATAATTGTGGATTTGTATATTTTTTCTCTTGGGCTATCAAATTTAGCTGTGTTTCAGATTTTCTTATTGGGTATGTATGTATTTGTGATTGTCATATATTCTTTTTTTTTTTCTTTGAAACAGGGTCTCACTATATAGTTCAGGCTGTCCTTGAATTCACTATGTAGCCCAGGCTGGCCTCAAATTCATCCTGCCTTAGCCACCCAACTGCTGGGATTACAGGAGTGCACCATCACACTTGGCTGCCAAACATTATTGAAGAATTGCTCTTTTCACTATTATAAAATGGTCCTCTTTATTTGTGATAATATTCTTTGTCTTGAAATCTACTTTCTTGTAGATGTAGCTACATAAACTTTGCAAAGATTAGTACTTGAATTATATATCTTTTTTCCATTTTTTTATGTTTTAAATTTCTTTTTTATTAATTTACTTTTAATATTAAGCTATAAATTATTTTTATATTTAAGAAGTACCCTTTAAAAATAGTACATATTAAAGTCTCACATTGAATCCAATCTGATGGTCTTCACCTTTTATTTGAAGTGCTTAATCCATTTACATTTACTATAACTATTGATATATTTGAGTTTAACTCTACCACACTGCTATTTATTTTCCATTTGTCCCATCTGTTTATTTTTTCTCATCTTCTCTTGTTATTTTTCAGGATTAATTAAACATTTTTAGTGTTAGATTTTTATCTTTTCAATTTGCTTTGTTAGCTATACTACTTTTTAAAGTGATTGCTTTGGATATACATCCGTAACATATCACAGTTAAACTTGAATTAATATTACACCATTTGGCAGTGTAATTTCTTTGCCCTCTTTTATTTGTGCTGTTGTCATATATTTTATTTCTACATATGCCATAAACTCAGTAATCAGTGTTATTTTTGTTTTGAACAATCACTTGTCTTTTAAAGATATATTTATTTGCCATTTTTTTATGTAGACACACACTTCCAAATAGTATCATTTCTATTTATCTTTTTGTTTTGCTACCAGGGATTAAACTCGGGTCCTTGTGCTTGTGAGGCAAGCAGTGGAACCACTGAGCTAAATCCCTGGCCCTATCTTTTTTTTTTTTAATCAGGCTTTTGCTTGTAGTCCAGGTTGGCCTCAAACTTGCCATGATCTTCCTGCCTCAGCCTCCCAACTAGTGGGATTACAGGTGTCCATTATCATGCTCAGCATTTCTATTATCTTGAAGAACTTTCTTTAACATTTCTTAAGGTGTTGGTGACAAATAGAGATCTCTAAGTTTTGTTTACTTCAAAATGTCTTTACAAACTTTCTTTTTGAAGGGTATTCTCCTTTGGTGCCGAGTTACAGTGTTTTTGCAGTTACTGTATGGTTAATGTGTTGTTCCATCATTACATATGCCAATACTTAACATTTTCCTATGTTGTTCCATTGTCTCCTAGCTTCTATTTCTTCTCATAAGAAATCAGCTGCCATATTTTACACTTTTCAAGAACCCATATTATCTCAACTTTTCTATATACATAGTTGATCACTTCTGTTTATCTGTCTGCAAATTCATTGATTCTTTTTTCCACATTGCCCAATATAATATTGGACAAAGTGACATACTTATAATAAAGTATGTCATTTTTTCAGATATCATATTTTTCACTGCAGAGCTGACTTCCATTTTGATTTGGTTTTAGACTCTCCATTTCTCACCTGAAATTACTTATCTCTTCACTCATTATGTCCATCTTTTTTTATAAATCCTCTGACATAGTTGTAATTATTACAGTCCTTCTCTAATCATAGTATCTGGACCATCTGGAATTCTGCTTCTAGTGACTTTCTTTTTCATATTTTTCTGCTTTACCATGTGCTTCATAATTTTTGTGATTCTGGACATGGTTTGTAAAAGGGCACCGGGGTGAGACATAATATATGTTTAGTTGTTTTTGTTCTTATTTTTTTGAAGAAGGATTTCTCTGTGCTGTTGGTGGGGGTTGGGGGGCTGGCCATTTAGATGTATCCTAGGGTCAGCTGTTCTAGGGCTTACTGAGCTTCAATAGATTGAGTTCACCCAACTTGGAACCCATGAGGTCAGCATTTGAGCTGGAAGGAACTTGAGTCACAGTTTCATTTAGCTTTTGGCTCACCTTTTGATTCATAGGTTTCAGAATCTAAGCTCTGAATGACAAAGACTGTACAAATCTCTCTTATTGCTATCTTCTCCACTTCCATGTTTTTGAATTTAGGTCCCTTTTAGACAGACCTACTTTTCCCAGGCTGCCCACACTTTCATCACAGACTGCATGTCCCAGTTCCTGTAGCCCCTGACCTAGGCAGATCTGTTTCTCCTGCACCTTTGCCCAGGGGAATGTTCCAGAAATCTTGGAAAGAAATACACAGAGACAAAGAATTCGGATAAAATAAAATTTATTCTCACGAGCATCCGCACCCTCTTTGTTCAGCATTTCCCTTTTTATATCTTTTTTAGCTATTATCTCATCCCTAGTGGTCTTTGATGTGTAAATCCAATTCCAGTTCCTGTTTAAGAGTCACAGACACAAGATAGGTACATATACATTGTAAATTCACCCTGGCATTGCAACTTTGTTAGGTTAATGAAGTTACTGGTTAAAGAGTCAGATAACCGTCACCTTAAACAAGGAGTTACGGGAAAAGCAAATCTTAAAAGAACACATGACTTATTTTGCTTCTACAACTACTTTAATATTCAATCTATTAAGTTATCTAAAACTTTTCCCTATCAGGAGCAGAAGATTTGGCTCTGCCAACCCAGGAAGGGCTCCTCATACTCTTCCATAATTCAGTTTATTAGGTTTTTTTTCAATGCATCTATCGTTTTTTGATGACCCATGGAGAAGTATGGTTTTAGTTTGATTTGGTTAATGCCATTGTTGTAATAGAAGCAAAATTCTTTCACATTCTTCTGCATTTTAACTGGAAGCAGAAATGTCACCTTAAAGACTTTTCAGCTTTGGGACTGAAAATATCTTACCTATGCCACAAACTCCAGAGATATAGCTCAACCTCTCTGAGTGGTTTTCTTAAAAAAGTTTTGTCACTTAACCTGAATTAAGGAGAAAGAGCCGCATGATCTGATGGAGAAACATCAAGTGTTCTAAAATTCTTTCCAAAGAAATTCCTGTTTTCCCTTTTCAACTTTCACTTATATATTCCAGGAGAGGGAATGAACTAAAGCCCATAAAATCTTTCAGAGGCCCATTGAAGCCTCAGAAGATGGAAAGACTTCCAGGAGAATATCCTGTTCCAGGAACATGGTGTACACAAAACTACAACTAGTTGGGCACTGATTCCCTGGAAAACTTAGCTTTTATTAAAGATAAAGAACTTTGTGTGGGATGTGTAATCCCAAGTAAGCAAAGTGAGGGAAAGGGGTGGGGGAGAGAGAGAGCAAGCAAGCAATGTAAGGCATGACCCTGCTATGCTGGCCATGAAGTCATGGCCAACCACATGGAGACACAATCTGCTACTTGGCAGGTTTACATAGGATGTCTTACCACCTGGAGAAATGTGGCTGCATAGAATGTCTCCAGGTGGGCAGGAAGAACAGACTCTACCTTGCAACTCTTATGGGAAAGAGGAAGGAGAAGTAAAGTTCACTGCCTTTGTTAATGGCCCCCACATCAGCAACCTTTCAGCAAGTCAGAGACAGATCCTTGCATGGAGATATATAGGCTGTCCTCATATTCCTGGCCCCAACATCTACTTAACCTCATAGTTTGCTACTTCCTCAGTCTCTCCAGCTCAACCACTTAGGCCTTCCTTCCAGTTCTTTGAAAGCATCATGTTTGTACTTCATCATGTTCCACCTGAAGCAAGTCCCCGATTTTCCTCTGGCCACCTTTTGCCCATCTGACATATGCCGGCTTTGATGTCCCAGCTTTAGGGTGGCTTCCCTAACATTTCTCGTTTCCCATAACCCATGGAGGTCCCCCTCTGATCACTCCCATTAGGTGGGCCATTTTTGCTGAATGTTCATCTCCCTGAGTAGCTCAAATATACCAGCAAATTATTCAGTGTATCATCAATGCCTAGCACCATGCCTAGCACCATGCCTAGCATGTACTAGATGCTTACTAAATTTCTTTGGGCCCTGTGTGGCATTGTCCTTGTTAGCCCATTAAAGAATCTCTCTTCTCTCCGGGGCTAATAGTCAAGATGTTAACATTTCTTCCATTGAGGAGTAACTATTGGTCAGCGTGATACTCAAACTTCCAGGCTGGGCTGGGCTTCAGCAGTTGGTCAGGGAGCTCCTGACTGCCACAGGGCTGCTTCACCCAGAGTACACCAGCATGAATGGTTCTTTCACTGACAGGTTTAAGTTCATGTGCCAAAGCAGAATGGAGTTGGAGCCCACACCACAAGTTGACTCACTGGAATTCTCTTAAGGACTCCCCCTTGGGTTGGTTTCTCATACCATTCTTAAGACAGGCCTGACACTGTTATCTATACCCCAAGGATACAGGACTCTATACCATGTCTCCTGGAGTTCTGCAGATTCTGATGCCCTGGGCTTCAGCTCAGTGCTGCTGGCACCTTGGGCCCTCCACAAAGTGGGCGGTGGGTGGAATATCAGCATCAGGAAATGGATGGTACATTTACAGCGGGAATTTCAAAGAGAGATTTTTTAAAGGCAGAGGGCAGTGCTTAGGGGGCTGCTAACCATCTAGGGCAAGGGAGGCTGAAGTTATAGGGACCTCCATTTCCACCCTCCATCCATCACTTTCCTCTCCACATGTGGGAATTTACCAGTTACTAAGCATATTTATTCTGAGATGGGGGGAGGGAAGCCAAAGGAGGGTGTGTGATCCCACCACATCCAAAGTGAGTTGGACTTGAACTCTCACCTGACCTCCAAAAGTCCTGACTCTGAGGCCCACAGTGGCATGTTGGTTCTCTGGGAGCCTGTATCTGAAACCCTAGTCCAGGTCACCTGGCAAATGGCTGCAGGTCCCTCTGGCAGAGGTTTTCATGGTGTTCACTGTGGCTGCATTGCAGGGTCTTCCTCAGAAGGACCTATTGCCTGTACAGCAGAGAGATCTTGAGCAGTGAGCTGCTTCAACCTGAGAATGAGATAGGATTGGCTGTGGATGTTCCTACAGTGCCGCAAGTTAGTTTTCCACCAGCAGACCTACTGTCAGGCCCATTTCTAGGGACCCTCTAGTCAATCAGGTTTTGCCACAGATCCCTGTGAGTCAAACATGTTTTTTTGTTTTTTTTTGTACCTGGGATCGAACTCGGGTCCTTGCATTTGTGAGGTAGGCCGTGGAACCACTGAGCTAAATCTCCGGCACTGAGTCAGACATCTAATTAGGTCTCCGTTCTAGTCTTATGGTGGTAGCTTGTTGCTGTCAATTAGGAGCTTCCATCTTCCCCTTCCCCTTGGGAATCACTACTCCCATTGTCCACTGCAGTACCCCATGATCATTTCTAGTCTACAGAGAATGCTGGAGAGCATCCCAGGATGATAAGGAATGGTTCATTCCTCTGTTCCTGTCTCCTTGAACCTTGGCCTCCTTTTGGCATGCTTTCCAAACTTAATATGCAAATAATCACCTGACAATCTTTCAAAAAGCATATTCTGACTCCTCAGATCTAGGAATCAGTCTGAGATTTTGCTTTTCTAACAACTTCTTAGGGAACAATGGGACTACTCATTGAGAAGCCAATCTTGCAGTGGGCTGGGAGTTTCTGACTTTTCTACCTCACAAACTGCTGCCTCTCAGTGAGTGCAGACTTCCCTTAAGCAGCCTGGCTGATGACTAATGCCCCTTCCAATGCCTGAAGCAACATACTAAACTCTGGTTTGTGTGCCCCTGGCAATGGACTTGTCCTTCTTCCTGGATCAATGCAACCAGAATCTACTTCTACACCTGCCCTTGGATATGACATGCTATTTTTTTTTTTTTATGGTACCGGGTATCGAACTCCGGTCCTTGGGCTTGGGAGGCCAGCGGTGGAATCACTGAGCTAAATCCCCGGCCCCAGTGGTATCTTTTTTGAATAAAGGCTGTATCATCCCAGAGCAGGTTGTTCTTACGCATCCATGCTTTCTTGACATCTGACCACCTGACACTCTTATGGCCTGTAGAGATGAGGCTTGTTGAAGGTAAAGCTTGATGCAGAGGGTGGCTGATTCTCTCAGAAGATAAGGGTGCTTTTATGGCAAAGGAAATTGGGGTCTTAAAGTTCTTGACCTTCCCTGTGTTTTCCCAAATGACTCCACCTGACTCACAAGCTAATCCTCCTTCCCCATGCACATTGTTCCTTTAATAGGTAGTGGTTTGTTTTAGTCAACTTGTCTAGGAGTTGCTTAGTCAAATACAAATCTAGGTATTGTAGGAATGGTTAACATCTACAACCAGTGGACTTTAAGAGAAGGACATGATCCTTGATAATCCATGTGAGCCTCATACAAACAGTTGAAAGGCCTGGAAAAGACGGCTAGGAGAAATATGAGTAAACATGCTTCTGGTGAGGATACAGGTGGAAATGAGGAATGCATTATTAGAAACTGGAAGAAAAGTTGCCTGTTACAAAGTGGCAGAAAATTAGACTGAATTATGTTCTACTGTTGAGTGGAAGGCAGAACCTGTGAGTGAGGGAGTTGGGTATTTAGCTGAGAACATTTCTTAGCAAAAGTTGCTAACATTTCTGCTAAAGTTGCAGACTGGTGTCTTCTCGCTGCTTATCATAAAATGTGAGAGGAAAGAGATAAAAGTAAGGAATATTTGTTTAGCAAAACAAACGAGCACTTAATTATTTGGGAGGCTCATGGGCTACTAAAGATGGTAAAATTAGGAAATCCATTTTGGAGAAACATGTCCTTAATAGAGGGTGAGGGTGTGCCTGGACAATCTTTTGCTGAAGAGATTAGGCTGAGTTATGAATCCACTCATTTGCTTCAGCATGAGCCTGAAGTAGGGATGGTATGTACAGGAAGATCTGAGGAGGACCCTCCTCACTTGCATAGGAGATTGACAGTTTTTGAGAAAGTTGTATCTGCACGGAGGGGACTGGTTTGGACTGAAAGGAACAGATGCAGGACAAAGTGAGGAGGACTGTCAGATTCCAAGATTCTTTAAGTAAGAAATTGGCTGGAGCTATTCTGTTCCACATGTGTACTACCCTTCAAGAAAAAGGGAGAATTGGCTGGGGATTTAGCTCAGTGGTTCCAGCGCCTGCCTGGCAAGCACAAGGTCCCGAGTTCGATCCCTGGTACCAAAAAAAAAAAAAAAAAACAACACACAAGAAAAAGGGAGAATAGCTTTGAGGAAAGTCTAGACCACTAGGGGCTCCATGGGCCCATGGGCCCAGAGGGTTGGGCATGGAGCACAGAAGTGTCTTGTCAGGCTTGAAACCCACTAGAATTTTCCCTGCTGCATTCAAACTCACCTGGGACGGGCAGCTTCTCTATTCCTTATTTCTCCCTTTGAGATGGAAACATCTATCCTGTGCATGTACCACCCTTGTAGCTTGGAAACAGATAACTTGTTCTAGTTTCCAAGTCTACAGATGAGGGATTTTGTCTCAGAATGAATCATACTCAGAACCTCACCCATACGGTCATCCCTTATTTGAGGGCTATTTCACAAGACACCCCCAGTGGATACCTGAAATTGAGGACAGTACCTACCTCTACATACATGCATGCATGCATACATACATACATGCATACATTTAATGCCTCTTCCTTCTTACCTAAGCATTTATCACACATAGTGGTGGTAAGCTTTGCAGTTCGAAGCGAAACAGCAAAACTAACACAGATTTTTTTTTCTTTCTCAATTTTACAGATAGATTTGTTCATAAACATAGATCTTAACAATCTTAGCATACAATTTTTTTTCTTATTGAAAACTTTCACCTTTTGAATTAAAGGAAGCACTTTACAGCTTCTTTTTGACATATCCAAATTGCCAACATCACTACTCTTGCACTTTGAGGCCATTATTAAGTAAAATAAGAAACAGAAACATTGTGATTCCCAATAGTTAATCCAATAACCGAGACAGCTAGTAGGTGACTAAAGGGTGGGGAGCATATTTAGCATGGAAACATTAGACAAAGGAGTTCGGGTAGTCTTAGGCAAGTTAGAGTGAGACAGTGAGAGATTTCACACTGCTCAGAATGATGTGCAATTTCAAACATATGAATTAAGTAATTCATATGTTGTAGGATTTTCTATTTAATATTTTCAGACAGCAGTTTACTGAGGGTAATTCAAACCATAGAAAGTAGAACTGCAGATAAGGGGAGACAACGGTACCTGATTTGATCATGAGCTTTGGGACTTTAGGGCTGAAAATATTCAGATGAGATTTCGAACTTAAGAGTTTATGTTGTCAAGACTAAGGACCTCCGAGATGCTGAGGAGCACAAGAGCCCTCTGTTGGCCTTGCTGCCCCTTTTCCATTCATGGTTAGTCCTAGCTCCAGTTTAGTCCCTCCCAGGCCCCTAGAGCTTCAAGATCTCCACTGTAGGATGCTGGGCATGGAATACTCTTGGGTGAAGCAGCTCCTGTCTTGTGTCCATGCACTGTACCCCTCACTCAGCCTGGTATGGGGGCACCCAGGCAGAGATTTATGCCCTGAGCCAACAGGCCAGATGCGGGGGTCCTCTATCAGCTGATCCTTTCCTCCTGGATCCTGAAGAGGAGCCACAAATCTTAGGACCCAGTATTCCTTCGAGAGATGCTCAATTTACCTATAGAAGATTCTGTTTCCTGACCTGTGGGCAGGCATCTGACTTGGGTTTGAGGCTTTGGCAGGGATGGGGATGGAGGGTCTCCTAGCTCAGCATGCAGGTGTTCCCATGAATCCCTCCAGCCCCCTCATTCTGTCTTCTGCTGCACCTGGTGTTCCTGAGCCAGGAGCCTGTCTGGGGCTATCCAACCCCAAATGCCCAAATGCCCAAATGCCCCAGGTCAGGGCGGTGGTGGGGAGCATTGGGATTCTGTTGCTCTGTATTCAGGCATATAAGCTCTCCTCTGGTACCCGCCATGGTTCCTCTTAACTGCAAGTGCTTAGCCTCTCCAACTTTCACTGTATGTAACATTTCCAGCCAGTTTCTTTGGTCTGTTAACACCCCCCACCCCGTGTCTTTGTCTGTGTGCCATGGTGGGGGAGGGGGGTATTTGTACCTTTTATTCCTTTTCAGCCATTTTCAGAGGTCTGAGTGGTAAAGTAGTCAGAGGCTGCTGCTGTTCTAGAGGAAGCCTCTGGGGCTTCTTATGTGCTAGGAAAGAGGTGTTTTGCCTGCTTCACCCCCCTCCCCGCTCCCGAAACATTCCTCCACTGGCTCTGCGTGGGATACTCAGAGCACCTCCTTAGTGCAGTGTTGCATCTGGCCCCTTCAAATCCTGGAGAGTGGGAAGGACAGTTGTTAAGAGCTCAGTAGGAAAGGCCAGGAACCTATCTCCATGTGCAGGTCGGACAAGTAGGCTTGTGGTGCATGGTCAGTCAGGCCAACCTAGGTTCTGCTGCTGCGATCTGTGTCCAAGAGTGTTGGCAGGTGGCTGCGTTCATTGACTTCCCTAAGAGGTGGACTCCCCCTTAGCCAAGGGGGTATATATGGCCAGGTGGATTCTAGCTCCTAAAATGTTGGCCCAGAAAGGACACAGGTCACTTTTCATTGGTCAAGCACATGAGGGAGTGGAATTTCGAAGGTGGTAGCAGTGGACCTGCTCTTCTTGCTGGAAGCAGCAGCAAGTCCCCTCTGGGAGATCATGGGAGTTGGAATGGCTGGCCTTGCGGCCTGGCCACAGGACAGAACCTCAGGAAGCAGAGGCTTCCAAAAGATAACTAAAAAAATGATTCTTCAGTGAGAAAATATTAGGCATAGGAAGCCAGCCACTACTCCAAGAGCTTCGTCTCAAATGCTGAGCGCTTTAGGCCCTTGGTCGCTTGTTGACCTTGTGAAGGGTCGGAAGTACTTGGAAGTCAAACCGCCCCTTAGGCCTTCCAGGTACAACGCAAAGGACTCACAGAATCCAGCTGTTAGTGATAACGCCCTTGTAGGATCTCAGCAAGACCAGGGCACCCTGGACGATCTGGGATTGTGGTTCCAGGTCAGGCCTGGGGGGCGGGTTCCCCGGAGTACTACGTTGGAAGAGGACTAACGACCGTGCCGAGTACGCGAAAGCGAGGACACAAAGCTCAGTGCTGCCACGAGCCCGGGCGCGCCCGTCCCTGTGTGTTCGCGAGGGGCCGAGCTCCGGCGCCAGGCTCCGCCCCGCCCCGCCCCCACCCGCTGGGGTGCAGCGCTCTGGCGCCGCCTGGCTGCCACCCGACAGGTTCCAGAGGAGTTGCTGCGAGTGGCTGGGCGTCGTAACCCAGGACCGAGAACGTGTCCGCGCGGCTGCTTCCCGCTGTCCTCATCCCAGACCCCGAGCCTGGACTCGCCAAGTGCAGAGCCGCAGGCCAAAGTTTGAGAATCGGCCAGCAGAAGTCAGCGCGAGGCTCTTTTCCACGAAGCCAGTGTGAGTGGCAAGGCCCAAGGGAACCCCCGAGTCACCGCGGGTCACTACACTCCGGCCGGGTGAGCCAGGTCTCCGCCGCAGTTCTTGGTAGATCCGTCCCTGTCTTCAGGACCTCGGCCTTTCGGAGCCTCCAGGAAGGGCGGTGAAGGAGGGAGATCGTCGTCAGTCCTCACTCGCTCTTGTCTTTACAGCCTAGTCGGCCCCACTACCCTCACGCCAGCGCGGTCCAGACCCCCTAATCTCCCGCAATCCCGGCACCAGCACCGCTCGGCGAGCCCCGCCCCTCCCCGCTCCGCCCCGTCCTGTCCTGACCCCCCCCTGTACTGGCTCCACCCTGACTCCTTCCTTACCCCTCCCGCCCGCCCGCCTCGCCCCTGGCTCTCAGTCCGCCGGGTGGGTTCGGCAGCCCGGCGAGCCAGATCTAAAGGTGGGCGCACAGCGATCGCGGCTAGTCCCTCGCGCTCCCGCCCCTACCCGGTCCCGCGGGCCGGCCATGCTCTGGGCTCCGGTCGCCGCGCGCACCCAGGCCCGGCGATGAGGAGTGGCGCCGAGCGCAGGGGCAGCAGCGCCGCGGCGCCCCCGGCCTCGCCGCCCGCCGGCCGCGCTCGCTCCTCCGGCCCCGACGCGTCCCCGGCCCTGCCGCCACCAGTCGCCGGCCAGCCCCGGGTCCGGGATGCAGGCGATGCCCGCGCGCAGCCGCGCCCCCTGTTTCCGTGGAGCAAGTGGAAGAAGAGGATGTCCATGTCCTCCATATCGGCGGCCACGACGCGGAAGCCGGTATTTGACGACAAAGAGGACGGTGAGTGGGGCAGCCCAGCGGGGACTCCTGGGGACAGCGTGGGGACTCCACACGGTCTCGAAGGGCGGCCGTAGAGGTAGCGTTTCTTTTTGTCGGGACATCAGCGGCTACCCGGATGGGACTGTGTCTTGGGGCATCTCGGTTCCGAGAAAACTCGCGGACCGCAGCCAAGATCCCTAGGTGCGTCCTGCCTTTCCAGTGACGGCGCCCCAGGCGAAGCAGGCTTTGGCCAACCCCGCAGGGGGAAGATCCGTGGTCTTGGCGGCTCCAGAGCTTAGGCGCAACGCCACCCACTGTCCAGAGCACCTTGTATTTTCATTTTCCTTTATGGGTAGTTAGGAGGTTCTGCCCTTACTTGCAATTCCAGGAGCGCTCACCTGTGGTGTGTGAGTTTGTGAAGTGAGATGCTTACCCCACAGGTGGTGTGTGGTGCCCTGTCCCCTCAGAGCTCTCCGTCTCTCCAGTGACTGCAGTACAGCCGACATGCCCAGCCTTTGCACTATTTTGTTCTGTGTAGCCAAGGCCTGGCCTTTGTGCAAAACCTGCCCTTTGGGGAACTATGAAGTCCTTCTGCAGGTAGAGCTGCCCACCTGGATGGCACGTGTATCTTGAGTGGCTGGCAAGGTGGGCGCTGGTGCAAAGTTGAGGAGGACAGGCAGCTGGCAGTGCAGGCACACTTCTTGGTCCTCTTTTGGACACTAGGAACCTTTAACTTAGCAGCTTCAGGGATTTGGCCATGCAGTGGGTGGCTTTGGGGTACTATGATACATTCACATGCAAACATATAGCTCTTTTTTACAGATGTCATGCAGATAGTTTTATATGGTACAATGATGACACATTTCATGCTTTTTGACATTTTCTTAAAATAGTTGAAATATGCATTTTCATTTGTAGGCAGCCTGCAGAGATATGATGGATTTTTTTTTTTATAGTTTTAGAGCACAGCTCTGTTAAGAGCCCAAGCTATTTATTTCCAATAAATAATTTAAGCATGGTAGGAAATTACAATAATAAGACCTGAGGCTAGTGTTGATGGGGCTGTGCAGGGGCACTCCTCACAGAGACAGCTGTGGGGAGCCTGGCTAGGAGATGCCAGGCCTCTGCCTACCATGGTCAGCAGGAAAGGTGCTTGCAGATCCTGTTTTATCAGACACAGTATGTTCTGGGGTGGCCTGTCATTGTGTTCTGAACTCCGAGAAAACAGGACTCACTGTGGTTCATGTTTTTTGTATTATGTTTTTGTTTTTAACATCAGTATTTAAAGTAAAAAAAAAAATGCCCAGAGTGAAGTAGCAGCTAATTAGAAAGTAGATTTGCATCTAGTTTCTGGCTGCAGAATGAGAAAAAGTCTGAGGAACACATCCGATTTCAGCACTTGCTAGTGTCAGCCAAGAGCTGACCACCCTTCCGTGTCTTAGCAGTGTGTCTCCAAGGCAGCAAATGTGGAAATAGAGAATGGATGGAGCACAGGAGCTGCCCCTGTCAGCATTTTAAGGTGGACTTTCTAGTTGTTCACAGCATGTTGTGCCTCAGAATTTGAGGACCATTTGAAAAACAAAAAGAACACAGAGTCTGTTAATGGTGTTCATCATCTGATTTTAGAAATATTTTATACATCTCCACCCCTTTATTTGGATGGCAGGGGTTCTAACGATTCTGGGGTTTTGTGGGGTGATTCACTGACACTGGCTTACAGGTGCTCTCTCTCTATGATGCATGACTGTCACTGGCTCATCACTGGGCATGGTACCCACATCCCCAGACTGAACAGAGTGCCAGGATTTAATGGGGCCTTGATGAGCCTGGGAGGCCATGCCTTGCCCTGGGCCTGGCAGCTGAGGATGTTCTATAGGTAGGTGACCAACCACTTCATTCCATTTTTCCACGTTGTTGGCAAGCACAAATAGCTTGAGAGTCACAGTGTGATGTTTGCTGAAATAAGGTCCTGTGCACTAAATGTAAAGGCCATAGGATTCATCTGTGTGGAACAGATGTAGTTTGGAAAGGGGGAAGGAGCATCATTCAGGAAGAGACTGTTTCTCCTTTCTCCCCATTTTAGTGTAGTAGTCAATTCCCTACTACTTTCCTGGCCCCACTGCAGAAGGGCTTAAAGAGGCAGCCGTGTCGTGCTGGTGACTTGCATGTACTGGCACTGCATAGTTGCCATGGTAATGTGCAACCTTCTGATGAATTTTTTAGATTAAAACACCTAATTAATATATCAAATTTGGTATACAGAGAAAAGGAAAAAGAAAATAGGAGGGCAATTTAACAAAGTACCAGGTAAATTTCAACTAAAAAGTATAGTTATAACATATAAGATCTTAAATTTTCTCCATTCTTGTTAATCTGTGTGGAATCCAGAGCTGTATTCCTTCTTTGGTAGGTATTTGGTACACATACAGAACACTTAGGGTTCCTTTCTCTTTCCCCTCAACCCTGCATTCTCCTGCTCTATCCCTTCTCTGACTTTAATGAGAAATTTGTTTTAGGATGTGAACTGATTAGCACTCCGAATCTCTCCTGCTGCTCTGCAGCAGTTTTGGGTGAGCCCCTCATTTCTTGCTGGTTTTGGATGAGCCTCTCATTTCTTGCTTCTTGGTGTCTCCATGAGACTGAGAGAAGCTCTGTAGCTGTAATGCTGTGGGGCACTGCCCATCTCACCAGGCGATGGATTGTCACCTCACACAAGCATCATTGGCTTACTGGTACGAGTGGTTAATCACCCAGAAAACTTGACTTTGCCCCAGAACACTGGCAGAAAGTCCTCGGAGGCTCTTGGGTGCCTCCAGAGTGCTGTTAGGTGGGGTGAGCACTGAGGTGCGATGGGGGCTTCCTGATTGTTAAATCATCACTTTTAAAGAAAACAAAATCCAAAAAACCCTTTGTTTTGGGAAGATTTGTAATTTGAGCACCGTGAGGTCTCCATAGTGAGTGTTTGGTGCTTCTCCTCACCTTTTAGGAATCTAGGAGTGTGGTCACACATACAACCATATAGAGACACACTTTCTTCTTTCCAGAAATAGGGTCATATCCTACGTACTGTTTTGTTATAACTTGTCTTTTTATTTAGCAATATGTCATCAACATATTACAGCTCTATAGCAATAGATAGTTGGCTAAATTTGTAACAGCAGTTCTCAGCCTGAGCTGTGTATCAATTCAATGGGCACTATTAAAAATGTCTGAGCCCTCCCTCAAGAAATTGTGATTGAATTTGTGGGGGGTGGGGTTGGTATAGGGGTAGGGCTCAGCATCTGCTCCTCTTTAAGCTCCCTTGTGATTTTGATGAACAGTCAGGGTGGAGAATCACAGTTTGGTGGCATCCCTCTGTGTAGCTGTAACAGTCTCTGTTAATTTCCTATTGGAGGTTATTGTAGTGTTTCCATTTTAAAAATATAAACTATTAGGCTATGAACATCTTTGCATATTCATCTTTGTGCACTTGGCATTGTTACCTTAGGAAGCATTTCCAGGAATGTCCTAGCTGGGTCAAAGGCATTCTTTTGAAGTATTGGGTGCATGTGGCTGGATCACTTAGAGGGGAATGGAGATGCAGGAAGAGAATGGAGTGAGCTCAGGAAGTATGCAATGAGTGTACAGCAGCTGTTTACAGTGAGCTCAGGGAGTATATAGTTAATATTCAGCAAGTATATATAATGAGTATATAGTAAGTATGTACGGTGAATACAGGGAATATTCACCAGGTGTATACAGTGAGTATACAGTGAGTATACAGTAGGTGTGTATAGTAAGCACAGTGGATATTCAGCGCATGTGTACAGTGAGTATACAGCTAGTGTGTACAGTGAGTTCAGAGTATCAGTGAGCATACAGATGCCATATACAGTAATCTTAGTGAGTATATTTATGTATGTATGTTTGAGTGAGGACAGGAAGCCCACGGGGCAGTGTTTCCTTGGCCTGGGTCCCACATGAGCAGAGAGCACTAGCAGACTGCATGTTCCAACTCTGCACAGTGCTGGCTGGAGGGGAGGTGCAAACCTATTGTTAGAGGAAACCTGGCACTTAACTACTAAGTTGCCATTTATTGGTTTGGCACCACAGCATTGTAAGTAGTGGTATATCTTTCACTCTGTTTTTGTTTCTGTGTTGCTGCTCTTAGTCTTTTCTCAGGCAGATCTTTTTACACATGTAATCAAAATATAGCTGGTATTCTGTGTCCTGCACCAGCACCTAGCAGCCTGAAACTTTGCCTCTAAATTGGACTATGGCATCTTTCTTCAGACTCCCATCTGAGACATGGTTGTGGGGCAGCCCCACCTACTTGGTTTCTGTGTCCCTTTGTTCCAGGGTCAGCTGCAGAAGGGGCTTATCTTCCCATTGGCCCACACACCTATGGGTGTTGATGGGGGTTCTGGTGTGTCAGGCAAGGCCTCCCTACAGGGGAGCCTGGATCCCAGGCCTCTTGAAATCTGCTAGTTTTCATCCTAAAGACCTGTACTCTGTGTCTCTGGTCTTGTTTCCTTCCTTATTAGGAAGTTTAGAATTGAATTTGGGGTTCACCTTAGCAAAGAGTCAAGCCTTCTACTTGTGCTATTTATCATTCCCATCTAGATTTTTCCTCCTCACCTAAAAGAATTGGTGAACTGTGTGATTTTATGCCCCTCCCTTCTTCTCCTCTCTGTGTAAAACTAGATGACAGTAACATTTGGGTAACCAGTGTTTCTCTCACTGACTAATATGCTGGCAAGTGGTGGACCTGGGTCTCCTTGGCCATCTCATGCTGGTGTGCAGCTTCCTCCGTTCTTACCACTGGTGGGTGTGAGCATGTCATCCTCATGCCTGGAGCTCCTCCAAGGTGTCTCCCTCCTGGCCAGGGTCTGGGCAAACACTGTCCCTCAAGAAGACTGGTGGAACCCCCAGGTGCTGAATGATTATAATGGTCAAAATTTCGGACAAATAGGAGAAGCTGTAAGTAATACATTATTATTATTTAAACATTAACATGCCTGTTTCATAAAAATGTAATTTTCCCATTGACTTAAAATCTATTATTTTAACCATCAGGGGAGCTACAGACATCAGCGTAGCCAGGGGAGAGACTAGACCCAGAAGGTTGCTCTGGCCTGGCTCCATCCAGCTGTGAAGCAGGTTGCTCCCTACCCTATCCTTGTTCCCCCAAAGAATCCATGGATGGTCTCTAACACCCTGCCTCCCAGGCTCTGGCCGTGTGATACCCCAGCTTGATGTTATTTAAGTTCTGGAGCCAAGGAGATGGTGTAAGTAGGAGTCAGTGTCGCCCCCAATTTATTAAAAATAGGTACCAAGCACATTACATTTCTCACAGTGATTTAAAAAGTTGACTTTAAAAAGGTTTCTACAATTTCAGAATTCCCATCATGTCTCTTCATGCCTCTAATGGAGAAGGCATAACTTGTGACAGTAAATGATTTTGTGTTTGTACTTTCTTAATGTGTTCATTAAGGGGAGCACAGACATTTTTGAGCCCCTGCGCTTGTGGCATTGCTTCTTTTGTTGCCCATAATGCTGTGAGGATAGCGAGGGGCCTGCAGTGGCCTTGGGTGGCTTCTTTTTTCTGCATCTCTACCAATCCCTGTGGCCAGGTGCCCTGGGTCCTTTCCTTTGTCATTTGCCATGTCTGAGCTCAGAACTGGCATTCACAAGCTGATAGGAATCAGGGTCCTGGCATTGTGTTTTTCAAACTGGTTGCTGTTTGTGCTCAAGGGGCCTATTTTTAGGGTTATCTTTTTCTGATAATAAACTACTTCAAATGTTAGTTCCTTAACAGCAACTTTTATTATTTCTCATAGTTTTGTGGTATGGGAATGTGGACAGGGCTCAGCAGGGATGGTTAAGGGACTCATGTGACATCTATGGGACCAGAACATTCAGATGGGTTCCTCATTTATGTATATGGTGTCTCAGAGAGCTGGAGGCCAGAAGCCTCCCAGGAGACATGTCCCCAGGGTCTCAGAACTTGCTCTTGGCTGGTGTATTAGTTACTTGGTGCTGCTTAACAAATGACCTCAGAACTTTGTGGCTTACAGTGATAAATATCAACTCCTAGTTTCCATGAGTGCCAGGTGCATCTGCTCAGGTCTCTCCTGAGGCTTGGGTCGTGTCAGTTGAACTCCTGTCATCTGATGGTTTGATTGTGACTGTGGGATCTGCTTCTGCTCATCTTCCCATGAGCCTGGAGGCTTCAGCTCTAAGCTCCTCTAGTCATGACTGTCTCTGAAGTCATCGTCACTTTTGCCTTGTTCCATTAGAAGCAACTCACAAGTCCAGGTCACACTCAGGATTAGTAGGGGTTTACACTCAGCCTTCTGAAGGGAATGCTGAAGAATCTGGGGACCAGATTCTTTAACCCTCAATTGTCCTCATAGTCTTGGAGTTTCTCTCTTCCCATGTCTCTGCAGTAGGATAGGAGGCCTCCCAAAGAATGCACACATGGGAGGTGCCAGGCCTTCTCATGGCATAGGTGGGTATGAGAAGTATCACTTCTGCTGCATTCTGCTGGACGGAGCAAGTCTCAGATCCAGCTCAGATCTGGAGGTGGGGTGGGGGACATACACAGTAAAGGGTCCACATCCAGGCTGGGTTGAGGCTGCTTTTGGTCAGCAAGGCTGGCTGTTAGGAAGAGCTGTGTGGGGCATGAGGCAGACTGGAAGTGTGGTCAGTGTGTCTGAGCACAGTGACCTTCAGGGAGTGTGGCTGCTGCTTTTCTCTTGGCAGTTCTGACCTGGTACCTTGCAGAACTCCAGATAAAATGCAGTTATTCAAGTCAGCCCGGCACCAACCTGCACAGCCAGGTTGCTGTTTCAGAGCTCCCAAAACACCAGGAAACATAAAGCATCTTCCATGCATTGAAAGTTGAAGATCTTGGAAGGAAGACTATCTATGTTGGAAGTCATCATCTTTCCGAGTTTGAAAGTAAAGGAAGAAGCCAGGGTGGTGTTTACTTGGTGTTGGCTGTTTGGCCTAGGGCTTTGTTGTATGGCTTTGACTCCACTTGATTACAGGAACATTTCTGGGAAAGTCTCAGAAACTTTGGATTCAGAGTTTCCTGTGCTAATGCTGTAGGATCCAACTCTGACTGTTTCAGAGAGTCTTGTTCATTTTGTCCCCGATGTTTTTCTTCTGAGTATGAAGGTCATCTTGCATTTCTGAAATCCACAGATAGAAAAGATAATTTGTAAAGTTAATACCTGACTGAGGGAGGAGGGAAAAGGGAAAAAAGGATGGAATTGAAAAAAATGCAAAGGAAAGGCAAAGTGAAGAATCATATGCTGAAGAAGAGTGGAACCCACTCCTTGAGTGGGATCCCGCCAGTGAGTTACATTTGGCAGTTGGAAAACCTAGATGAACTAACCAGGCATGGCCTCGAAGGCTCTTATATCAGTGAAGGTGCTGCCAGCAATGGGGGTCGAGGCCCAGAAGTGAGTGAGCATTGTTGGGGTGGGTGGCCGCCTGGCACAAGAGGGCAATGATTGCTAGAAGGAAAGCTCTAAGGTACACTGTTTTAGGGTGGCTCCTTAGAGGGTAAAGCATGCAAACTCAAATGAATTCACAGCCATTGGGTCCTAATGTCCTTTTTATAAGGGCCCACAGCAGGTAGGTTGTGCAGGAAAGAAGGGGCTTAATTGATGGAGATTGCCTACTCAGAAGCTGGGCATGGTGCAAGTACTTTGCCTCATCCACAAAGTCATGTCCATGTCCTGTCTCTGACTGCATGTCCTGCTCCCCTTGTTGCTCAGCTTGGCTCACTGGCCTGACACTCCTTTCCAGAGTCACTGAAGCTGATGGAAACCCCAGAGGGTACAGGCCTCTGAGACCTACTTCTCTGTGTCAATTGGACACCCAGGGTCACTTGGGACATTCTGTTTTATGGTGCTAACCCAGCATGATTATTAATAGTGTCCCCTTTCACTCTTAACAGTGTCCTGGTTTGGATGATAAATTATATGGATCCCCTATTTAACTGTCCAACACTTGCCAGAATGATCTTTTTTTCCCTTTGTAGCTTTTATTATATAATGAAAGTTACAAGAAAAAAATATTAAGAAATCCAGTATCTTACATAATTTCAGCACTGATATAACGATTTTTAGATTTTCATGTTCCCATCCAACCTGTACTTGAATACAAACAAAATATATATTACTTTTTAAAAACTCTTGTCATAAACTTATTTCAGAGTATTTTAGATACGGTGAAGGTGGTACAGAGCGTTCCCTATGTGCCCAATACCCAGTTTTCTATCATGTGAACATCTTACATTAATGTGATACATTTATCATTAAGCAAGATTGAAGCATTTTTATGGACTAAATAAAGTCAGAGCTTTGTTTAGATTGCCTTAGTTTTCTTCTAATGTCCTTTTTCCGCTCCCAAATCCACCCAGGATCTCTCATGACGGTATCATGTCTCCCTTGGCTCTCTTGACATTGACAGCTTCTCAGACTTTCCTTGTTTTTGGTGACCTTGAAGAGCTCTCCTCAGGTGTTTTGTAGAATGTCCCTCAGTCAAGATTTGTTTGATTTTTTTCCCCCTCATGATTAGACTGGATTATAGGTTTTGGGGGGTAAAGTGCCATTTAATCACATCGTATGAAAGGTCCACACTGTTCACATGACTCATTGTTGGTGACATGGACCTGATCCCTTGGCTGAGTTGTCACTACAATGAAATACCTGACATAGGCTACTGATAAAGAAAAGGAGGCTTATTTCACTCACAGTTTGGGGTTCAGAGTCTAAGATCAGGTGTAGGGAAGGCATTAGGATTATCTTGGCCTCCATGTCTGTGTCAGTTGGCAACACATCATGATGTGTGTGTGGTGTGTGTGTGTGTGTGTGTGTGTGTGTAAGAGCTAACAAATAGGAGGTCAGACAGGCAGAGACCACACTTCCAGTGACCCAAGGACCTCCTATCAGTCCCCATCTGTCAGAGGTTCCATTGCCTCCTGACAGCATTATCTTGTGGACCAAGCCTTTAGTCACTCTGGGGACATCCAACTATTGTGACTGTGTTTGCCAGGTTTCTCTACTGTAAAGTAATTCTTTTCCCCCTTTCTGTGCTTAACTCTCTGGAAGGATGTCACTATGTGCATCGCATGGTCACTTCCTTGATGGGATATATGTATTTGAAATTCTTTTGCATAGAAGATGTATTTATTCTCACTTATTTGTTATTCAATCATCTATATCATTGTGGATTCATGAATAATTGTTTTATGCCTTGGGTTATAATACAGTATTATATTTGTTTTTCACACTGTTCCATTCTTCAGTGAGCTCCTGGTTCTTTTAGCATGCCTCCACCAATTTTTGTGTGTGTGTGTTTTTGACCATTTTCTTTCTGGCACTACAACATGCTCCAGGCTAATTCTATGGGGTTTTTTTTGGTGCTGGGGGCCAAACTTGGGACCTTTTGTTTGCAAGGCAGGTGGTGGAACCACTGAGCTAAATCCCCAGCCCTCCTGTGTATTTTTTGATTTGACCCTGGAATCATTCATTTCTCTAAGGATCCCTTGTGTCCTTTTTTGGAGCATGGTTTTAGAAGCTCTCTGGGTATGCACCTTGCCTCTGGGGACAATCATCTTTAAAGTACAAGGCTGACTGACCACATCGCTTGCTGGGGAAGATTCTACTTTTTCCCAGCACCTCATTCATTCAGCTGAGCATAATTTTTGTGCACCTGCTCTGCACACTGGGGCAATGTGGATTGATACTACTGCTTTGGAAAGCTGTCTGTCTACTACACATCAGCATCTCCTATGAGGGAGTAGGGAGCAACTGCTGACATCAGGAGCTGGCCTGCCACCTCTGGCTGGACGTAGGTATTCTGTTGACCACAGACAATTCAAAGAGCGCCCACATCAGACATGGCTACTCTGTGACTAGGTAGATAAAGACAAAATAAGACCCTTTACATTCTCGCCTGACATATACAAAAAATGAACATTGCCCTAAGCCAAGTGACCAGAAACCTCCATCCTGGCTGTCATGAGTGATGGGTGCTGCTTTGCCAACCACAGTTTTAGCCTTGCCTCCTTGCTTCCAGTTTTTGGTGAGTTTTTTTGCTTGCATTTCTTTAAGAGTTCTTGCCCACCATGGTGGGCTCTAGCACTGTGTGAGACTGTGGCAAGAGGATAACAAGTTTGAACCCTTCCTGGGAAACTTAGTGACTTAGCAAGAACTTCATTTCAAAACAAAAACATAAAAATAAAAAAGAGCTGGGGATGTAGCTCAGTGCAAAGACCCTGGGTTTAATCCCCAGTACCACACATACACAAAGAATTATTAAGATGCCCAGTCATAAGATTATCCCCCACCTCCTTACTGTATCAGTTCCATGGTCTCCCAAGCCCTCATTAAGATCCTCTGCCATAAGCCCCAAACCTATTATCTGTCCTTTTGAGCACCCTTTCCCTGAGACACCTCACATTCCCCATAGTGTGTGTTTTTCCTCATTGCATTGAGTAACAGATCCATTGTGTTTAGCCACCGGTGCTTTTGGTGGCTCTGGTAGGGGTACTCACACCTATAATCCTGCAAGTATATCTCTAGGTACAAACCCAAGAAGATGTGTACACCTTTGCCCCCACAGACATAGACAAAAATATCTACCTAGTGCTATGTGTGATAGCCAGAAACTGGAGCCAAACCAAATGCACACTGACATTATATATATCCGTGAATTCTTATGCATTCACAGTGGGACTCTTTCTAACTGAAATGAACAACCCACTGCTGCACACAAGCAGCACAATGAAGTTGATAAACCTGTTGCTGAATGAAAGAACCCAGACACAGGACTCTATTAGAGTCTACTTGTGTAAAAAGCACAGGGACTGAGACTAAACTGCTTTTAGATGTCAAGACTGGATCACAAGATGCAAGAGGCACATGGGGCTCTTGGATGCTTAAATTGCTCTGTCACCTGATTTTCTCACTTGATAAAAAGTATTTAGCTGATCACTTGTGATTAGTGCAGTTTTTGCATGTACATTATACTTTAAAATTTGCAAAGATAGTTAAAAAAATGCAAGGATAGTAAAAAAACAACAGTGCCCAGCCATACCCAGAAATTTTGCTATAGCTGCAGCAGATCTTGTGAAGTCCTGAGGTGAGCATGATGCAGACCTGGACCTGGGGACCCCAGTTCCAGTTTTGCTAGTGTCCCCTGACTAAGTAGCAGCTTACACAGTGCTATTGTGCCTGTTTCTTGTGTGTTATGGTTTGGGTCCAGATGTATCCCAAAGCCTCATGCAGTTATAGGTGGCTTTTTCAGAGGTGGCTGAATCTAGAGTGTGTGATGCTGGGATGTGATTACTAAACCAGTACACTGATTGGTTTGATACCTTCCTAATCCTGGTAGTCTGGATAAGATAAAAGGAGCAGAAACAAGCTGTTAAGGTTCCTTTGTTGCTTTTGCTGTCTTCTACTGCCATGAACTATTGCCCCTCTGGCATGTGCCACTCTGCCTTGGAGCCAGCCAACTACAGACAACTATGTAACCTCTACAAACTGTGAGCTAAATGAACCTTTCCCCTTTTAACCTTGGGTGTCGGATATTTTGTCTCAGCAACAAGAGAAAAGCAACTAAGACACTGTGTCTGTGTGACCTCTGCCTGTAACATGTATCACTACAGCCTCTCTCAGAGGCACACCCAGAATCTTGATCTCCAGGAAATGTCCCCAGGCCCAAGACAAGTACCTCCTCCTCCCCTTCCCTGCCCTGACACACCCATCCTCCTGGAGAGCTTCTGGCCCCTCTATTCTCAGTTCTCATGGCCCCCAAAGCAAGTGATGTGAGGGCTCTGGTGAGAACCTCTGGGCAGTGTAGACTAGCTGTCCAAGGTACTCACTTTGGGTGGGTGGTTGGTGTGGAGCCCCAGTTGTACTGGAGTTGCAGCCACTAGGGGTTGAGTTGGGAAAAGAGCCCTCTGGATAGTCTCATGTTGGCAAAGAATTTCCTGGGACTATGAGGCTGAGCACTTAGCGGAGTAGTATGCCAAACTGATAGGTTATCATAGTTAACTTGTAGCATAAGCTCCTGCAGGTAAATGAGAGCAAACCACACATTTCTGTGACCTCAGAGTAGAGCATAATGCCTAGCATCCTGGTGGCATTCCATGTGTAGTTGTTGAGCAAATAAGCAGCATACTATATTTCCTCTAGCTTAAGATTTACTTTACCCCAGGGCTGGGGATTTAGCTCAGTGGTGCTGCTGCCTGCCTCACAAGCAAAAGGTCCTGAGTTCGATCTCCCATACCAAAATAAGAAAAATTTACTTTTTTCCATGTGCTGTTTCTTAGTGCCCCACCCCACTTCTTGGCAAAATAAGAGCACTATTGTCACTACTGTTCCTTTTCCTCCCTCCAGTTCTCTCATGACACAACTCCAGTCAGACTTGTCCACACTGCTCCTGAGCTGACCTGTGGAGGTGCCTTCCACATGACTAAGTCACGTTCAGTTCTTAGTCCTCCTCAACCCATAGCAACCTTTGATACTTGAGTCCCACCCCCATGCCCTTTCGTCGTGTGGCTTGTGGGGGCCCTCCTCAGCCTCCTTGACTGACCTTCCTTGTCTCCCTGACTCTACCACTCCATCATGCTGGACCACTTCCTGGCTCCTTTTTCTCACTACACTCACGCAATAGTGATCTCATGGCTTCAAATATCATCTATATGCCAACGACTCCCGATTTACATTTCCAGCTGGGGCCTGTCTCCCACATTCCAGACTTTTCTGTCCAGCCTCTGACTTGACATCATTCCTTGTGAGTCTTGTGAGACATTTAAAATTCAGCACATTCAGAATCAGATTCTGAACTACACCCACATCTCTGTCACCTGAGGTCTCCTACCTCACCGTCCTTCCAGGTACTCAGGTGCAAGCCTTTGGGGTCTCTCTTTACCTCATGTCCCCTGCCCAGAATCTTCAGTATGTTTTGGCTCTCCCTCCAAGCAGGATGCAGTGGTGCACATCTGTAATCACAGTAGTTGGGAGACTAAGGCAGGAGGATTGCAAGTTCAAAGCCAGCGTAGGCAACAAAGCAAGATCCTGTCTCAAAACAGAAACAAAAACAAACGAAAAGAGCAGACCCCATCTGTCTGCCTTGGCTCCTCACTTGCTCTGAGCACTGTTTCTCCCTGCTCTGGCTGTGCATCCTCAGGGGTCTCCCCTGTATCCAGTGCCCTTTCTGCCTGCTCTCCCCCTACCCAGCACCTTGACTCTGTTTCTCCAGGCTCATGCTCACCTCTACCTGGCTGTTTGTTCTCTCTTTCTTTCCCCTCCACTTTTTCCAGCCAGACTCTGCAGCTCCTTGAATGAGCTTCACACTTAAACCATCATCCTTTGTTTGCTTGGCTGCCTGCCTCTCTCCCCTGAGCAGTCAGAATGGACAGAATGCTCTATAGCAACAAGCATCCCCTGTCAGTGGCTCAGGATAGCAAAGCCTCCCTTCTGCCTCTTGTTCTATGCATGTCTTGGGCCAGTGGAATAGCCTGGCTCATCTTTGTCACACAGGAGTTAGAGTGGGGAAGGAACACTCTGGATAGACTCCCTGGCAAAGAATCGCTCTGGTCTGAGAATGGCTCATAGATTGATGGCCAGAGTAGTCACTTGACCATGAACTGTCTCAGGTCAGGAGGAGCATTGCACCAAGCCCAGGCCAACGTGCTGGAAAATGGTCATCATGTGTCCTTTCAATCTCTCAGCCAGGCCACCAGCTCCTCTTCATGCTCCACACACTGAGAGGTGCACAAGATGCACTTGATGACTTTTTGACACTGGGAGAAGGCACAATGCTCTAGGCAGGGTTGACCCCTGAGGTTCACTTCTGTATCCTGAGTGACTTAGTGCCTGGCACAGGTGGGCTCTTGCCAACACTAGGTGAAGGCTGTGTCAGTGGAGTTTGGGACAGAAGTGTTCTGGTGCTATCTCCTGATGGTGGCAGGTTGTCAGTCTAATGTCCCTCCTCCCTCCTCCCTCATGGAAGACTTGGAAACAGCAGTTGACTGGATCTTCAAGAGGCCTTCCCAAGGTTCTTGCCCTTTCCTGCTTCCTGGGCAGCCGGTTCTGTATGAAGGCTTCAGGGCACGCTACCCTTGCTGCTTCTGTGCAGTTTCACTCCTTGGTTGTGTTTTCTGTGACAGGTGGGAAGAGAGCCACGTGTAGACACCTTCTCTCTGGGAAGGTACCTGTGGTGGTGTTGGGTGTCCAGATTATTGCCTGCCTCTGAGTCTTCATTCTGTGCATATTTAAGAAGTAGCTGGAGCATTGAGATGCTGTGTCTGCTGGGGACAAGGCTGGGTTCAGGAGATGCTCTGTCTTTGTAGGACCCGGGGAACCTTTGGATCTAGAGGGAGGCCCAGTACAGGGGAGAAGGGAAGGGTGGGGAGCAACCCCATTTTAAGCCTCACCTTGTTGATTCTGCTTGCTGCCATCCCTGCCAGGTGTCTTAGAGGCTGAGAGGGAAGTAGAGACCCTTGCTGACACCACTGCCAGCATCACCTCCCTAAGGTAGGAAGTGTGGATGCTGTATGTACACACAAGGTGAGCATAGAGCCCACATGGTCTGTGTTCACTAGCTCTGCAGACTGAGCCTCCAGTGTTCAGTGGACTACCTGGACAACCCCGTCCCAAGAGTTGCTGCTTCATGCATCACTTTGCTGCTGCCAGTGATGCTTCCAATCCCAGCCCTTTTATGGGTGAATGTGTGATCCACCCTGGTTCTGCCTGAAGCCCAGGTTGGTTGATGTTCAGCACACCTGACCAGGTAGGAGCATGTGGTGCTGTGTGTGGGTGACAAGGCCCCTTGCTTTTGGGTAGCTCAGCCTCAGTGTCCAAGTAGGAGGCTGGAGGAGAGTAGAGAGCTTGGTGCGATTCTAAACTCAGGCTTGCAGAGGAGTTCTGGGAGGCTCCAGGCTTGTCTCTATCAGCAGTGGGCTGGCATCTCTTGAGCACGGGCGCCCTCCCTACCAGGTAGCCTGTTCCTTAACTATGGGCTTATTGTTTCAAGGGTGACAAGAGAAGTGTCCTCTCCTGAGAGGCCCTGGATCCTTGGAAGGACAAACCTGCCCTGTCATAGGGATGACAGGCATCTTCAGGTCACATGTATGCAGTCGCGGGGAGGACACATCATGGACTCAGACCAGAGGGGACAGTGGCCATCTAGGCGAGGAAAAACCCAGTCCTGGCTTTGAATCCATGTGGGTGTGTCCAGTGCAGTGGAATCTCAAGAAACCTTTACCAAAATGAAATCAAATTCCTTTAAATTAAAAATGAAATGCTCCAGAGAACAGGAGCCTGCTCGTTGGCAGATTGCATTAATTGGAAGGTTCAGAAAGTTTCTGTTAATTACACTTTGCCACCTAGCAGGCTGTTCTCTTACAAATGAGTTGCTCTCTCAACTTTGTCTTCTCAACACACAAACAACGAGCTCCATAGCCAAGTTGTCAAAACAAAGAAAAGAAACTGAGGAGTCCGACAGGAGCAGATGATGGGAAGCTGCTTTGGGGCTGTGCTCCTTCCTGCGCTGCTTCGCTTGAGTCACACAGTATAGCTGTCTTAGTTACTTTTCTCGTGGCTGAGACAAAATACCCAACACCCAAAGTTAAAGGAGGAAAGATTTATTTGGCTCACAGTTTGTAGAGGTTTCAGTCCTTAGTTGGCTGGCTCCAAGGCAGGGTGGCATGGCAGAGGGGCAGGCATCGCAGAGGAGAAACAGTTCATGTCAGGCAGAAGTCAGGAAAAGTAGCAAGCAAGTGAGGGATGAGAGCACGCTCGCCCTCTTTCTGTCCCTTGTAATTTATCCACCCAGGGTGGGACATCCCTAATCCTATCCAGAACTATGGCAGACCTATCAGTGGACTTATTTAGTAATCAAACACCCTTGATCCTAGCATCGCACACTCTAGATCCAGCCACCTCCGAAAAAGCCACACTTGTGACCACATGAGTCTTTGGGGGGGAACATCTAGACATAAGCCATAACAGTGGCCCTGTTTGTGTGTCCTTGGATGGGGCTGGCCAGGATGGATGGCCCTGGATATGGTCCCCTGGCTGGGATATCTTTGGGTGGATGTCCCTAGATGGGTGTCCTTGGCTGTGTGGTCCTGTGGACAGTAGAGTCTTGGTCATCAGTGTAGCAGTGTCAAGTGCCTCAGGGCTATGGGCAGGCAGCTGCCTCCGGATGCAGCATGCTTGTCCTGGCCCTGGCCTTGGGCATCCTCCTGAGGAGGCCTGGAGTATTTTAGCTTCTTAGGGACCCTTGGAAATATTGTCACAAATGTCAAACACTCCAGCCAGGATGATCTGGCTTTCTCTTTGGGGATGATATGTCGTGTGAGCTTCATGTACACTTCCACATACTCTCAGTAGACAGGCATTCACCCAGGAACTATCTCTCTGCCATGCTGAGAAAGTCACAAGGGCAAGAGTTAGGTTATTTCACTTAAATCCCCACTTGGCTTTGCACAATAGGTGCTTAATAAATGCTTGTTGGAATTAACTAAATAGGGCAGAGAGAAAATGGATGAGTTGGTATGGAAATGTTAAGACCAGCACTGGTGGAGAAATGGACCCATGACCATGTTTAATACTGCTGGGTCTCGTTTAGGGAACATCTTGGAGTATACAGGCCCAACAAGGCCCAGCCCTGTTCTTTCTGGAGGACTTTACAGTGATCAAGCAAGTTATGCTTATATTGGCAGTTGGTATGTATTCCCCCTGGTGAAGACTGAGAAATTTTGATCTTAAGAACATTTGCATTTCCTGATATCTAATGATACTGATGTCTCTTTCATGTATTTATTTGTCATTTCAATGGGCTGAATGTTTGTATTCCGTCAAATTCATATGTTGAAATCCTAACTTTCAAGGTGACAGTATTAGGATATGGGGCCTTTGGGAGGTAATTAGGTCATGTGGGTGGAGCCATTATGGTAGGATTAGTGGCCTTATGAAAAGGATCAGAAAATCCTTCACTCTCTTTCCATTATGTGAGGATACATCAAGAAGATGGTTATGAACCAGAAAGTGGACCCTCACCAGACACTGAACTGTCTAGTACCTTGATCTTGTACTTCTAGCCTCTAGAACTATGAAAAAATAAGAGAAAGAAATGTCATTTGAACCACCTAGTCTTGGTAATTTGTTGGCCATCCATTTCTATAGCTTATTTGGTAAAGTGTTCAAGTCTTATGCAGAGTCTATATCTTTTATTAATATTGAAATATAGGAGTCTTAAAAAGTTTTTAGTAATTTTTTAATAAAAACATTCCGGATTCAAATTCTGAATGAATTTTTGTGTTATGAATATGTTTTCTCATCTATGGCTTATCCATTCATTTTCTTTATATTCTCTTTTGGTGAGCAGTCTTTTTGGTTTAGTAATTTCTGCCTCTAATAAATCTTCATCTACTGTAAGGTAAAGCTTCTTTTGTATTTTAATTTTTTTTGTGTGGTACAGGGAATTAAACTCAGGGTCTTGCACATGGTAAGCATGTGCTGTACCATTGACCTATACCCCAAATTTCTAAAGTCAAGGTTAGGTCTAGGATACATTACAAATTAGTTTTTGTGCACAGTTGAACTATGGCAGAAGTTAACGTTTTCCATATGATATCCAGTCATTCCAGCAGCATTTATTGAAAGGATTTTCATTTCTTTTTTTTTTTTTTTTTGATTTTCATTTCTTTATTGGATTATCTTAGTATCTTTGACAAAAATCAGTTCATGTAGGTTTATTTCTGTGGCCTCCTTTTGTCTTTCCTTATACCAGTGCACACTGCCTTGATTATTATATTTATCTTGAAATGAGATTATGGACATCATCCAACTTTGTTCATTTTCTAAAATTGTTTTGGCAATTCTAAGTCCTTTGTATTGTCATACAAATTTTTTTTTTTTTTTTGTACCGGGGATTGAACTCGGAACCTTGCACTTTCGAGGCAGGCGCTGGACCCACTGAGCTAAATCCCCAGCCCTTCATATAAATTTTGAATCAGTTTTTCTACAAAAAAGCCTGCTGAGATTGTTTTTTTCTTTTTTTCCCCTCAGTACTGGGGATCGAACTCAGGACCTTGCTCTTGTGAAGCAGGTGCAGCACCACTGAGCTAAATCCCCAGCCCTGCTGAGATTTTTGATTTGTGTTAAATATATAAATCAAGTTTAAGGAGTCTGAACATTTTAATAACACTGAGTTTTCCAACCCATGAACATGGCATATCTCTCTATTTCAGTTTTCTTGATTTCTCTCAGCAGTGGGTTGTAATTTTCATAGTCATGTCTTACACATCTTTCATTATTAAATTTATCTTCAAGTAGTTTGTGTTTGTTTGATGCTATTATAAATGACAGTGTTTGTTTGTTTTGTTTTGGTGGTGGTTCTGGGGATTGAACCTAGGCCTTTGAAGTTAGTAGACAAGTGCTTTACCACTGAGCTATGTCCCCAGCTCTTTTGTATTTTGAGATAGGGTCTCTGTGTTTCCTGGGGTGGCCTTGACCTTACAATTCTCCTAACTGAGCTTCCTAAGTAGCTGGGATTACAGTAGGCATGCACATTGTACCACGTGTGACATTATTTTATATAAATTTGTTTTTGTTGCTGGTACATAAAAACAGTTAATTTTAAAAATCAGTTCTATTGAAGTATTATTTGCAATAAAATAAAATTCATTCATTCTAAGAATATGATTTGGTTTTGACAAAGATGCAGATGTGACCATCACTGCAGTCAGGATGCAAAACACTCCCATCACCTCACAGAGCTCACCATGTCCCTTACTCCTATCCAAGGTATGCTGGAATGGGCTACATTGCTCATGGGAGCCAATTCTGCATATCCACCATTCTTTTTCTGTCTTTTTTTATTACTACATATTTGCAGTACATAATGTTTATATCCCTTGTGAGGAGTTGGTACATGTCCATAACACATCTTAATTCCTTTTTTTCATCCCTTCCCCTCCAGTTGTGGAAAAAGAAGTTTTAAAACTGTGGTGAAGTTTTGTGTGTGTGGGGTTTTTTTTGGTCAATTTCTTCCTTTATGTTCTTTTTGTGTCTTTCTAAGAACTATTTGCCCAACTCGGGATCACAAAGGTTTTCTCCTATGCTCTCTTCCAGAAGTTTTCTAGCTGTTACTTTTTGTTTGTTTGTTTTTTTGGTACTGGGTATCAAACTTAGGACCTTGTGCTTGTAAGGCAGGCACGGTGCCACTGAGCTAAATTCCTGGCCTGTAGCTGTTACTTTTTATTTGTGTTCCATCTGAGGTAGAAATTGAAGTTCTTTTTTTCCCTTTCGCCCTCTCTATTCTCTTCTTCTTCTCCTCCTTCTCCTTCTCCTTCTCCTTCTTCTTCTTTCTTCTTTTTGAATCTGGATGTATATTTGGTACCATTTGTTGAAATGACCAACCTTTCCCCACTGAATTATCTTGGCATTTTTCTTTTCTTTTCTTTTTTTTCCAGTACCAGGGATCAAACTCAGGACCTTGCACTTTCGAGGCAGATGTGGTGCCACTGAGCTAAATCCCCAGCCCATCTTGGCATTTTTCTTAAAAATTGATCAATTTATACTTGTGGGTTTATTTCTGAACATTATTCTGTTACACTGATTTGTATGATTGTCTTACATTCATACTGTGCCAAGTTGATGATTGGAGCTTTATAAATCTTGAAAGCAGCTGTGCTAGCCTTCCAACCTCATTGCTTCTCGATTTTTTTTTCTAGCTACCCTAGACCCTTTGCTATTCCACTCCAGCTTGTCACTTTCTACAAATAATAGATATTATATGTGTTATTCTGGGGGAGATATTGCTTGGAATTGTATTGAAACTATAGATCAACTCAGGGAGAGTGAACCTCTTAAAGTTTTGAGTTTTCCAATCTATGAACATGACATGCTGTGACATTTTATTTTGGTCTTTCATTTCTCTTAGCACTATTTCATAGTTTTCAATGCACAGGTATTGCTCAAATTTTGTTATATTTATCTCTGTTTTATGTTTTTAAAAATAAAATCAATGGATATGTGTGTGTGTGTGTGTGTGTGTGTGTGTGTGTATTGTGTCTTATAACCTTGCTAACCTCACCTATTATTTCTAGTATCTTATTTGTAGATCCCCTGGAGTTCTATATCACAGCCATATTATCTGTGAACAGATAGGTTTAGGTCTTCTTTTGTAAAACTTTATGCCCTATACCACCGCTGAGATTTCTAGCACATTGTTGGCAAGTGGCAAGAACAGACATTATCTCTTTTTTCCTTGATCTTAAGAGAGAAGCTCAGGATTTCACCATTAAATATAATGTTAGCTGAGCTTTTGCAAAGGTGCCATTTATCAAACTGAGAGAAGACTTTTCCCTTTTTAACTTGCTGAATTTTTAAAAATTTTTACTAAAACTGCCATTGAGTTTGGTCAAATGTTTTCTCTGTATCTTTGGAAATGATTATAAGGTTTTCTCCTTAGTTCTGTCAATGTGGTAATGATATTGATTGACTCCTGAATATTATATGGACTTTGAACTTCTAAATTTTCTTTCATATGTTGGTGAATTCCATTTGCCAATATTTCATGAATGGTTTTCATATCTATGTTCATCACAGACATGCTACAATTTGAATGTTTGTGTCCCTCCAAAATTCATGTTGATGGCCGGGGATTCAGCTCAGTGGTGCCGGGCCTGCCTGCCAAGCACAAGGTCCTAAGTTTGATTCCCAGTACGGGAAAAAAAATACAAAGTTCATGTTGAGACTTAATCTTCAACGCAGTGGTATTAAGAAGTGGGACCTTTGGAGGTAATGAAGTCACATGGGCTACTCTCTTGTGAATGGGATTAAAGCCTTTACAAAAGCAGCTTCACATGATAATAGGCTTTTTCTTTTTTGCCCTCCCACCTTCTGCCATGTAAGGAGGCAGCAAGGCTCTCACCAGACGATGAATGCTGACACCTTGATCTTAGACTTCCAGCCTTAAGTATTAATTATAAATTATTCAGCTGAAAGTATTTTATTATAGCACCATGAATGGACTAAGATAGGATATTGGTCTACATTTTCTTTCTTCCCTAAGTTTTGATATCAAGCTTATGCTGGCCTCACAAAATGAGTTCCCTCCTCCTCTAGTTTCTGAAAAAGTTGTGAGATTAGTTTTATTTCTTCATTAGATGTTTGCTAGAATTTACCAGTTAACATACTTGAGCCTGGAGTTTTCTTTGTGGTCTTTGTGGGATGATTTTAATTACAAATTCAATTTCTTTCTCTCTCTTTTTTTTTTTTTTTTGGGTTCCAGGATCGAACTCGGGTCCTTGCGCTTGTGAGGCAGGGGGTGGAACCACTGAGTTAAATCCCGGGCCCCAACAAATTCAATTTCTGTAACGTACAGGATTATCCAAAATTTCCATTTCTTCTTGTGTTAGTTTTGGTAATATTTTTATCTTTCAAGGAATGATATGTATCCATTTCATTTAAATTATTGAGTGTGCTTGTATAAAGTTATTTTTCTTTTAAAGTCTGTAGTGATGCCTCCCTTTTGTTCCTCTTATCAGTATTCTGAGTTTCCTATTTTTTCTTGTCTATCTGTTGGTGAGTCTATTTCTTCCTTTTATTCTGTCAGTTTTGCTTTGTGCATTTTGTTCTGTTATTGGATGCATACACATGTAGGACAGTTATGTCTTTTTGATCAATTAAACCTTTTGTCAATATGCAGTGTTCCTTTTTATCACATTCTTTGGCTTAAAGTCTACATTGATAAGATAGCCATTTAGCTCTCTTTTTCATGGCCACAGTACAGCCACTATTTTCATAATGTGTCATTTCCATCCTTTTACTTTTTAAACCTGTCTGCATCTTAAATAGGAAGTACATCTTTTACAAATATCACAAAGCTGAGTCTTGAGTTGAAGAACTCTGAAGTGTCTGGAACTCTGAAGTTGAAGTCTGAAGTGTCTTGTTGGGCTAACTTTGTTGACCCTTTGCTGATGAGCAGACCTTCATCTTCTTATGTCCCTACCTTAGGTCACCACCTCTTGATCTGTAAGGCTGTGACTCAGGGACTCCCCTCTGCAGCCCCTTACAACCCCTACTGATTTTGGCAGACTAGTTGGGTGGCCCCTGGGTCTTATATTTAGTGGATGTTTGTCTTCAACATTATATGCTTATGGTCCATGGTGCTCCTTGCAGATGGCCAGCTGGTGCCAAAGGATGCAGGATAATGTAAAAGCCTCAGTGCAAGTCCTGACATTTGGAGAATCTGGTATGAATAAGGGCATCTTTGGTAACCAGACAGATGCCAACTCTGTAAGGTTAGTGCACATCCATTTCTCCTTCACTTCCCTGTTACCTCTGACAGTCAGAGGAGGAAGCACTCTCTTTGTTGGGACTCCTGACCTTGGGCCGTCATTTGGGCTGGGGATAGACCAGGCCTACTGGGTTCAGGAAAGACTCTTCCCACTGGAGGGCAGGGAGAAGTGGAAACCACAGTGAAGCTTTGGGGGTTGGTAGGGATTTTGACAGCTGGTCATTTTCACATAGTCATGGTTACAGTGGAGCCAGACTGCATGCAGCTCACCTCCCTGGGATGCTGGGGTCATTTTCATGAAAGCACTTGTGGCCTGGTCTCCTTTGTTTCCTTGGAATCTTCAGCTCTGCAGCAGATACTTGGGTAGAGAACACCAGCTGAACCATCCTGACTTTGTGACTTGTGAGAAGAGCTGGCCTTTCCCAAGCTCTGCCCAGATCTTCTCCTATTTGCAGGTATCAAATGCTGCCTATGCCTGTTCCCTCTGTTCCAAAGACCATGGGTGGCTCCCTTCCATGGCCAGGTCTTGCCTGTTGCTTTCTGACCTGGGGCTTCATTGCCATCAAGACCACTCTCCCTTTGGGTGTTTGTAGCCCAGTTTGAGGCTTCAGCAGTGGTGTGAGAAGTGAAAAAAGAAGACAGTCAATCCTCGCTCTTGTGTCCACGATTGAACCAGTGCCTCTGCCATATAGCAGGGACAGGGCAGCTGTGCCATGACACTAGTTCAGCGGTAGTCTTGCACCTTAGCAACTGTGTGCCTTTTCCATTGTCTGCTTGCTTGAACATCTTCACAGCTGTGTGCCTTGCATCAGCACCAACCAGGAAGTCTCCTTCAGCTCTGCTGCAGTGCAGCTATCCCTGAAGCTGCAGCCAATGTGGGCCTCAGTGCTGAAGGAGGTCATCTTTCTGGGGCTTTTTCGGATTATTTACAAATACTGTGTTAGTGGCATGCTCTGGGGTGAGATGACCAGGTATGTCTTGGGGCCTGGAAGCCTCAGCCCACCTCCTGGAGGAGGGAAGGGCCATATTGGTGATGGTGATAGCCCTTTGTGGACAAGGCTCTTTGATTCAGAGAACTTGGCAGTGCTAACCTCCTTGGAGGTCAGCTCCTAGGGCTCAGACAGAATTGACTTTGGCCTGCACTCACCCTGGCCAGTTGAGTTGCCTGTCCTTTGCTGTCTCCAAGGATCATTGCTCCTTCCTTTTTCTTTGGAGGTAAATAGGGCATGACAGAGTTGCATCAGCAGGCAGATTCCACAAAGGTGTGGCTGCTAGTGGCTAAGACTCATCTGATGACTTCTGATCTCATCAGATCAGTTGAGTAATCAGAATGCTCTTCATGACTCTCTACTAGCAACAGAGTAACTATTTTTTTTGTCCATTGGAGGCTTCAGTATATTGTTTAGTTCATTATTGCCCCCGACAAAGCCCTAGCTATCAGTTAAATAAGTTAATAGGTTATTAACTGCACAGGTTAATAGTGGGAATATAGGCACAGTGTCGACTGGGTCACTAGCACCCTTGGCTGCCAGCTACATCAGCCACTGAGAAACCGCTTGCAGGGTACAGCCCAAGAGCTGTCTCAAAGGGGACTGCGCTCTGCTCTGATTGGTTTTTCTTGATACCCAGGCAAGGGGAGAGCTGGTGCTTTGGCTCTGTGGGGACACATGGCTCTGGTGTGTGTGTGGGGGTGCTGTGTGCGTTGGCTTCTTCTGGAAAGCAGGCAGTGGGCGGCTCTGTGAAGGCCTTTAGGGTGCTGCTGGATCGCTGGCACCTCTGAAGTTCTGCCTGGATATTTTAAGCACAGCCCCAGCTCTTGCTCAGAACAGTGGCTGGCTGCAGTGTTACACAACTTAGCACCTCTCCCCCGCCAGCACGTGTTGCTCCCCCAGAACTGCAGGGGTGCCATATCAGAGGGAGGCATCCTGCCCCAACATTGTGCCATGGACAAGTGGTTGGCCGGAAGCCCTGCTTGACCAGTCATTCTCGCAGGACGGTTCCTCTATGGACCGTGCCAGTCTCTGGAGAGAGTATTCAGTCCTCCCCCTCTGCCTGTGTGTCCTGTGATTCGGTTGAATGACCACTGTATGAGAAGGAGCCCTGCAGACCTCAGCTCCATTTTCCAACTTTCCAGTCTCTCCTGCTGTCGTGTCAGGGTTTCTGTGGTCCCTGAACCAAAAAGAGCCTCCATGTGCTCAGAGGGGTTCACATTTCTACTTGAAGCCGACCTGCAAAATCCACCCACCCAGCCACAAGTAAAAACTTTCCCTCTGCAGGGATAGCTGTCAACTGCAAGCTCTTTCCTCATAGTAAGATTTTAATTTCTTAAGACAGTATTTCTCAGACTAGGTGCATGAATGTATTCTCAGGGCTGCGCGAGAATACTTTTTTTCCTTAAAAAAGATCTATCACCTGGTTGATAGTCAGCTTGAAATCATTGGTCCAGGACACAGGGGAATGAGCTGACCAGTGGGTTTCATTCCCCTACTGGGAGAGGGCCAGGGAGGAAGTCAGGAACAGTCCAGCTGTCTCTGCATCACATCCGACTCCAGGTGTTGCCAAACAAAGAAGCTGAGAGGAGAGGACAACAGTACACCCAGCTGTCCACCCAGCCAGCCCCATTGGCACACCGTGAAGCAAGTGCACAAGGTTCAGACACAACAGGCAGGAGAAGTGGAAGATGGACAGTACAGCTCCTGCCAGCCACATATATGCACACGCGTGTGTGTGCACACACACACACCCTCACATACACCTTGCTTAACACACATCTCCACATATGAGGTGTGATTGAAAAATATGGTGAATATTTAGAATTTTAAAAAAATGATTACAATAAAAGACACTTTGCAACTAAGCCCCCTCAAAATATTCCCTCTTGCTTTGAATATCCTTATCCCATTATTCTTTCCATTTTCTGAAGCAGTTCTGAAATCCTCTTTTATAAGTCTTTAGCTATGTTGTTGCTGGCTGCCTTAATGCCTTACATTGATTCAAAATGTTTGCCTTTCATGGCCATTTTAACTTTGGGGAAGAGCCAGAAGCTACACAGTATCAGATCTAGTGAATAAGGTAGATAAAAACACACTAATGTTTTTACAATCCTCCCTTCCCATTGGCTAGCACTTGGCAGCAGCATTCACTGTATTTTTTATCACACCTCATAAAGACACTAACAAAATAGCTACCAGAACTGCTTCAGAAAATGACAAGAATGTTGGGAGGAGTGTGTTTGAAGTGAGGGGAGTATTTTGAGGGGGATTAATGGCAACGTGTCTTTTACTATAATAAAAATTTAAAAATGTATACATTCACTGTATGTTTGAATGACACCTTGTACATTTCTTCATGCTTGCATTTTCTCCTATATACATGCTTCTTCACACATGCATGTCTTTGATCACATATTTCTTTACACACATGTGCTTTTCATGTACAGTCCCTAATTTTCATGAAAGGGAGCATCATGTAAAAGGATTCCAGGCTTCTACAAACACTTCTTGTTATCTCTTTTGGGTTTTTCTTATCAGCATATCACTCTAGCTCATTTGTAACATCTACACAATACTCTACTATAGGTCTGTTACAGTAAAATAACCACCCTCAATGAAGGACATTGGCTACTTCAGGCTTTTTGGTTTTGTAGTTGTTAGTTGTGAATGTTGCTTCTCATGGTTAAGTTTTGATGAGTTTGTGGACTGTGAAACTTCCTCCATCCATAGCAGCACTTCAATCAAGACTGGCCATGCCCCTGACTGTTGGGCACTGGCTCTGAGCATTGTTTCATTTGGTTAAAATTTATCTCTGGCTATTAACTGCATTTTCCTTTCCCTCCCTCCCTCTTTTTTCTTTCTCCTTCTTCCCTTCCTCCCTGCCCCCTCCTATCCTTCCTTCTCCCTTCCTTCCTCCCTTCCTCTCTCTATCCCTCTCTTCCTCCCTCCCTTCCTCCTTCCTTTCTTCCCTCTCTCCTTCCCTTCTTTTCTTTTTCTCTCCATCCTTCCTCCCTTCCTCCCTTCCTTCTTGCCTTCCTTCTTTGAACTGGGACTGGAGCCCAGGGCCTCCTCCAAGTGCTGTACCACTGAAATCCACTCCCAGCCTTCAGTTTCATTTTTTTCCTCTTTGCCTCTCTAAAAATTAACATTTGAAACAGCAAAGTATGCATAAGAATTGATTGCATTTTAAGTTGGGAATGAGGTAGGGCACAGGATGACACATGGTTTCTATAATGAACTGTCCTCATAGCTTCTGCCCCTTTCTCTGTTGGGTTTGTTTTCTCATTAGTTTGTACAGGTTCATTGTAACTTAAGAAAATTAGTCCATGATTTGTCATACTTGCTTATACCCTTATTCAGTTTCCAGTATGTTTTAAAAAAACTTATGAAGAATAGAGTTTTATTTGGCTCAAACTTCTGGAGGTTAGAAGTCTAAGAGCTTGGTACCTGCACTGGTGAGGGCCTTGCCACTGCATCCCAACATGGTGAAGGCACTATATGGTGAGATAGATGCATGCCCCAGCTTGTAGTGCTTCGATTTTAAAAACTGTATTTTTTTTTTTCTATTCAGAAGTTTCACATTTTAAATCATTCAGTCTATTCATCTGAAATTGAGTCTTTTCCTTTGTGGCTTCTGGGGTTTGCCTCCTGGCAGGAAAGGCCTCTCTTGGTTTGGAGTTACAAATAAACTCACCATCAATCACCTACAATTTTAGAACTCGTGAGGGTTTGGGGTGTGTGTGTCTTTGCTGTGTTGGAATTTGTTCTGTCATAGGAGTGAGGTAGGGCTCCATTTTACATTCTTTCTCTTTGCTGCTCTGGAATGCCTCCTAGTCACATGCTGTGCCCCAGTTTCTGGGTCTCTTCTATACTCTGCAGCTGTGGGTGATCTCCCTTGTCTTGCTCTGTCCCAAGCCACTTTAGTTTGGCACCTCCTTCTAAAAGATAGCCGGCAGCCAAGTCAGAGGGTGGGGTCTGCAGGGAGGAGGGCTAGAGAGGGGCCCCAGGGGATCTTCACACGAAGGATCTCTCCCTGAACAGTCTCCTTGAGTCCATCCACCTCGTCCTGGAGGGATCCAAGGAGGAGTATAGAAGATCTGATTTGCAGTTGCAGCTTTTGCCTTCTACAGGGAGGACCTGTGGGATTTCATTGATTTGGGAGGTGAATGGAGACCCTCACCCCAGGATGGTCAAACTACACATTGGCCCAAAGTGATAGGATGTAATGGGTGAGAGGTTTAGGGAAGGACATGGGTGGATGTTGGGTAAGAAATCACTTGCCTATAGCTTGAAGGCAGAAGTTTGGAAAAGAGTATGGCCCTACTTTTGTTAGGACCAAATATAGGGCCTGTGGGGCCCTGCTGGGATATCCCAGGTTAACAGATAATGTAGGTGGTGCTGCCAATGGAGACCTTGGTGTGTTAGCCCTGAGGTGGGGACTGGGAAGGCCCTCCAGGTTCCCAAGGTCTCTTCCTGGAAGAAGGAAATTGCTCAGAAAGGCTGCAGAGACAGCACCAGAGCTCCCTGGCAGGTCCAGAGTCCTGAGTGGCCCCTGCCCACAAGGCTGACACCTTCCTGCACAGGGCATGGGTGGGCTGGAGCCAGCTTTGTGGCCATTGCTGTGCTTCAGGAGTCCCAGGGGCTAATATCAGCCTTGCCTCTCTGCAGCAGCTCTCGGGAGGGCCTTGTTGGCATGGCTGCCCTCAGCCCATTGTCATATGGTTTCTATATCCTGGCCAAGGCTCTCATTCTGGAAACCACAAATTCGAGCAGACTCCTAGATTTGCTTAGTTTTTGACTTTTATTTTTAGAAACATCAAAGAGAACAGAAGTCTTGTGCTCTGTCTAGAAATAATGCCTTTCCTTAATTCAATTCAGCTGGTCAAAAATAAGCATGCCCATTTTCCAGAAGGAATGGGGGGAGGGAGCTGGGCTTTGGGAGAGCTGTTCCCCTGAGAGCCAAGTTGGAGTGTGGCTGTGGCCTTGACCCCTGGGGGAAGCCAAACCTGCACTTGCTCTGGACTGTCCAGGATGTGTGGGCCATGCTTGGATAACTGAGGAAACCAGGAGTGCTAACTTTTTGTGCTTTAAGGTATTTGCTGATACATCAAGTGTATCGGGTTGACATTCTTCTTGGCATTCTTAACAGGACCTCATTTAAGGACCTCTTCACTGGCCAGGGTAATGGTCCTGACCTGGCTCCCATGCCACAGTGCCATATCTTGGGGCATGTAGAATTGTGTGACTGGTATGAGCTGATCCCAGATGGTTCAGCTCTTTAGCATCTCAGGACTTCCCTTAAAAGTTACCTTTGGATTAAAATGATTAAAATGAATAATTGATAATTTGAAATAGGAAGAAAAGGTCCAAAGGGGGTAGCAGAAGTGGGAGGGGAAGGGGAAAGGAAAGAAGGGAAAGGAAAAATTATGAGAAAAGGGAAAAATGGAAATGAAGTCTTTGTAAACAGGGAAGGGAGCACAGGGAATGGGGAAAAATAAGAACCAAGACACATCATGTACAGGTACAAGCACCCAATGATAAATGTAAACATATTGCATACCTAAAATGTACACAATACAAGAATTTAAGCAAAAAAAAAAAGTCACCTTTTGATATCTTTTCTTGAAAAAAAATTTCCTACTATTTTTATGCCATTTTCTAACTATACATACACCTTCAGATTTTCTGTGGACTAGAACATTGGTGATCAAAATTTTGGGATCCAAAAAGTCATGTGAGACACCATAAGTGAAGCCTTCTTTGCCCTTTTGCTCTTGCCCAGCCTTGTTATGGTTGCTTGACTTGCTTTCTTCCTTGTGGACAGTGTATTATCCCTCGAGGAAGGGACCCACACCCCACTACTGCCCTGTGGGACTGTGTGAAGGATGTGGGTGATTTGTGGAGGTGGGTATGATCTCAAGAGGCAGTGGGCACTTGAATGTTAGACCTGCCATGATCACTGTCAGGGCTGAGGGCAGGGAAGGCTTGGGTAGGAGCCAGGTCAGACAAGTGGCTGGGCTGGAAGTCGGCAGCACCAAGGACAGCTCCCATCAGCCCTCTGTTGCCTTTGGCACTTTCAAAAAATACTGGTACAGTAGTTTGGTTTGTCACATCAGTTCCTCCTCCCGAGGGACACCATGATATGTGCTTACATTGTGGTTCTCTGTATGGTGGGGTTAGGTTCTCAGATGTTGGGGGACTTGAAACTGATTTCTCAGGGTCCCTGTCATGGCTGTCACCTCTATGTTGCCTCCCTTCAGAGAGTGGGAGAAAAGATGGATTGAGATTCTCTCTAAAGGATTCCTGGGAATGACCTAGCCCCAGCTGCTGCCATATGCTGACCCCAAACTGCAGGTGACTGTGAGTCTGAGATGCCCTGTCTGCTGAGGACCCATTGGGCTGAGGAAGCTTCCTGTGATTCTTTGGTTTGCAATCAGCCAGACTTATTCTGGAGAAATGCCAGTGCCTGAGGGATTGAGGCAGCCTGAGGACACTTGGTTAAGGGGCACGGGCAAGCTTCATGGCCAGTCTTGTTAGATTCCAAGACCTGGATAAATGTCAGCCTCATGCTGTGTCAATACAACCTGGTAAAAGGCCTTGTCAACACACATTTCTTGAAGAACAAACAGCTATATGGTTTGTTAATTGACTTTCCATCAAAGCATATGCAAATTTTTTTGCAAAGAAAAGTCTGAAATAAAACCATGCACTTAAAACATGAGATGGAATTTAAAATAGCAACTTTCCCTTAACAATGACATGCTGCTTCTGTTTATCTTAATTTTCTGTGGGACTGGTGTTTGGCTAAGACCCCATGTGCCTTCTTCTGAGTCCTGTCTCCAGGCTCAGCTATCAGCTGCTTCCTGGGTGGGGCAGGATAAGTCCCACTGGGCTGAAGTCATGTGTTGGCAGAGCCATCCTTCCTCTAGGGCCCCTTGGGAGAAGCCGTTGCTAATGTCCTCCAGCTTCTGAAGGCTCTTTCCTGTCAGTCTAGGACTCATGGCCTCTTCTTCCATCCTCAAGGTCAGCAGTGTAGCATCTCATTAACTTTGTTCCATGGGCTTCCCTAGGAGCATTTCCCTCTGACTTTCTCCTGTAATGATACTGTGATCACATGAGTGCCCACTTAGATAACCCAGGATCCTCTTCCCTTTGTAAGATCATTTGCTTAGTCACCGCTGGAAAGTCTTATTTGCTATGTAAGGTGACACATTCCCAGGTTCCTGGAATTAGGATCTGGACAGACTTGAGCCATCATTCAGCCAACCACAGACTGTCTGTAGCAGGCTCCTAGGCCCCTCCCTAACCATGAATGTTAGCTTTGGTCAGTGCTGGGTTGATGGGTTGGGATGAGACATCAGCTTGCAAATACTTCCTTGCTAGGAGCATGTGAGCACAGGCAAGTGTGGCCTGGCTTCCAGAGTATGTTGAATTGAGCACAGATCTGGGCTGTCACTCAGACCTTGGTGAAGGGACTGGGTTGGAGAATGGCAGGTCGTATGGGAAGAGGCTACAGTTGACCATCAATTTTCATGGCCTCATTGAACTTCTCCTCCCAGCACTGACTGCTCTAGGCCAGGAAAGCTGCTCTCTCTATAGCCAGAATCTACATTCTCACAGGGATACCCCATTTCTGCAAGGAAAGGTAAGGGTTTAAATTGCTCCCTGAGAGATATGGTACAGGGACATCCTGGGTCTGACTTGTGAGCCAACCTGTGAGGATGGAACTATCCACTTCCTGTCAGCTTGGTCAACAGCCTCTGTGCCTTTGGAGATAAATTGGTCCATCAGCTGGCCAAGGCCCAGCAGCCAACCTAGGGATGAGGCAGAAGCTCTGAGCAGAGTAGAAATGACAATAAATAGCTGCAAGCCCCAAGCCTTCCCTGAGCAGCTCAGGACCAGGAGAGACTCCTGAGGTCTCCAGGGAGGATCTGGCTCAGCCAGGAGAATCTTCATACTACATTCCATGGCCTCAGTCCAGAAATTGCTGGGATCTCAATGCAGGTTATAGGCAGGTTGTGTCTACCAACTGCGACTAGATGCCTAGTAAACTCAGAGATCCTGTGTAGGACCTCAGTGCCCTACCACTGTGTGTGCACTTATGCATATACACACAGATGTACATGCCAACGCACACACACAGACACATGCACAGGCAGAGAACTTAATTCATACTTACATGCATGCATACACATACACATAAACATAACTGCATTAACCTGCACCCACAAACATAATACACACACGGACACACACATAGAGCTTCATCCACAAGCATATGCACATATAAGTATGACCTGAGGTATATGAAAAGATTCTAGAATAAACATGAATTCTGTGCTATACCAACTTCTCCCATTATGGCCAAGTTTCAAGGGCCCCCAAAAGAGACTAGCACCCTGCACTGGGTAACCTGCTTTTAAAGGGGGCATGGCACCTGCTGCAGCTGGTTCATTTGGCTCAGCTGAGCACAGGGTTGGGTCAAGGGCCAGAGGAGCCATGTAGGGGAAAGGGGCCAGAGGACTAGGGTGGGATTGGAAGGGCTACCAAGCTGTTATGCCCCTGCTGGCCCAGCTTTAGGTCAAGGAACACAGCTGGCTGCTCAATGGTGGCCCATGTTTCCATTGCTCAGGGGAAAGTGGTAGAGATGATCCTATGGCTCCTCTAGTGCCCTGTCCCTGCGAATGCCCTTCCCAACCTCCATTGTTCCTCCAGGCCCCAGGTTGGGTGAGAAATCCTATTGGCCTGAAATTGTTCTCCCAGCTCTTCTTTTGTGACTGTCCTTGGAGCCCCTCCACAGCCACACAGGCCACTTGACCTGGGCCCCCTCTGCACTCCTCACTGTCTCTCCTCCCTACCCACCTGACCTAGCTTCCCTCTATACCTGCCCCACACTCTACCCTTTCTCTGTCTGCCCTTTATCTACCTGACCTAGCCTCCCACTATTTCCCCTTCCCCATCGAGCTCAACATTTCTTGTCTGGCTTGTCCTACCTTCTTTCTGGGCTCAGATGTAGTCTGTAAAGACCAGATTTACATCTTGTTAGCACTATTTATTGGCTGTGACCATGAGCAGATCACTTGACCTCCATGAGCCTGTTTCCTTCTATCAGATGGCAAATGTCTTTTTCCCATAATAAAGATTAAATATCTAAAACTCACCCTCTACAGAATTTCCATAATACAAATTTTAAGCATTTTTACTGAGGTGTAATCACAGTCCAGGACACAGATTGAAGAGCATAGGTTGGTGAGATTTAACAAACATACACCCAGGTGGTGCCATGCCCTCATCGAGGTGCATACCTTTGCAGACAGTCTGGTAAGCTCTCTCCTGCTGTCTTCCAGGCACTCTCCTTACCCCAATGACAAATACTAAGGCTTTTTTCTTTTTCATCACTGTGAATTATGTGCCCATTTGTGTTCCATTTTTGTGTAAATGGAATCATGTAATATATGCTCTTTAAAGCTGGCTTCTTCATAATACTTTTGAGATTCATCCCTGTTGTTGTGTATCAGTAGTTTGTTTCTTTAAAAATTACCAAGCCAGTATTTCATTGCATGAACATGATATAATGGTATTTCTTTATCCATCTTCCTATTGCTGGATATTTCGGTGGTTCCCGCCATCTGGCCTTGTGACTCAGGTGCCTTTCTGTGTGGACGTATGTCTTGTTTCTCTTGGGAAGATATCTAGGAATGGATTTTCTGGCTTGCACACTAAGTGTATGTTTAATTTTCCAAGAAACTGTTGGAGTTTTGCAGAGTGACTGTGCCCTGTCACACTCCCACCATCAATGTGTGGGTTCTGGTGGCTCCACACATTAGCTTACACTCTGTGCTGTGGGTCTTACTGTAGCTGGCTGTGCTGCTGGGGACAGTGGTATCTTGTTGGATTCTAATTAGCATTTCTTGGTGACTAATGAGTCAGCGTCTTCTCACGTGCTTTCTGGCCTTTTGTAAACCTTCCTTGTGAAGTGGCTGTCCAAGTCTTGTGCTTATTTTTGATTGCTCATTTGTCATTTTTTTTTATGGATTGGCAGAAGTTCTTTATATACTCTGACTGCCTGTGACTGAACTAGCTGAAAGCCTTCAGTGAGAAGAGAATACATTAGACAGAAAAAAGGAAAGCCTGAGGTTCCAGGAGGCTGCCTCAAGGGCCCAGGAGACCCTGACTGGGACACTGACTAGTCTCCGCCTCCATTTCTGAGCTTCGCTGTCTTTTTTTGTTGTTGTTGTACCAGAGATCGAACTCAGAACCTTGTGCCTATGAGGCAGGCGCAGTGCTGCTGAGCTAAAACCCCAGCCCCGCTTCACTGTCTTTTCTGCTGGCTTCCTGCTCCAACAGGTTTCCTTGAGTGTATCAGTGTCCCCACAGGTTCACATTCTGCTGCTGCAACTCTGGGCACTTCTGTTGTCCAGCAAACAGTCTGCCTCACTTGGGACACTTTCACACTGATGGGCCAGGCCTGGGCAGAACATGTCAGGAACCAAGCACTCTGGAGAGTCAGGCTGCTGTGAAACGAGAGAGCAGATACTGAGTGGAGCTGCAGCATTGCAAGAGAGGGTGGCTATAGAGCCTGGGCTCACACTCTGGTGTTCCTCCCTAAGATGTGATGGTCACATCTAGTGCCTAGTATCTCTCCTACTGTTCTGACACAGTTATGCATCAAGCAGACATAGTGCTACACTGGTCCTTTCTTCAAACTAGGCTGAGTATAAATATAATACAGGCCCAATAGATGGGGCTCGAATTTTGTGACTTAACTTAGTTGAATGTCATTTGTCAAGTAAAAGTCAGGAGAAAGATATATTGACTATTCACGTTAATTTTTTTTAAACTTCTTTCAAGAAAAAGCATGATTGTCATCTGCCTTGCCCTGCCTCCCATCTAGGGTCACCATCTCAAAAAAGGAGAAACTAGAATATATCTGGTGGCTTCACCTCACTGGCTTTGGGGTGCTAGCAGTTCTTGTGGATGTGTGTAGATTCCGTGGATCAGGGTGCCACGTAGCTGCTCTGGTCCCCATGAGCCAGGCACAGGTGGGAGCCTCATCCCCAGGTGCTCTGGGAGAACAGCAGTGTGGGCCTCGCTGAGTTCTGAGGGCACTTGCTATTGGGGTGGCTGCCCCAGCAGAACTGTCCCCTGAGTGATCTGGTCCCCCAGGTGAATGGCAAGAACCAGGCCCTTGTGGCAGCACCCTGGACAGTGGGGCTCCTAGCTTCCTGGAGGTACCTGCGTGTGGCTGGTGGGAGAGCTGAGAGGTGCTGAGACTTATGGTGGTGCCTTATTCCCTGCACCAGAATTCCCTGGCAGAGGCTGAGTAGTGGTAGAGTGGATTTCTCACTGGCTCTGGCCTTGGCTGTGAGGAGAGACTGTTCTGCTTGCCCTGCCCAGTATGGTTAGACTTAGTAAGGCCCTGTCCTTGCCTTCTGAGCAGGCTACCCTGTGGATGCCTTTGTTGTCCCATCTCTGGACTCTTTTGGGCAGGACTTAGTGGGTCTCCTGGTGGCTGAGTAGGTTTGGGGCCCTGTGGCCAGATCTGCACAGTGCAAGGTAAGGACTTATTTTTGCGGGCGGCTTCAACACAGGGCCGATGAGCCTTGTGATCTTTCTTTTTTTCCCCATTAACTTTATTTATTAACTGTATACATTATAGATATACAGTACAGTTACATTCATCATTGGGATCTTGTACCTGTACACAATGTATCTTGGTTCTTATGTTTTCCCCATTCCCCTGCCCTCCCTTCACCCCCTCCACCCCTCCCTATTTACAAAGACCTTGTTTTTATTTTTTTCCTTTTCTCATATTTTTCTTTTCCCTTCTTTTCTTTCCCCTAACCCTCCCGCTTCCCCTACTCCTTTAGACCTTTTCTTCCTATTCCTTGTGATCTTTCTTAACAGCACCAGGGTTTTTACCTGGACATTTTTTCCTGGACCAAATAATGTGATCTGTGTTTGTGGCATAAATGCTCTGCCTTGATAACGTAGCCTGCTCTTGGTCAGGAGCTGTTGGTGAAGACTCACCAGGAGCAGAAGATTATGGCAACACCAGGACAGTGGTTAACCAGTTGACCACGGTAAGGGTGGTTATAAGAAGCACACAGCTTCTTTGTCAGTGTAACCTGCCCACAGGTTACACGTCCCAGAATGTCTGGAGTTAGCAGCCCATAGAGATCTATAGCCACAGATCAGGGACACCTGGAATGGTTTCCCAAGACAGTGGTTAGCTTACCCTGGACAGGAAGAAGGATGTACAAGGCCCATTTTCCTGCTTGACTGGGGCCTAGGAGGCCTGGAATGCAGAGGGCCCCAACTGGAGTGGAAACATTTCCCCAGGCTGGGATGTGGGGCTCCCTTGGGAGAATGGGTAAAAGCAGCATTTAGTCTAAGAAGTGCTGTTGGTGAACATCAGCCAGGAGCCCCAGGGCTACTAGCTCTCCAGGCCCTCTGGGGTGTGGGAGCCTTTGGACTTGAGGGTCCTGTTGTGCCCCATTATGAGCCTGGAACTCAGGTAGTCACAGATCTGTTTTGTGCACAAACAAATGTGTGCGTGTACTTGAAAACAAATACCCTTACATACATACATACATACATACATATATATATATATACACAACATGAAAACAAAGGAACACACACAAATGTTCAATACAACTGCATAGTACACACCCATGCACACACACAATATACCCACACTAGAGCACACATATGTATGAGCACATGTGGGTGTGTACATGCAAGCACATGTGCATTTGTATGTATATAAACACACACAGCAATGAGCACGCATGCATGTGTACACTTATGTGCTCACACTCAGACTCATTGGCCTTGCCCAAAGTCAGGCAGTACATGGCATCCTCACCCTGGCACTCTGGACAGGGTCCCCTGCTCATGGGTCCCCCTAAACCACACATCCAGCTCTGTTTTGCCCCCTGGAGCTGGGACACTGCGCTCTCTACAGTCTGTACCCCATGTTCTCTCCCAACCTAGGTCTCCCTCAACAGGCTTCTTCCCCTCTCCTGGTGAGTCTATGGCAGTGATGGTGACCTTTTAGAGACTGAGGGCCCAAGCTGCAACCCAAAACCCACTTAATTTATCTCAGAGTGCCAACACTGCAATTAAACCTGAATACTGAGGTTTTCATTTAGAAAAAACAACTATTATGTGATGCTCAGCTGCTGGAGTGACTTAGGTTGTATGGTGACAAGAGAGGGCTCTGCATGCCTGCTGTGGTACTCATGTCATAGTTTTGCCACCACTGGCCTATGTGATGGCCCTAGGCAACTTCCTCCAGGAAGGCTTCTCTGACTCCCCTAAGAGTGGTTGCAGGACTCGCCCTCTGTTGCCTTGTGCTATCCAACATCCATCCAGCCCAGGGCCACTGTCTCCTCTGAGGCAGGCTGAGGCACCCTCTGCATGGCCCAGCTCCTGACGCCTGCTCTGCAAAGTTCTCCTGCACTCTTGAGAGCTAGATGGGTGTGCTGTTGAGAGAGGAGTGCCCCAATTGACCAGAATGTCTCAATCACAAATTTACATTTTGAAAAGAGGCCCTCAGAGCAATTAGGCTGCAAATAGAAATGGTTTATTCGGGGTTGAAATACATAATGATGGGTTTGGGAGGTGGCGTTGTCATTGTCATTGCTGATTGCCCACAGCTGCCAAGACACCAGGCTGTTTAGGCGGGCAGTGGTGGGTGGGGACCATACTGGCCCGAGGCCCTGCCCAGAGAGAACATTCCTGCCTGATTGCCCTGCCAGATGGTCCAGTAAGTCCAAAGCCTGTGAATGAGGCCCAGGAGCCTGCCACCACTGCCTGCCCAGGGTGGGGACTCTGGGACACTCCACAGTGCTTGGGAAGCAGAGAGAGCCAAGGCCCAGGCAGCAGCTTCCTAAGAAGAAACAGCACTTAGAAGTTCTGCAGAGCACAGCCCCCTGCTTGCCCCATTCCCAGCCCCAGAGCTGTTGTAATTCTTTTCTCTTCCCCTTATGCAGTGGTGTCCATGGGGTTCCAAGTGTGTCCCAGGGGTGTCCTTGTCCTCATGCACTGAATCTGTGAATGTAGTGAAGGGGCCTTTGTAGATGTGACCAAAGGAAGGATCTTGGGATGAAAAGTTGGTCCTGGATTATCCACGTAGGCCCCAAGAGCAATCACAGCTGTTCTCATGTGAGGGAGGCAAGAGGATCAGAAGGGGAGAAGAGATATGAGGAGGAAAGCAGAGGTCAGGAGAGGCCATTTGGCAGATGCTGCAGTGCTAGCTTTGGGAATGGGGGAAGAGGCTATGAGCCAAGGTGTGCAGTGGCCTCTAGAAGCTGGAAAAGGCAAAATGGGGTTCTGTCCTCAAGCCTCAGAAAAGAGCACAGTCTTGGTGACCTTGTCAGGCTGTCATAACAGACAGTGGTGTCTTGCATCACTGGAGGGTGGGAGCCTAAGATCAAGGCCTGGTAGAGTCAGAGTCTGGTGAGGACCTGCTTCCTAGTTCATTGATAGTGTCTTCTCACTGTATCCTCACATGGTGGAATGGCGGAGGGGGCAGGGAGCCCTTGGAGGCCTCTTTTTATAAGGACACTAATTCCGTGGATCCGAGCTCCATTCTGAAGATCTAATCACTCCCCAAAGACCCTACCTCTGGAACATCTGAGGTTGGGAGGTGATCTTCCCTCTAATTTCTTCCTTTCTTTGGAGACATCTGCATGGTTCTCTTTTCAGTAACTGGAGTTGTCCTATGAGCTGCAGAGACCAAGGTAGCATCCAGAGAGGACCTATGGGCTGTGGCTGAGAGTGGGCCTGCTCAGACCCTTAGATGAGCTATGGTCCCACAGCCTCACCCAGGAAGTTGATGAGGGGCTGAGTGTGTTCTGAGCAAGGGGCTTCCATCTGGTGGACAGTGCAAAGTTGTGGTTCATGAATCCCAAGGCCATGCCCTGTGGCCAGAGCACACAGTCCAGCAGGGCTCTGCGGGCCTGTACCCAGGGAAGAGCTGTGGCAGAATATGGGCTTACTGAAGTGTGGGGGGTGTCTGATTGTGTCCTGGCCCCTCTCCAGGAGCCTCCCCACCCTCTCAAGCTTGCTAAGTGGAGGGCACCTCTGTGTCTTGGCAATGGTGTCCAACTCTGGCAACTCTGAATTCAGGCCATGGAAAGATGGCTATGCCCCCTAATACCTGATAAGGGGACTTCCAAGCAACAACTCCAGTTCTTGGGCCAGAGTAGAGTGAATGATTTTAATTGGAGTTAATATTTTCCAGCCATTTGTCATTACCATTTTAGGCCAAAATTCTTTCATGACGGGATGCCCTGTTCTTGTGCCCAGCCAGTACATGGGAGGAGATGTTACTGTGATAAAATAGGATTTGATTTTCATCTCCTGAGTGCTGTGGTGCTTGAGGGCCATGGCCCTAGGCAGGCCCTCAGATGTGTGGCCAAGTGTCTCCAGCCTGTGTAGGAGATGTGTGTTTCCAGAGGCAGTGAGTGGCTCCTTTTGAGGAATGGCTTGGTTCTCAGTATGTAGGCTGCAGGAATATGGCCAGCATCTGGCCCCCCAGTGCCCAGGAGACCAAACCAAGCCCCCCGTCCTGTCTCTGCTGGTTTGGGGGGGGGTGGAGAAAGGCTGGACACCAGGGCCTGTGAGCACTGGGTGGTCACACTCCTTCCTCTGGCAGGTGGCCAGGCGATGGAAGAAGGGGACAGGGGCCGCCCTTGTCCTTGGTGAACAGCTCTTGGGGCACCAGTTGCTGCAGTTGTGCCCTTCATTCTAGGAAAGGGAGGCTGTGGGAATGTGCTGTGAGCTGTTGACAGTCTGGGGAGAGAGAGGTGTTTTTGCCTGTGTGGAAGTGCTAATGTGTGAGAGCAAGATGTAAGTTCATGCCTGGATGGTTGTGAAGCCTTTACTGCGCCAACCAGACACTGGCCACCGCTTTGGCAGCTCAGCGTCCTTCTCACTGTTGCTGCACAGTGGGTGGCTCCATGTGGCTCTGGAGGAGAGATGGTGGGTACGGGATGATGTCCTGGGGCTGAGGGCCTGGGCATTGTTTCCCATGAAGTCCTAGAGGACCAGATAGCCAGGTCTCCATCCCCAGCACCTAGGAGGAACAAGGGAACAGTGATAGCATCAGTGGATTTTCCTTTGCAGGACACTTGCCACAGAACCTTCTGGCAGCTATCATCCTTGATCCTGACTCATTTCAGAGGCATTTGAACCTGAGCATTGGGTGGCAGCATCTGCCTGGTCTGTGTGGCCCTCCTGGGCTTAGGCTTTGAGTGGAGCTGTGGGACTTTGGCCTCCTTTCTGCCTCAGGGTACACAGCACACATGGCCTTCCTGGGTGGCTCCACATGAGGAGCTCTGGAAGCTCAGAGACCCATGGGCACAGACGAAGCCCCAGCTCAGGCCTGTGACTTGGGGTGCAGTGTCTGTTACGTCTGGGCCTTTGGCTGCCAGGGTGCCCCCTCTTCCTAGGAGACCCCTCTGTCTTCCTGTGGGTGTTGGTGGCAGGGGCCTTGGTGGGGCTAGAACCTGGAGGCTGCAGGTGGACAGCTGGGAGGACAGTGGTGGGAAGGTCTTCTTCTGGTCCCCAGCTTGGGTGCTTACCTTCTCGGATGTTGGCCTTTGGGCTTTCTTCAGGGGGTTTCCAGCATCCACAGAGACTTGTCTCCACCCATGCCACCCCCACAGTGGTCTCCATCCCTGGCTACTCTCACACAATCTATTTGCTTCACTTCCAGCAGGGGCATGTGGCCGCGGGCGGATTGGGGTGTTGCTGACACCACTCCTCTGGGTGCTGTCTGCTCTCTGGTTTCCTATTCTGCTGTTCCACATCCTTGGCTGGACCTTGGACCAGCGTGAACCCCAAGCACTTGGGAGGCAAAAATACCCCTAGGTGTGGGGCTCACATCTGCTAGGGGCTCCTGGCAGTGCTGAGAGGGGTCAGGATGTCTCACTTTGGAGGGACCTTCCTCAGAAACCTGGAGGATGGGCAGCCCTGGTAGAGGATCTGCAGATGATGTGGCTGTGGTGAGCTTGGGAGTATCTGGGGCAGTGGGGGAGCCTGTCCTTTTTAGGGCTGGATCTAGGCTTCCTTTCTGCCCCTTTGGGCCCCTGTGTGATAGCTGGGTTTCCCACCTCCTCCTACTCTGTGGATTGGCCTCACAGCTTCCCAGGTGGTGGATCTCAAAGCTGTGCAGTATGGGACAGTACTTTGAAGACAGTAAAGGTGCAGCTCCTCTGTCTGAGGAGCCAGTGGAGGCCCAAGTCTAGGGGTAACTGGAGCCAGCCTAGGCATCATAAGCTTCATAGGCTTCATAGGCTAGGTACCATGGGCAACATCTACCCTAGATCTCAGGGCCAGAGCATTACCAGGGCAAGTACAGCTCGCTGTCCCTGCCCCAGCCCTGTGCTGGAGCCATCTCTACTTAGCCTCCTGGGTGTGCATCTTGTGTCCACACATTTGGATTATGAATCCCCAGAGCAGGTCCTTCATCTAATGGAAATGCCAACAGGACTTGGGACCCCCAGGTCTGTCTCTGCTGATCTCTGAGTACCTGATGGGAAGAGTCAGGCCTTGAACAGCAGGATCCCTCTGGGTGACCCTAGGGCCTACAATTACAAGAGAACCCTGAGTTCTGGCCCCTGGATGGTGACTTCGTACCCATCCCAGGCACCCTCCCGATGGGCCCCAAGAACTTAGTGTGACTGGCTGGAGATGCTGTATTGATCTGGCTGCTGCCCTAATTATTAATTTATGGAAATTTCCGGTGCTATCTGGGGATGTCAGAATGAAACACTAGAGTAGTTCAGGCCCAGCAGGGCCCAGGATTATAGTGCAGTCAGGAAGTTGCCTCTGACCATGATTTATGGGCTGGAGCTTCCACTGTAAATAAAGGTGGAGGAGTTGGGTGAGGCCACAGCCCTCACAGGATCCAGCCATGGGTTAGGCATGAGGCCTCCAGTCCTGGACCTGTGCTGGTCACAAGATGCCTCAGGATGGGACAGGAGCTAGGAAAGTTGGCTGAGTGGGTCCTTGTGAGCACACAAAACACTTGGCCATTGGCTAGCCATACCTTCAAGTTTCCTCTTTGGGCTGAGGAATTCATCACCAAGAGCCAAAGTAAATATCCATTTCTCTATTCCCAACAATTGAACTTCCTGCCCCAGGGACATTAGACGTCCTCAAGGGTCAAGGAAAGTGGTGTCCTAGGGCCTGGTTAGGGGGTTAAGGGTTAGGTACAGAATGTAGTCTTTTCTCTCATATCTCTGGGGTCCCATGTTTCTTCACTAGGAGCCTGTGCTGGACTCTCCCACTCAGTTTTCTAGCCTGTGAAATGCAGGCATTCTCAGCCCTCCGAGGGCTCTAAGTGCTGGCTCCAGAGTCCCACTTGTGTCATCCATGCCTGAAGTAACCTATTGTGGGCAGAGAGGACCCGATGAGCTGGCTCTGAATCCTTAGCTTCTGCCCCTTCAAGGCAGATATTCCAAGCACTGTGCCTGTGCAGCCCCTAATCATGGGCCACACATTCTGCAGAGGTTTTATGAGCTGTGCAAGGAGCAGGGCCTCCGAGTCAGCTTGGGTGATTTTCTGTATCACAGAGTTTTGTGGGCCATAGGATATATGCAAAGCTTAATCAACTTCTGCATTAATATTAGTAACATGTGACATTTGATTTGTTATTGTAGCTCTCAAATGATAATTCCCACTTGTGGTTTGGAACTTTCCTGTGGATAAAGGGGCTTGTTTTACTAGAAGGTACTCTGAGGTCCAAGGCCTCTCATGGGTGTCTGTGAGGCGGACTGTGATGGGAAAGGCTGAGTACCTGGCCCAGGACTTACCTGAAGCTATGGCTGGCTTCCCTTCCACAGGACTTCTCCAAAAACTGTCCAGCATTCACTTCCTGGACTTCCAAAGGCATCAGAATGAGATGCTCCCTGAAGGCATCAGGCCGGGGCCATTGGGAGCAGAGCTGCCCCTCCAAGTCTGCGGGGGAGGCCTTCGTGGGTACAGGCATCGATTTTGTCACTGATAACAATAGCAGTGACTCACGATGCCTGTAGCAGGTCTATTTTTACTCTCCCAGGGGCCATCTTCTCTCTCTGCCTTCCTCACTGGGGGCATGTTTTTGTCTGTCTTAAGAAAAGCCTTGGCTCATGAAAGGACTATGTTCTAACCTGAAATGTCACTTGAACTTACAGATTCGCTCAGGATTTGTTGCTGGGATGTGCTCCATACATGCCTGCTATAGGGCTATAGGCAGGGTATGAACTGCGTGCCAGAGCTGAAATGGGTCCATGTGAGGTGGGAGGAAGGTCTGACCAGGCACCCATGAAGGGAAGATCATTTGGTTTTTAAAAGAAAAATGTTAAAACATTACCTACCATATTTGCTTTGGATTTTGTTGTAATTACACAAGAGTCAACATTTCGGCTTTCTCTTGCTTTGCCTTTAACGCATCTGTGGCCTTGATATTGACTTTGGAAGTAAGAGCTAACCACCTTCTGGGAAAGAGCTCCTGCCTTTTCTCTGGTGTGTGTTTGGTTTGTTTTTTTAAAATTTTATTGGTACGTTTTAGGTGTACAATATAATGACATTCATCATTGGAAATTTGCACCTTTACATGATGTATCTTGATTTTTATTTTTTTCCTATTCCCCTGCCCTCCCTTGAACCCTTCCACCCCTGTCTATTTACAAAGACTTTGTTTCCATTTTTTCCGTTTCTCATGTTAATTCCATTCCCTTCCTTCCTTTCCCCTTGTGTGTGTTTGTTGTTTTGCTCCTAGTGAAGCCTCAAGATTGGATGAGATGGTCTCTGAGATCATAGTTACATTTTGAGGGCAGGGGGCAGGCACAAATGTCCAGAAGTTCTGCTTGCACTGCTGGGCTTGGACAACTGTGAGAAAGCCTGTTCACGATTGTTGGGTCAGCTCGGTGGTGATGAACCCAGCCAGCAGCCCTCGGGGCGGGACCTGGAGTTGCCTATCCCCCCCCACCCCCGTGCCTTTCCCAAGAGAAAACAGAACTAGGACTGTACCTCTGAGAAAAGAAACACGTTATCATGGCAACAACTGCACTTCCAATAGCCAGCTCTGTAAGACGAAAACCTTCCTTGAGGAATAAATATTTTTAAACCCTTGACTTTTAAAATATTTATCTGTACCAGGAAGAAAGAGCCTGTGCCCATGCTTTCTTGAGTGCTGTGGGATGAAGGAGAGACCCAGGCCCTGGAGCTCTGGGCTGTGCCACCTCTGTGCACATGGCAAACAGACCATTTCCTCCTGGCAGATTTATTTTGATTCCTGGGAAGGAAACGTGTAAATGCTAGATAGGACTGCTGAAACGTGAACTAGCTTTTCCTTTTACCTGCATTATAACTTAAGAGATGTCTAATCCTGGGGAAGAATGTAACCCAGTTGCACACAAACCACTCTGAAGTGTAAGCAAACCAGTGTTGCTGAGTCCTGACCCAGGTACCTCAGGTGCAGGACCTCATTTCTTTGCCCAGATATCAGCTCCAGAAATATATTGGTAATGTTGTCAAAAACATCAACCTCCAACCCCCTTTCCCTGTCTAATCTTCACTTGTTTCTTGTTTAGTCTGTCTCCCATATCAAAGTGTGTGCTGTGGGGCTTCTCCTTTCATCTCTCAAATGGCCAGAGACTGAGAGTGGGCCCTGGGGTCCCAGCCGCTTCGGGTAGGACGGAGTGGGACCCCAGGCTACTCTGTGAGCCTGAACCCCAGGGGTAGGTGGGGAGGGTGTTGACACCAGGGCTGGATTCTGGGTACCCTTGGAGAAGATACCCAGCTGGGTTTGCCAATAAATTGAGTGGACATGGGGCAGTCCTGGGCAGAGCCTGGAAGGAGGAACCTGTTAGTGGAGCAGGTTTGGGCAAAGTCAGGAATTAAAAAAATTTTTTTCTCAGGGCCAGGGATTTACCTCAGTGGTTCTGCCGCCTGCTTCGCAAGCGTAAGGTCCCAAGTTTGATCCCTGGTACCCACCCCCCCAAATTTTTTTTTTCTCAGAGTAAGGGTATCTTTATGTGGCCAATGGGCAGCCCCTGGCGTGAGGGTGTATTCACTGAGAGAGAAGCTCAGGACCTTCACTTGGCAGGATCTTCTTCCCGAAGGGATAATGTTGACCCCCTACCCTGGGGGTCTTCTGTGCAGTGCACTCCTGTGTGCTTCCATGAATTGGGAATGCATGTGCCCAATGACATTTGCTTGCTGACTGGCCCAAGTTGACAGCCTGAAGGTGCCTGGCACCTGCTCCTCCTGTGTTTGAACCCAGTTGGTTGTGACTAGAAAATGCTCATGCTTGCCTCTGCCCCTCACCCCACATCAAGAGCTGACAAGGTGAGGTCCCTGGGTCCCTTGTGCAGATGATAAAACCAAGACCCCAAGGAGGTGAGTGGGTGGACAACAATCCTAAGCCAGCCTGAGGCAGGGATTTGTTTTCTATGAGCTGAACAGACCCTCAACCTGTCTCTGTCCAACTTGAAACTTTCCTTCTGTCTCTGTACCTACCCCTGCCCCATGTCCCAAGAGCGCCCCTCATCCACCAAGTATCAGGTAGGAGCAGCTCTCTTTCCCAGACATGGCCAGACTCTTCCATACTGTCCCCCAGCCCCAGGACCAGCCCAGAGATGGACATCCACCCCCTCCAACCCTGCATGGTGATCCCCCTCTGAAACCTCAGCCTGTGAATCAAGGCCCTGACCCACCCATGGAAACACATCTGTGCTTTCCTCGGGTGAAGTTGCAGCTCCATGGTGCAGACCCAGACACGGGGCAATCTGTAAGCCTCCTACTGTATCCTCAACCCTCAGCAGCTCTTTCCTCAGGCCAGCGTGGCTCTGCAAGCCAGTCTGTGCCTGGTGGACCCTCCTCAACCATCAGGTGTCTGTATAAATGCCACTTTTCCCAGGAAACCTCTGACTCAGTGCTTGGTTAGCCTGGATCTTTATGTTGCCCACCCAAGTAACCCCACAGTGCCTTCTGTTGCCACATCTCCCACACCTAGGGTAAAGACCATCATTACTCTCCAGTTTGTCTGTTTATCTTGGAGTTTCAGCCCCAGCAAACATCCTGGATGATGGGGACATTGAACTTTGCCCCGAAATGGCTCTGACTTGTGTTACTGCTAGAAAGTTGGGTGGAAACTTAAGAAGAGCATGAGCTCTATCTCCTCCAGAACTCCACTGGGCCCTGGGGACCCTGCTCTGTGCACGCTCACACACACTGTTCCCTTCTCTGCTGCTCCTGACCCTGATTGGTGGCTTTGCCTGTCCCCAGAGCCCCACAGCTCTCCTCTTGCCTCTAACTTGTGCAGATTCTAGATTCAGTGTCTGGGGTAATCCAACAATTTGGATTTCAATGAAATCCACAGATGTCGGCTGTCTGGATGGTGGCATTTGCAGGAAGGTTTTTAGTATATCAGGTTGATTACAATATTGGTCTCTGCAAAACCCTTTGTAAGATGTCTGTTTTGACAGATTTCTGCCAGTGGATTTCCTTCTCTTTATTGCCTCCACTGAGTCTGGTATGAGAGCTACCATCTCCCTTTAGGAATCAGAAATGAGACTGAATGCCTCAGCTGGGTGCTGGGCAGGATGGATGGTTATGAGAGGAGCTGGACCTGCCCCAGAGCAGCATTGAGACTCCTGTGTTGCTTATAGCAGAGCAGCAACTGGTCTTAAGTTCCTCTCCTGCCTGGCCTAGGCTGGATTGAAGGCTGGGGGGCCCATATCAGGAGAGTGTGTGAGCTGCTGTGTTCAGTGGCACAAGTGCTTTCTGTCCCAGCCAGGTGGCAAGGAGACAGAGAGGAGTGTGAGCATGAGGATGGAACAGTGGGTCCTTGATTCCCCTGTGAAGCTCCCAGAGAGCTGAGGCTCACCTGTCGGGTCTGGCCTGGTAGTTCCTCTGAGCAGGGTCCCCAGTGGATGTGGCTGTCACCTCTGGGACAGCCTTTGCTGGTAGTCCTAGTATAATGTACACCTTGTTCCAAGGATTCTGCTTTGTTGTTCTCCAGGTGTATGACAGACACACTAGAATTCCTGTCCCATCTGCATTTTCCCTGAGCTGCTTCTGTGTGGCTGCCTGGGTGCCGTTTTCTGGGACTCCCTGTCTGTGGTTGCCTCTGCTGGATATTCCCAGGAAATGAGGACAGTTGTGCTCAGAGCCACAGGTGCTGAACCATGTGGGCTGCTCAACACAAACCACACACCTTCCTGCCTTTTGCAGGAAGTTGAGGACTGGCAGGAGGCCACAGGTCTGCCAGCATCCAAACCAGCAGCACAGTCTTCTTGGGGCTTGCTGGCTCTGTGCCCGAAGGACCTGTCAGGTCTCCTTGGCTGAGGTTCCCCATCCTCAAGTCCTTAATGGCAACACTTGCTTGTGCCATGGACTGAGCTAGTGATGGGAGATTCCCTTATGCCTCTGAACTGTTACTTAATGTGGTTATTATTTGTCCTTTTCTTCTCTAGAAGACTAAAGTCAGAAACTTGTGCTTATTCTCTGAAAATGTTAGTTGCCCAGTTCCTGTGCAAGCTCACAGCCCAGTGGGGCAATGAATGCTTAGGGCTCTGCACTCTGCTGGCTGCTGGGAGCTGCAGGGGGTACGACAGCCAGCTGCCCATGGGCAGGAGTCTAACCTGTCTCCCATGTAGTGTTTAGCTGGACTCAGGCACCAAAAAGACCAGAGAGAGAGAGATTGGGAGTGGAGACCCAACAGACAAAATGTGGTTGTTCTGGAGGTGGTCAGGAGGCATTATGCTCCCTTAGTTATTTGCTGAGAGTGGCTGAGGCTGGGTTCTTGTGCATACCAGGCTGGTGTGGGTACCTGGCCCAGAACTACCTGGCAGAGCCCATCTCCCCAAGCTGTAATGCAGCCAGCTCAGCCCTGTGCCCCTGCAGGCACTCCATCTCCTCCGCTGAGACATAGACACCAAAGTCAGTTCTGAGCTGGCCCACTCCCAGGATGCTGCCTCAAGTCCTCCCAAGGATTGTGGCCCCACTGCAGCCTTTTGAATGTGGGACCTTGTGCTTTATCACCTCTCCCATCTAGGCAGTACCAGTGCAGGTTCCCAAGGACAAAACCAAACAGGTCAGTTCAGAAAGGCCCCTATGATAGCTGACAGCACTTGGAGCCTTCCACTCTCCCCACAGCAGATGGCTCTGTCCAGGGCCATGTCCTCTGAGGGCAGTTGTTCCCGAGTGCTGGCCTCATGTGGAGCATGGGGCTTAGGGAAGGGGGTCACATGCTTAGAGTCTTCTTGTGGACTATGTCCTCATGTCCCCACCTCACCCACCGTATCCCAGCCACTCTCTTGTTTTACTCTTCCTCCCAGCTTTGTCCCTGTCACACACACGTAGATGTAGAGGACCAGCCTTCCTTTCATATCTAGTAGAGTCAGGGAATTGTGCCAAGCAGCAGTGGGTACTCTCCTGCCAGCAGGGAGAGTGCAGGCTGGGATGCCTGGATGCCTTCTTGTTGCTGCTTAGGCTCTGAGCATGTTCAGGTCGACATGTGAGGTGGGATGGAAGGGAGTAGGCTCATTGGATGGTTTGTGGTATAATCGGTAACACAGATCACATGGGCAGAGGCTGGCTATGGAGGTGGCTATGGAACTGGGTGGTGCTAGGGTTGGGGCAGTGGGGCCTGGCCATGGTTCTTTTGATATTGTTTTATTTTGCAGTACTGGAGATTGAACCCAGGGCCTTTGCACTGAACTACATCTCACCCTTATTTTTATTTTTTTGAGACAGAGTCTGGCCGAATTGCCCTGGCTGGTCTCAAACTTGTAATACTCCTGCCTTGGCCCCCAGGAGTGCTGGGGTTACATGTATGCACTACCACACCCAGCGAGCAGGGGTTCCTGTCTGTGGAATGTGGGCTGGTTCCCATCAGGCCTCCCCTTAGCAGCCCCCTCCATTCCTCCTTTCACCCCTTGATAAGGCAGAGACCTTTTCAGGAGCTTCGTCAAAGCCCTTGCCCACAACCCTGCAGAGCCCTATTTTTCCCCTTTTCCTTGGACAGCTGGGGGAATGGGGAGAGTCTCTGTCCCTGCATTCCTTAGGGAATTCGTGTATACTAGTCAGCTTTTCATTGCTGTGAAAAACATCTGAGATAAACAACCTAAAAGAGGAAAGGTGTATTTTGGTTAGGTTTCAGTCCATGGGAGGTCACTTGGTTCCATGGCTTCTGCACTGATGGTGAGCCAAACAGCACGGGGGAGGGCTACCTGCCTCATGGCAGCTAGGAAGGTGGAGGGGGGATGAAACGGGAAGGAGACCAGAACAAGATATGGTCCCCATGGTCCACTTCCTTCCAATAGTCCCACCTCCTAATAGCCCATTCAGCTATTAGAATTAACATGTTCCTCTGGCTTGAACCACCAGTGGTACATGCATGACTGTCTCCTGCCAACTGTACCACTTCTACCACCAGTGGTACAAGCTGCCTGATAGGACAGTCGTGCATGTACCACTGGTGGTATAAGCCATCCAGCAGCAAAACATAAGTTATTGCCATGTTGTGAGTGTGCTAATCCATTGATGATGTTAGTGCCCTTATGATCTGTCACCTCCCAAAAGCCCCGCCTTTGTCAGTTCTATATGGGACCAACCTTCAACAGAATGTGTCTTTTAGGGGACACTTTAGATCTCAACCATAACAACAGATAAGAGGATGACACCTAAGTGGGCAAGTAGGTAAAATACCTTAACCCAGAGTGTATCCCACTGCAGGGCACGTGTCCCTACAATGAGGCCAAAGTCACAGGCAGGCCCTCTATTGGTGTGGGGCATTGGGGATGTAGATCTTGGCCAAGGGAGACAGCTGCTGCCCTGGGGGACAGCTGAGGCCAGCCAGTGCTGGGTGGAGAGTAAGGGTGCTGAGCCCTGGCATAGATGAGATGGGCCCTGCCTGTAAGCAGTGTCAACAATGTTGACATGGTGGGACGTCTGGAAAGCCTCAGAATGGCTCATGCAGAGGAGATTCCGCTCAGTCCTTCATCAAGGCTTCTCCAGGAGGAGCATGTTGCTGTGACCCTGTGAAGAAGCAGCCAGGGACTAGGCCTGCTCAATGTTTTTATCGCATGCGCCTCCTCCTATTATTACTATTGGGACATTCCAACACATACACACACACACCCCTCCATCCTGTCCAGTGAGTCCCCGCAAGGCAAATGCCCTTCCTCCCCCGTTCCTCTGGATGCTCAGGGCTGTGTGTTCCTGAGACTCCCAGGTCTGCCTATTTGCGGGTCTTCAGGTTGTTGAAGCAGCTTTCAGTTTGGCTGGGTGTCAGGATTGTAGCTGAACAAGTCTGGCACTCTGGGACCTGTGTTCCATCTCTTTCATCCTTGTCATATTTGTGGGCCAGGCACATGATCCCACCCCATTATGATTGTGAGAAAACAGTGTTGTGTGGCGTGGGCTCAGTCCTTCCTGCTTTGCACAGGAGCTGAGTTCACTCTGAGCTACAACTGACCCTCCTGCAGGCTAAAGCGACTGGGCCTCTGGCCAGCTGCTGGAGGGGCCAAGGTGTGCATGTGGGGGTGCTGCTCGAGGGTAGGGGCATGTGTTAGGCATGGGGTCTTTCTACCCCTTACCTGGTGTCCCTCTGTTTCATTGTGCAGTGAACTTCGACCATTTCCAGATCCTGCGTGCCATAGGGAAGGGCAGCTTCGGCAAGGTAAGGCAGATCCTCCAGGTAAGAAGGCAGGGAATGGGGAATGTGTGGGACCATGGAGCTAGACAACTGTCCCCTTGCCTATCTGCTGCATTCTCTGGAAAAGCCAGTTGTACTTAGACAGCTGGGTTAGGTCTGTCAGGGAGTGGGGTGCTGGGGTGTCAGGGTGGGCTGTGGGCCCAGTCACAACCATATTTAAATCTCTCTGGGAGTCTTGTGGCTCAGCCAGGAGCTGAGGGTAGCATTGGCATAGTCAATGAGAGACTGTCACCAGTGTGAGAGAGCTGAGCCCCTGAACCCATCCACTTGTAATTCTGAGGTCCATGTTGCAGCCAAAGCTATTTCTTCAAAGAGGAAGTATGCTCAGGCCTAAGAGGAAAGTATTGAAGAAGGAGTGTATGGTATGCCCAATACCCCAGTGTCCAGGAGCCACTATGACAGTTGGGAACCACTGTCCACCAAAATAGCCATCTTTGCTATCTGGAGCACAGAAACTAGGCCTGTGCCTATTCCTTGGGACATGCAGGTGACAGAACCAAAGGTAGGTGGCCAAGTGTGCATCCACATCCAGGGAAGGAGGCTTCTGTCCTCTGCTGAGCTGGAGCCATTTCTTCACTTTCCCCAGTTCTCTTTTGGCTAGATCTAACTTCCTGATTACTGCCTTGTGATATCTGGAGATTGGGAGTAATTATAACTGAAAGAGGCTTAACAAGCACTTTGAAAAGGTTGGAATTAGCCTGGACTTCTGCAGAGATGGCTGTGCTATGGATGGATCACTTCTGAATGGACATTTCTTTTCAGCTGTCCTGGGGGGCTTGGCAGACGGCCTTGGGCCTCCCCCTCTCCTGTCTGTACAGCTGTCTGGACACTGTGTCTATTTAAATGCCATAAACCCTTTTTAAAGGGATTGCTATGCTACCAGAGCAAAATGTGCAGGGTATTTGAATGCGATTAATTGCCTCCATTTTATTGTATCACAAACGATTGCTGCACCAGGTTACTCAAGGCCTAGGGTAATTATAAGTCAGAGCAGATGAGCCCCTTTGCACATATTTATTTAAAATGCACCAAGGTGAGATATTTTTAGCATCTCAGTGTGTCAGGCAGTGGTGATGGTTTTGACGATTGTGAAGAAGGCCGACCTTGGAGCAAGGGCCTAATGTTGGTGAGTTTCTCAGGGTTTTCAGGGCTGGCAGGGATGCCTCTGTGCTCCTGTTGTCCCAACAGAGTGTAGGCTGTGTCCCAGGACCACAGCGGACATAAGGAAACATAAGGAGCAGGCAGGTAGGGTTTGGGGAACCCCCCTCCACCCCCACAAGGCCTGGCAGAGGACAGTGACTGTTAGCAGGTTTAGGAAGGGTAGCTGAGACAAAGAAGCATGGAGGTTACTAGGCATTCGGAACTCAGGCATTTAGAAATCAAGGGACACAGCCACCTGGGGAGAGCCAGGCTGAGGCCATCTGAGGGCAGAGACTAGTGGATGGGTGCAGGGGAAGGCCAGTAGGTGGATATAGTTGCTGGTTTCTGGGGCCCTGTGTCCCCTCTCCTACCTCTGGTGGACCTTTCTGTCTTCAGGATGCCCCCTTGCCCTGTATTTCTTACCACTGCTGGCTCCGTACCCCTGCCTGGGAACTGACTGTGCTTCTCACAGTCATAGCTAGACAGCCCCCCTCCTCTGTCAGAGTTTGCAGATCTCCCATGTTCTGGGTCCCCTGACTGGTTCTTGGCTCTGAAAAGCTGATTGGCCTGGAAATGGGCCACTGCAGAGAGGGAAGACAACAGCATGCTGTTGGGTGTCATTTTCAGATGTAAGTTGGTGGTACAATTGTAGGCTCCTTCCTGCCCTCTAATTAGCTGCCTAATTAGGGGTCTTGGGCTGCAGGCTGTGGTTGCTGGGTAGGTATCTAGGAATGTGGGTAGGGTGAAGCCTGTCACAGGCCTGGCCCTAGTCCTTCCCTCTACTAGGAGAGGCAGCCCCAAGGTTCTGGCTGGACCTGGGGATGTATCTATTTATATGTAACTGAGGTTCAGATTTGGTGTCTAGTGGGTGTCTTCTTCCTAGCCTAGACAGTGTTTCTTGTTTATATGCCCTCACATGGAAGAGAGAGAGAGCTCTCTGGGGTCCCCTGTAAAGAACTAAATTCCATTCATGAAGGCTACATGCTCATGACTTAATACTACTGTCAAAAGAGGGCTAGGTTTCAACATGAGAATTTGTGATGGACATAAACATTCAATTTATTGCAGTTATTTAAGTGGGATCATGCAATTTGTCTTTCGTGCCTGGTTTTATTTCACATAGCAAAATTTCTCAAAGTTCATCCATGTTGTAGTTTGTGTCAGAATTCTTTTCTGTTTAAGGTAGATATTTCATTATTTTTATAGACACATTTTGTCCATTTATTGATGGACACTTGGATTGCTTTTTTGTCTTAGCTATTGTGAATAATACTGTGAACACAGGTGTGCAAAGAACTCTTAGAGGCCTTGTTTTCAATTCTTTCACTTGGAAGTAGAATTGCTGGATCATAGGGTAATTATATGGATAATTTTTGAGCAATTATCATACTGTTTTGTACAGCAGCTGCCCCATTTTGCATTCTAACAAGCAGTATACAAGGGCTCCAGTTTCTCCATATCCTTTCTGACACTTGTTATACTCTGATTTTTCTGGCAGTAACTTCCCTAATAGGGGTGAGGTACTGTCTCATTTTGTGGTTTTGATTTGCATTTCTCTGATGTCTGCAAAGACTGATCCTTAAACCTCATGAGAGTCTCATTCCTAAGGAGAAACCACACGAATACGAGGTCTATACGCTTGGGATCTGAAGCATCTGCTGAGGAGGGGCCTGGCCCCAGGGGCTGATTTTGTTGAAGCTGGTTTCATTGAGCAGAGAGGCACAGTGACATTCTTATTGAGAGTGAAATTTGGTGGACCATTTTCGATAATTAAACACCAGGTCATGCAGTTGGGTGCTCAGGATTGTTGGTCAAGTTAGAGATATAAAATAGAAAGATTAGCATCAAGTGACTGACATAAGAGTTGTGATGGTTTATCTTTGATTGGTTTGAGAGATGCTGGCTCTTTGGGTTCTTCCCTCATTAAACATGACTGAGTCCCTGGCGTCACCTGCACAGGCTCTGCTGGTTCACCAACTTAGAAGTTACAACTTAATGCCTGGCTTTCCTTGCCAAACCAAAGCTCTGAGAATTCCAGTGGAAAACTGGAAGTCTTCATGGGAAGGACATTTTTTGCTGGGTGGAATTGCTCTTCTACCAGGCTTTCACCCCTCTCTGAGATGACAGGTTGGCCTTGAAGAATGTGGGAGATGGACAAACTCTTCGACTATCTGGAACTTGGATAAATCATGTCCCAAAGCAGGTGATTTTGTTCTCCGAGGGGAGAGGAAGCTGGTAGTGGTCTACTTAACTCTGTGGCAGTGAGAACACAGTTCCGACCAGCTTGAGGATGGGGTAAGGCTTTGTCTCTGGGTTATCTTAAGACATCATAACCCCCTGGCTACATTGTGAGGAATCCAGGAAGGAGTGAGGGTGCAGATGGAACACGTTCCATGATGGCACTGTACTAGTATGATATGAACCCCCAGTAGAGCTATCTCAGCATTCTGTCCTCTGTCAAGTTCCATTCAGGCTCTGGCCACAAGCACATGGTCTGTGTGTACCTGCTTCTAGGAATGTGTGCCCTTTTCAGGAGCCAACACAGTATGTGGGCACTGCCTCTCCCACCCCTGCTTTGTTCTCTGCAGTTCTGCCCATCTAATGTCCAGGGAGTGGTGTGGCCATAATTACTTCCAATACAGATTGTCTAGGAAGGGCTAATGAAGTCTTGGAGAAAAATCAATCCTTTTTTCTCTTGGTGTGAATACTTGTCCTAGCCCCAAGGGCCATTCACTCCTTTCCTCCTTTCACTCTTCCCCACTTGCCACCTAGTGTGATTAAAAACTGGAAATATTCTTGGCTCCCAGCAAGGGGTTAGAAAGGACCATGTGTCTGAGAAGCTGCCCTCTTCCCCAGCACTGCTTGATTGTGTTTATTCTGAATGCAGAAAATTGAATTCTAACCTAAGGCTGCAGTTACCCTAAGTTTGATTGTCACAGGGACTTTTGATGGGAAGGGGCCACCCTCTTCCATCTGTGGAAAATAAATGGACAACAGGTATGTTGGCAGAAGAAAAAGTCTGCAAATTTATTAATTTTTTAAAAATGATGTTCAAGGGTGTCACAGGAAACCAAATACCCAAACACGGTGGGATCTGAGAGGTGATGGTCTATGTTTATAGGAGAAGGGGGTGGTGGAGGCCACTTAAGGGGAGCAGATGATTTCTAGGAATGATGAGAGGACCCCTGTTAGAACAGGTAGGGTTGTGCTAAATGTGGCAAGGCCAGTCTGGGGCTGGTCCACTCCCAGGCCCTCGGTGAGGACCACCCATCTTTCTAGGGGAGAGTATACTTTCAGGCAGATGAGCATTGTTTAGACAACCTTTCCTGTGTTTGCTCCTTTTCCTGTGCCTTCAGCTCAAAGTAATCAATACCTCACAGCAGCAGAAAGTGGGGCGGTTCAGGCTGAACTCTTCCACCATGTGTACCTCAGCACTGCCCTCCTTTGTGCCAAGCAGCTTCTACCATGCTGTTGCACACCCCTCTGCCTCAGGGCCCTGAGCAGCCAAGTCCTCTTCCCTAAGTCCTCTCTTCTGCCTCTCTCTCAGCACCCAGCTAAGCAAGCTCCTCTCAGGAAAATCCTCAGTCCTTTGTTGAGACCCCATCCCGTACCTGTTCCTGTGTCAGCTGGGCCCACTCTGTTTCACACTGGCCTTTGCTTTCAAGGAGTACGGCCACTTCCACAATGAAAACAAGATAACATGCTGATGGAAAAGAACCCACTCCATGTGGATTTCCTGTTTTCCCATCTGCAAGGCCCTCGTTCCCGAGCCATTTATGGAAGGCCTGGCTGGTCCTTCATTGGGTAGCTACTCATCTGGGCTCTTTGGGGTTGTTTTGGTGATGCTACCCTTGCCACACTGTTCAGTTCACCAGGCCTGAGTGTCTCAGCCAGTGGCTCCTCCCTCTCTACTTCCCATTCCATCTTCTACAACTGCCTGCTGCTGTAATGCGTTTACCTTCCCAACTGAACTCTGGAATAAGTTTTGTTAAGATAGAAAAGTAAACCCACTGAAATTTCAGTAAGGATTGCATTTAAAATTGATTGCAAGTTGATGTTTTACCCATCTAGGGACCCAGTGCTTTTTTACTTGTGTGGTCTCATGTGTTTCCATATTAATTCTTCACATTTTGTTATTTTTATTATACTCTGTTCTTGTAGTTATTATGTATAATATTTTGTTCTTGTGAAGAAGGAAATTCTTTTTTCCAGTTTTGAAAAATGGTTGACTCTATGCCTTCTTCATGTCAGCCCTGACCACCCACTCACATGCATCTGCCTCTGCCCTCTGCTTTGCCCTCACCACTGAAGGAAGGGGCTGCTCCTGGGAGCCAGCCTGTGCCTGTGGCTAGAGGAGCTGGATGGGCCATAGGCATGGTGCTTACCCCCAGGCCTGCCGAGGGTTGAGGGGAATAGTAAGATTCACTCCGGGCTTAATATAGAGTGTTTGGGACTTTAGAGGACAGATACATTCCTTGTCTGAAGTGCCAAATGTGTGCCCACCTGAAAGTTAATGTGCTGTCATTATGCTGTCTGAGGGCCTGAGGCAGGCATCCGGCAGATCCCCTGAGAAGGAGGCAACTGGTCAGAGGCTGAGGGAGCACTGAGAAGTAAATGTGGAAGTGTCTGATGGGTGCAGCCCTTAGGAGGCAAAGCGTGTCTCTTGAGTATGGCATGTCGCTTGGGGAGTTCAAGAGCCACTCACTCAGATGGATATTTTAAATGTGACTGGCTTTGGGGCAATGAGAACAATTTGGTGTTTTGGCAAGAATGTCCTGCAGCCTCCTCCCCTGGCCCCAGTGAAGCTGGCCTTCACTGAGTTGGGCTTTTCCCTTCACCTTCCCTCTAACCTCCGTGCTGCCCTGTGCATCCTCTTCCCCTCTGCACCCCCTTCACCTTCTCTCTGCACCCAAGCAGAGTCTGGCTCAAGTGCTCACAGAGGCTCCAGCAGCTAGCTGCAGTCAATTTTCTGTCCCCTCCCCAGGCCAGGATGTCAGGAGTGGATGTGGTCCTTCTCCAGCTGAGGCCTGGGTACCTCTTCCATGCAGGTGGCCCCAGTGTGGTGGGCTCAGAGCTCTTGCAGAAGGGACCAGTTGTTTGAGGAGTAAGGAAGGAATGGACAGACCAACCCCAGGGGAGAAAGGGCCCAGCCCAGGAGTGCAGCATCTCATTCTTCAATTTATAAGGAAAATACTAAGATAATTGGCAGAAAAAGGCCTTTCCTACAGGCCCCAGCCACCTCAAGAGATTTCCTATCTCCCCTCTGACACCAGAATCTCTAATGGACCCAGGGGAGGGCTGACGAGAAAGAGAGCATCTGTGGTTAGAAGTACATTCCCGGGGCTTCAGCTGGTGTGTGGCTGGGCCAGAGCTCCCTGTCCCCCACGCTGGTGGAACCTGTTGATGTGGCCCTGTGGTGCTACCCTGCTCAGCCTCCCTGTGCTGCCATCTGAGCCAGAAGATGCTAGTCATTGTCATGGTAACCACTCAGAGCCTGATACGTGATCATCCCATCAAGAGTGTTGCTAGGACCTCCCCTGGGCTGGTGGCTCACTAGATCCCCTAAGGAGGAGGTGGTTCTTAGAGGTTCCATGCTGCAGTGGCTATGGCCACAAAAGGCTTGGAGACATCTGGGTCCGGGGATGTAACCCAGTTGTCAGCTTGGAGTTGACAGTGGGTCCTAGGCCACCCTGAGGCTGCTGGAGTCAGCTCTGCCTTCAGCCGATTGTTGGCCCCACTCTGTGTGGCTGCTTCTTGGACTTTTTGCCCTTAGGACACCAAGATGAACAACTCCATTTGGAGGCCGCCTGGGTCAGTGCAGTTGCTGTTTGTCCTCCACTTCGCAGGCCCTACCTCCAACACTAACAGGGTGAAGGCCAGTTGTGCAGGTGGCTACTTATCTGTGGTGTTTATACCAGTGGTGAGGGATGGTTCCTGTCCTTACCATCAGTGCCCAGCCTCTCCTGGGACATTTAGGCCCTGAATCTTGATTTCTGAAATTTAGCAACCCATGTCCTATGCTGCAGATGTTAGGACCTTGGTTCCATGATTCCATTGCACGATTGGTTGCCACAATGTGGAGAGCATCTGTGAGCCTCGGGAGGCATCACTGAAAGCAAGTCTCAGGTGGCAACAAGGACTTAATGATGTCCAGCGGCATTTGTAAAAGTTCCACAGCCACCAGCCTGGCTCTGCTGTCCTTGGGCATGGGCTGCTTGTGGTCACTGCAGTGCCTGCGCCTGGCTTTTTCCACAATACTGTTTTCTCATATTCCAACACCACAGGCTTGGCTTCTGCTCCTGCCTCATCCCTGCTCGTGGCCACTCTGCTGAATCTACCTCACTCACTCAGAGCAGAATGAGTCCTCGGGTTGCCCAAGCAGATGGGCTGGGGTGATCCCCATTTGACAGGGAATATGCCCCTTGTTGACTACATTAGTTGGGGCCTCAGATGCTTTGATACTGCCTTGTGCTTGGGTTTTTGCTAGTTGTGGTGTGCGTGTGTGTGTGTTCCTCACTCTGCCCCTCACCCCCTCAGGGCTACATGCTGGGCTGAGCTGAAAACCTGTCCCCACCTGGGAACCATGGGAATAGGAGGACCTGATGAGGGACCCAGTGGGTGAGGGACTGCAGAGACACATAAAGTAGGCAGACCCAGGCCTGAGTCCCCACAGGCTTTTGGGGAGGTGCTCAGCCTGGTCATCTCATTGGCAGGCCTGGCAGCAGAGTACATGCCCAACCCCTTCCCACTTCAGAGCTCTACCCAGCCTGGTTCTGGGATTTAAATTTAATAAGTGAGGCAAAATCTTTCCTGCTTAAGATCCTATGGGTGGTGTGTGGCCTCAGAGTGCTCAGTCTGTCTCATAACCCCCTAGATACACCTTTCTGTGGGCCTCAGAACCACAAACCTCTATTGAAGCCACTCTGACCCTGTCCCTCTCCACCCAGGAACCTGCTGTGTGCCCAGCCCAGACTGGGTGGGGGGTGATCCACTCAGGGCTGGTGACCACTCTCAGACTTCATTCACTCCACCTCCCCCACGGAGGGGCCCCCACAAGCAGAATTTCTCCCGGAAGGTCAGGGCTGCCGACCAAGTTGGCTTTGAAGAAGGGGAGATACTGAGGATCAAACAGAGCCTCCTCCAGGGGGCTGGAGATGCTGTTGGAGAACCAAGAGGAGTCCTGGGCACACAGCTGCAGGAGGCTTCCTTAGGGCGGAAGGAGAGGTAGCCCCCTGTGGAAGGGGCCAGAAGTGGATGGAGGCCTTCTCCTTGCCTCGACCCAGGAGAACTGATTCTGCTGAGGGCAACGTTGCTCTGAGTGGCGTGCTGAGGAGTGCAGAAGGGATGAGGGATATAGTGGGGCTGAAGGGTCCAGAGGGGCTGAAGGGTGAAGGATACAGAATGGCTGAGGTTTTCAGGATACCTTCAGTGTACAGTAGAGCTGAGGGATGCATCGGCCTAGGACCTGCAGCCATATGGCACACCCTTCCTCCATCAGGGCTGCTCTGGAGTTGTCTGTGCCACTGCTGCAGGACAAAGAAACACAGCCTGTGGCCTCCCGGCAGAGCCAGTATTGAGCAGAGCCAAGCATTTATCATATGTTCCTAAATGGGCCAAAACACGGTGTGAATGTGCTGGGCTTGCCTCTTGGGGTCACCCAGGCTGTGCTTTTGTACCTTAAATAGCTGCTTCCCTCATGACTGGCTCAGGAGGAGAGCTTTCATGTCTGTCTTCTCATTTTCTTCCCTAGACAGGTGGATGTGTGCCCAATCCCTTCCCTCTGGAGCTGTGAGGAAGCTGAGGTGGGAGAGAGGTGGCACCCCTGGTTTTGGGTGGCGTGGCTTGGGAGGACCAAGCAAGGTAGACAGCTGAGAGTGGTTCAGCTCAACAGCCCTGGGCAGGAGTGGCCGCCTCCTTGCTGGTCCTGCACTGAGATGTCAGCGGGGGAAGGGAGCTTCCCTTGCCTGGCTGATGTGGTTCCCAGGGCCAGGGATGCAGCTGTGCAGGCCACAGGCTGTTCTTTTAGGTTCCAAAGTGACTGCAGGTACTCTTGCCTGAGGCAGCTCAGCCCATGCCTCAGCTTCCTCCTCTGAATGAGAACTGCAAAGGCCCATCCCTGTTCAGGGTTTCCAGTTGCCTCTTTGGGTCAAGAGGCCTTGTGACAGCTTACAGGCTTCTGGGGTGGTACAGGGATTGGTTGACCCTTACCAGGACAGTCAGCCTCTGTCCATCTAGAATCTGACATTCTCGGCCTCCCCACAAGGCCCAAGGCCCAGAACCCACATGGGCCAGCACACCTCTGCCGACTGCTGTCCCACAGCTCTGCCACTACAGGCAGCACTAGGGTTCATCTTGAGCCACACACTGAGGCCCACAGGGCAGGCTTCAGGGCCACACAAGCGTGGCCTCAAACCTGCTGTTTAACTTTTAGTATTTAAGTCCTCAAAAGTTTAAGACTCTTAATATTTAAAACATATAAAAATGGAGGGGAGGAATGTAAAGAACTACTGCACACTGGTCTCCCAGCCTCACCAAATACCACCTTGATGCGAATCTTGCCCTAACCATTACTCCTCCCTACCCTGAACCCCATACTGGGCTATCTGGAATGAAGTGCAGAGAGCAGTTATCTTGTGCATCAATTTTAGTGGGTATCTCCAAAAGATAAGGACCCCTTTTAAAAACATACCCATAGTACTTTCTCACAACTAAAATAATCTCAGTATCAGCAAATATCAGGATTGAAGTTCTCCTAATGGCCTTATGACTCTTCTTCTTCTTATTTCTCTGAATCAGGATGCAAATGAGTCTATACAAAAAACAGAGCCTCTCTCACTCCATCACTTCCTTTTGTTGTTTATTGGTTGAGGTCCAGATTGCTCTGTCCCAAGAGTTCTCCTTCTGCTTTTCACTGTTGTGTTACTTGGAGTCCACTGACATGACCCTCTCTGAGTTGGCTGGACAGTACTCACTGGGTCATGTGTAACTTTGAGCCAAGATGCTGGTCAAGGAGCCAGGCTTTCATCCAAGGCCAGGTCTGTGTGCATCTTGATGCGGGTGGCAATGACAATACGTGCCAACCTGATCACACCTTAGGAGTTGCAGCCAGGTGTGGTGAGGCTGTATTCTTTAGGAGACTCCAGGGGAGGATTTGTTTCCGTCCTTTTCTAGTTTCTAGAGGCATATCTTGACTTAGGGCACACTGTCACTCAGACCTCTTGCTTCTGTTTCATGTCTCCTTTCCTGACTGTGACTCCTGCCTCTGTCTTGGCCTGTTAAGGACACCTTGAAACATTGGGTCCACTTGGATAGTCCAGGATGCCCTCCTTGTCTCAAAATCTTTACCATATCTGCAGTGTCCCTTTGTCATGTAAGGTGACACGTTCATAGGCTCCAGGACTTGGATCTGGGCCCCTCCCTGCATCCTACCATCATTCTGCCTGCTACATGTGCCATGGTTTGTTGCCAAGTATGAGAGTGTCCAACTTTCCCAATGACACGCCATGCTGTGCTTATTATGCCTCATGCATCAGCCCCGTCTCTGCATATTTCTGCAGTGTGTTTTTGGGTTAGTTCCTAGAAGTGAGGTACGTGGGTTGGAGGGTGATGCACATGTATTGTGCTAGAAATTGCCAAGTTCTCCTCCATAGGGATGGCATCATTTTTTCTTCCACAGGGTGCCTGCCACAGGGCATGTTGCCAGATGCTTGGATTCTTGCCAGTCTGGCAGATGAGACACGGCATCTCATTTTGTTTTACTTTGCATTTCTTCTAAGATAGGCAAGGGTTAGCCTCTTTCTATTGTTAGAAGGCCATTTAATTATCTTTGTCATGTTTTTCCTCTTGAGCTGATGGGTTTTTTTGGGGGTATTTTTGGTACTGGGGATCGAACTCTGGTCCTTGCACTTGCGGGGCAGATGGCCGAAATCCCCAGCCCGAGCTGATGGTTTTTAAAATTTTTAGATGCTCAGTATATGTTAGGAATGTTACCCTTTTATATTTGACATAAATTGCAAGTATTTTTCCAGCTTATTTGTCTTTCAAGTTGGTCTAGGTGTTTTTTCTATGCATGGTATTTTACTTTTACATAATCATGTTAATTATTTTATGAATTGCTTTTGAATTTGGGGGTCACAGGAATGTGGTCCTTATTTCTATTTAGAGAAGACTTCATGTTTTCTTCTATCTCTTCTAGGTTTAATTTATTTCATGCATCTAGAACTTATTCTGGGATATAACGTTAGAAATGGACCAAATTTTATCTTTTTATATACTTACTTAGGTATCCAAGCACTGCCTATTACAAAGTTTAAGCTGGGCTTAGGGCACACATCTGTAATCCCAGCACTCTGGGAGGTTGAGGCAGAAGGATTACAAGTTTGAGACAACCTGAGTAAATTACCAAGATCCTGTCTCAAAATTAAAAATAAAAAAGAGCTGGGAATGTACTTCAGTGCAAAGGCCCCGAGGTCAATCCCCAATATTATAAAAAAGCTAAACAATTTCCATAAATTTGAGATGCTGCCTATGTGATATATGAAATGTCTTTGTACAACTGGGTCTCTTTCTGGATTTTCTCCTTTGTTCCACTGTCTGTCTGTCTGTCTGTCTGCACTAGTGCCACTTCCTACTTTTTTTTCCCAGCACTGGTGATTGAACCCAGGGCCTTTGCACTGAGTTATGTCTCTAGCCACTTTAAAAAACTATTTTATTTTGTAATAGAGTCTTGCTGATTTGCTAAGTTGCCCAGGCTAGGTTTAACTTGCAGTCCTCCTACCTCAGCCTCTCTGAGTACTGGGATTACAGGGACGTGCACCAAACTGCTATTCCACACTTTTATACTGTGGGACTTTTATATAATATATATGCCTTACTGGCCAGCAGGGCTGGAAGTATCACCTTTGCCCTCCATGTAAGTGTGTGTGTGTGTGTGTGTGTGTGTGTGTGTGTGTGTGTGAATGTGTAGCTACTTTTGTTGATTGTGCTTGCAAATGAATTGTATTACCCACTTAGCGGGTCTTGGGGGAAAAATTTTATTTTTTACCGAAACTATATTAAATTTATACAGGAAGTTGGGATTCACCTGTTTCTGGTGTGAATGTCATGTCCATGTGCCTGATTGCTTCCCCGTTTCTACACTTCTGTTGCCCTGTCTTTTAGGAGACTATTATAGTTGTGGGTATTGCCAGCATATATTATTTTATTTTATTTTGCTTTTATACTACACTTGATCTTAGCCAAAAAGCCAAGAAGCGATTATTTTGCTTTTATAAAAGGGGTTTCACCTTGATTAAACATTGGAACTGGTTTTTGTGCTCATGAAGGCCGCAGTTATTTTGTATGTTAATTCGTAACGTGCTGTTTCACTAGTTTTTCTTATGATTATAGTAGTTTGACCATTGACTAGTTTGATTCTGTCAAATCCAGATAAAAACCCAGTTTTCTGCAAGCAGAGGTAGTTTGACATCTCTCATTCTGGTTTTGGCCTCGAACCTGCTGCCATTTACTGGCTGGGTTAGAGACTGTTGGGGATGCACTGTGATGCACACCCCGCCCCCCCAGTTTCCTCATCTATAAAAGGGGAGTACTAGGACCTGCCCCTAGGGGTGCTGTGGGGATTGGGCATGAAAATGAATGTAAACCACCACCACCACCACCCCCCTACCTGCGTCTGGGACACAAGTACATTGGTGGATGAGGCTCCACCTGTGGATGTCTGTCCATATCCTTTCCTCTGCCTATGAGGCAGTTTCTCTGGCTAGTGCTAAGAACCTTCTGTTCTGAGTATCTGCTTGATGTCTACTGTTATAAAGTCAGTCCCTGTTCTAGGCACTAGGGAAATTCATACTAGAAAAAAGATGGACTCCTTGCTGACACCCTGTAGCAGGGACAGAGACACTCAGTAACAAATGACTGTGATCTGTCTGGTGGAATAGCTCACCTTAGTGATGTGGGGTCAAGGGCTTGGCAGGACCCCACAGGAGAGTGCTGGGAGTTGAGTCCATTAGTGATAGGAAGAAGGAAACAGATGTGGCCATTTCTTCCATAAATATAGTGAATGGGGGCAGAGAAATATGTCCTTGGACTGTCTTAACCCTGTATGTCTGGTCCTGCCTCTGCATAGGAAGAGAAGGAGACTGACTGCCTGCATGCCATCTGGTCGAGTGGTGACGGCCCAGGCTCTCATCTACTGTCTGATGTGGGGCCTTTGTGGAATGCACTTTTCCAGGAAGATATGCTGAGGCTGCAGCCAGTGCAGAGATACAGAAAGGAAGGTTGGTGCCCTGTGGCACATGAGTGCAGGGTGTCTATTTAGTCATACATCCTACATGGGTCCGCAGACAGCAATAGAGGATTTTATAGACCCTCATGATACAGGTCAGGATGAAGGGATGGTGGGCCAGGAGGTTCCTGAGGCAGAAGTATGGTCAGACTTCTGCTGTTATTACTGGTATTTTGTCTTCAGTCATGGATCTTTCTTTTGATTCTTCTGTTTTGAGATAGTAAAGTCAGACAAACCTGCTGCCCCAGGGCACAGATGTAATCACAGAGACCAGAGCCTTGGAGGCAAACCAGAACCTTCTTTTTGGGTCTCCTTCCTTTGCCAGTTTCTGGCTAAAATGACCACTGGAGAAACAGAGGAGGAACCCCTCCCCCAGGGCCAAAGCTCATAACCACTAGCTGGAAGGGGACAAGTGGCCAGGGACTTGGGTCCCTGAGCCTGCACCTCTCTCTCACCCATTTTCATAGCCCCCAGCAGCACATGAGCCATCATGGAGCCTGGGGGCTAGTGGGTTGCCCCTACAGACTTGAGGCCAGAGAAGCTAGAAGCAATGGTCCCAGGCAGGAGTGGTCAGTGGCCACACATGCTCTGCTTCCTACCTCTTGTCATTAGTGGGAGAGAAGACACACCAGTCATGGCCCAGGAGCTTAGAAAGGAACCACGCTGAGGTATGGGATACAGGACCTAAGGGGGCACTGGAGTGGCTGTGAAGGAGCCAGTGCTGTATTGTCTCTGCCTATAATTCAGGAAGACCCTGTCTATGTGGCAGAAGGGACAGCAGGAAAACCAAAGGGAAACATCTGCTTGAGAAACTCCCCCAAATTCAGAGTTGACCACTGATGGCAAGAAAGAAGGGGACAAGGAGTATCAGCCCAAGAACTTGACATGGACACATGGGAGGAGCAGCAGGCCAACCTGGCTGGGACCACAGACCAACTGTACTGTACCTCAGATGCACCCAAGTGTGGGTGGTATCAACGGTGGTGTCAGGTGAAGGAGACGACACACCCGGTGGGCAGGCCTTCATCCCCAGAGCAAGAAGAAACCCTGGTAACAGCCAGGAAGGTGATAGGATGCTCAGGTCTCTAAAGGGGAGGGGAGCAGCATCCCCTGGGTTCACAATGCACAGAAACTGGCTGAGAACTACAGCTCCTCCAAACTGTTGTTGTGTGAGACCAGGAAGCATGGTCTTCATAGACCGAAGGGCTCAGTCACTGGCCTGTGTGTCCTTGGAGTTCAGAGTTTCTCCAGGGAGAGTGAGGCAGAGGGTTGGCCCTCCTCAGCAGCTGCAGACACCTTTTCCAGGCCTATCCAGGCACAGAGCCTCTGGGTTTGTGCTGTCCAACACTGGCCACTGGACAGAGCCCTGGAGGGGATGGAGCCTCATCTGCTCCCCAGTGACTCGTTTGGCATTACCCAGGGCTTTAGAGCTTCACTGGGTGGGATTAGGAGTGGTTTCATTATAATATTTAGAGACTTTAAGTACCTGTTTGTCAGGCATTTGCTTTCTGGGGAACAAAAATCATTTGGAAAGAAAAAGAGCTTGGAGTGAATCACTTAAATCTGCAAAATACGTAAACAGCATTCAATTAAAATGACAATTACACTGCCATTAGTCACCACCCTATTCTGGGCTGTACTGTGGCATTTTCCCAGGCACCCTGCAGCTCTGGCATCAGTGGGTTCATTCCACTCAGATCTGACTCTGCTTCCTCCTAGTCTGAGTGTTAGTGGATTACTGGAGGAAGTGGCCCAGAAAGCCAGACCAAATTCCTTTGAGGAAATAGCTAATCGGGACGCTTGCTCTCAGCTGCCAAGGTTTAGCCATAAAAGAAGTTTCCACTGGCCTTTTGAAAACACTACTATGTTGGACCTGTGGTACTTGGGATCCCTCCAAACAGGGCCAACACAAACCCCTATGCTTCAAATTGCTGCTCAAGGGAACCTCCCTGTCAGGGCAGGAAAGGGGTGGGAAAGGAGCAGACAATGGAGGCCAACAGAGTCAGGCTTCTCTGTCCCAGCTTAAAGCTCTTCTCACCAAAGAGATCTCCGATGTAATCAGCTTAAACTTTTAAGGGAAAAACCCAGTATCATTCCAAGCAACTTACTGTGTCCAACAGTCCATGGGCGTCTGCAGCTGGCCTCCGTCAAAAGTGGCATGCCAGGCCAGCAGCGGGTAGGGTGCTCCCTGTCTCCCTGCACCTGGGTTGAAAATGGTGAAAGAGGTCAGGAGCCTGATCTCAGAGGATGGGGAAGAACTGGGGAGCCCTTAATATGTGGCTAGGTTGGCAAGTAGAGAGGACAGAGCAGATGCTCAGTAAGAGCGTGGTGCAAGGTGGGCCAATATCACTGATCCCAGAAAGATGCTGGGTGTTTGCGGATGGTGTGCTTGGGAAGGTGTGCAGAGATTCTGAGCTTCCTGGGGTTGCCGTAAGAAAGTCCCACAGTGTGATGGTTTCAAACAACAGAAATGCAGTCATGCAATTCTGGAAATTAGAGGTCTGAAGTCAAGGCAGGGCTGGCTCCTTCTGGAGGCTCCGAGGGAGGACCACTCTGGCCACTCCCAGCTTCTGCAGGCGGCTGTGATCCTTGGTGTTCTCTGGCTTGTGGCTGCCTCCTCTGTCTTCAAGGCCACTGCCTTCATAACACTGTGTCCCATCTCCACATGGCCTTGTTCCCTGTGCCTGCTCGTGTATTTTTTCTGTCTCTCATGAGGACAGTTGTCATTGATTTAGGATCCACCTCAATTCTTGACCTCAAGACCTTCACTTTAATTATATCTTCAGAGACCTTTATCCCATAAAGGCCACATTCTGAAGCTCCAGGTGGCTCTGTCTTTTGGGGGCCTCTTGGACACACTAAGGAGTGGTGGAGGCATTCATTCTGGGGCCCCAGGGAAGAGCCTTAGCGAGCCACCCATACTGCCAGTACCTTACACAGGGCTGCCACCTAGAGTGATGTGGAAGCGTCTCTTGAGTTTTAGTTGAACTGAGAATGTTTCAGGACACAGAGATCAAAGATTCAGGAGACCTAGATCCTGACCCTGCCTCTCGCTGCCTCCCTGTGGATGCTCCATAACCATTACCTGCTCCTGGCTAGTGTTAGGGACTGGGCATGCAGAAAGCCTACAAGTATCCCTGGTCAGCAGACTGTGAGCAATCTGAGCCAAAGAAAGGCATTCTTTTTCACAGTTCCTATAGACAGTTGACCTGTACATGAGCTGCTGTGTACAGACCCCAGAAAGGACTGGGTCACATGGGCAGGCAGCTTTCATGGGGGAGGAATACAAAGGATAGAATACCCAAGGGTTGGCATCTTATGGGAGAGCCTTGGCTCACTGGCATTGGTGCCCCAAGTGCAGGACCTGCTTGGGGTGGCTTAACAGCCCATTCTTCCCTCCCAGGCCCCATCACTGAGAACCCAGCCAGTGCCTCTGTGCTGAGCCCTGCTGAGCTGGGCAGGAAGGCCTGCATCCCTCCCCCACCCAGCCTGCCCCTCCCCAGCCCTGTGAGAATGAGTTTCTGCAGAGTCAAGTTTCCAGGCCTGGCCATTGTCACTCCCTGTGTGTTCGATGGGCTGTCAGGTGAGAGACATCACTGTGCCCAGCACCAGATCACCTGTCTCCTTCCAATCCTGTGCTCCGATAAGTGGGGCTGAATCTTCCGCCTGAAGTAATTGGGCTTCTCTGCCTCCCACATTGAAGTGTGTGTCTTGGAGGCAGACAGGCTGCTCTGCCAGCCGGCCTGTGCTGCGATGGACAAGCCCCTAATTCTGCTCTCTATGAGCAGGATGAAGTTTCAGCTGGAGAAGGGCCTAGAGCCGAAACCAGGTGGGCTGGTGGCCTGCTGTGGCTGACACTTATTTTCATTCTGAATTTTTCAACTGGCTTTCAAAATAACAATTTGAAAAATGATTGTGGGTAGTTCAGAAAAAAATTCCTCCCAGCTTAGCTCTGCTAAGCAGCCTCATCCACACCTGGCTATGTGCTTTTCTCTGTCATTCCTATTCTGTGGCCTGCCAGCCCACTGTCATTCTTGGGGCTTCTTGTGTCCTCAGGGACTCTTTATCCACTCACCTGCTGGCTAGGTTGGGTGTGCGGCTCTTTCTGTCCTATCCACAAGGCAGGGTAGGGTGACGCTGAGGCCACTGTGTCGTTTGCTCCCTGTCAAAGTCTCACTTGGAGTCTGTGGTGCCAGAACAGGCCACATCCTCCAGCACCCACGGCCCTGCAACCAGAATCTTCCCAGAGTGTCCCTTATCCACTGTCAGAAGAGCTTTCTGCCTGGGATCCCCTGCAAAAAGTACACTGCACACTGCCCTGTTTCCTGCGACCCCCAGCAACCGTGGACAAAGGGAGGGTCCTCGCCCCTACTCTGCAGGGCTGAGTCTCAGGAAAGGCCTCCAGGGATAACTCTGAGTCAGGACAGGACCCAGGCAGGGGCCACACACTAACACTGCAGGTTTCTCTGTGGTCGCAGAAGGGTGGCCTCAGAAGGTCAGCAGAAGGCATGTGGTAGTATACATGGTACACAGAGCTCAGGTCACAGGGTTAATTGAGAGTGACCTAGGATGAGGTGCCCAGGTAGTCCAGCATAATCACCAGTGTCCTTGTAAGTGAAAGAGGGAGGTAGAGTAGGTCAGAATCAGTGAGAGAGTTTCACAAATTTTGCTGGCTTTGAGGATGGAGGAGGGCCAGAAATGGATTCTCCCTGAAATCTCCAGAAGGGACCAGTGCTGCTAACACCTTGACCTTTACTCACTGAGAGGCCAGGCATGTGATGTCTAGAGCTGCAAGAGAATAAATCTGTGCTGTTTTGAGCCTTGTGATCACAGGGACCACAGGAAGTAGAAACACATCCTATGCCCTGGTTGTCCTGTTTTGGCACCTGGCTTGGCTCAGCCTCCAGGATCCCTGTGCTCCACAGGCCCAAGAAGCAGATACAGCCAGTGTTTGGAACTTTCCAAAGCTTCCTCGAAAAGTTGCGTGAGGTTTTGACCACTAGAAGGGTGGTTCCCTGGGCACTGAATGGAGGTTTGCCAGTGGGAAATAGTCAGCAACAAAATGTGTAAGTTGTGTGGCTTTGGTTTTCTTCATCACACTCTAGCTCTGCTTAATGGAGGACTTCATGAGCTTTGGGTGCTACAAATTGTCAGGGTTATGGAGGGCTTGCAGTTTTCCCTTCACAACCAACCTGTCTCTCGGGGTGCTTTCAGAGGGCTCAAAAAGGGCTCTAGTTGCTGGGGAAGGTGGTAGCAGGTATGGTACAGGGAAGTGGCAGGAGCCAATGAAGGTCCTGCCCAGACAGTGAGCAGTGGGGAAGCTGCTGGGAGTTGTTTCTCCAGATGTTGGCAGAGGCCCCTACCACCGCAGCAAGAGAAATACAACTCACTCCTCACAAGAGTGCTGGCTTGGCCCTCTTGGGGATGGGTCCCACTGCAGGTCTGTGAGACGCTGCTGGCCCTTCCAGCAGATGTTTAGGGTCACTTGCTTTGCTGATGTTGACCTGGGGTCAGTGGAGAGAGGCACAATCTGGAGCCCGGGTTCCTGCGGGTGGATCTCACTGCACAGGCAAAGAGGTGGGCATCTTTGAGCAATGGGATCCAACAGAATAGCATGGAGCTATCAGTGGTAAGAGGCTAGTGGGCCAGGGCTCTTGGGCTCCCTAGGACACTGAAGCCGGAGCTTTGTGTCTGAGGCTGCCAGCCACTCAGGGTGCCTTGACCAGAGGGAGCCTTGATAGAAGGTGACCTTGAGAGAAGGTGACCTCAGTGGTCCTTCTGAGGTTCTGCCTGTGCTTCTGGAGAGGACTGGGGCTCCCCAGAGCTCTCTCCTGGGTAGGACATCTCATACAATTACATAGACAAAAGATCCCAGCTCAGTGGGTGAGTGATGCCTTCATACCCTTTGTGGACAATCACAGTACTGGGTATATCCAGGATGGGGGTGTCAACTTGGTGATATTCTTACCTAACTCAGTTTCCCTGACTTTGTGACCCCAGCAGTGGCAGATGACCTCACATTCTACTTCATATTTGGCTCTTTTCCTTCTCAAGGACTGAGAGCCAAGCAGGTCCCTCTAGAGACTCAGTAATGGACCTGGACCTGGTTGAGCAAAGGTTTCAGGAAGCAGGAAGGCCATCTGAGGGTTTGGACTGGTTGCAAAGTGTCCAGCTATGGTGCAGCAGCCTTGCCCGAGTCCTTAGCCAAGGGTCACAGCTGAGTCCAAAAAGCTCAAAGCTTTGCCCATGTCTTTCAGACAGAAGGCTAGGGTTGCACAGTGGCAAGGCTTCCCTCACCTGGCCCACAGGACGGCTCTGACCTCATCCCCTTATACCCTCCACCACTGGCCCTTGACACACCATCCATACACAGCCTCTGGGCTCTGAACTTGCTGTCCCCTCTGCCCACATGATTTCCCCTACGTCCTTCCTGTCCATTCAAATGTTTATTTCTCAGTGAGGTTTTCCCTGGAGACTTAGTGATGAGTCCTGCACCCACCCAGGTCCTGCTTCGCTATAGCATGTGTCACCATCTGAAGTTCTATGTCGGTATCATGTTCCTCAGTCATTCCACTCTACCCTAAGAAGTGTACTCTTCAACAGCTTATGTCCATGTTGGGGAGTGAGGCAGAATTTCAGTTCTCCGCCTTCAGGTCTCCTTGCCTATCAGTTGACACAGACAGCTCAGAGGAGAGAAAGTGCACACATTTGCTGAGTACACGTTCCGTGTGGCCCTGGATCCCTTATGTGAATGAAGTCCGGAAGCAGCAGCGTGCAGCAGTACTTAGACACTGACTTGTGAAGAAGCAGCTAGACATGTGGAGAGGCCTAAAGGAGAAGAGTTGTAAACAAGGTTCCTGCAGAGGTCTGTGCAGGGGACAAGAGTGTCGCTTTCCTCCTGGTGCTGGGAGGGCACTTTCCGAGTAGGGATTTCATCTCCTTCATTTAGGAAACAAGATGGCCAGTGATCTCCTTGTACCTGCTGTTTTTTAAGTACCTTTAACTCAAAACAGTCAGTATGCCAAAGTGGCATATTTTTAACTCTTTCACCTGCTTGACTCTGTTGTGCCCAGCAGTGCCTGGCTTGAGGGAGGCCACTTGAGGAGTGCTGCCGAAAGGATGGATGTGAATGTCAGCTGTCAAATCTGACTTGGCATGACTCCTGGTGCTAGGTTGGGCCAAGGTGCCAAGGGGCCAGCTGAGAAGTTAAACCTCCCTCTGTTGGACTTTCTCCAGTGACACTCTCCAAAGTCAAGTACCTAGTCCTAGAGTTTGCATGTCAGTGAAGCAGAAGATGTGTGAGATGATGTTTGCCAGTTTTCTATTCTTTCAACATACATCTGAGCACTTGCTCCTGTTCAGCTGTGAGGACTGGGTCTCTGCCCTCCAGGGAGCTTAAGGCTGAAGGAGAGATAGCAAACACTGGCATCTGTCAGAGGTGGCCCTTTCTTCCTGTCATGGGCACCACGGTTGGCCATATCCCTTCCTAAAGCATCTAGGTTTTCTCTTTTAGGATCTTGTAAGATCCTAAAAAGTTAGCCAGTAAGGGCCACAGACCACGTGCTAAGTTGCTCCAGGTTTAGCTATCTCGAGTTCCCCTTGGTATTGAAATGCCGTTGCCTGACTGGATCCTTTGCTCATCTGAAGATCGTTGGTGTTCTTCCCCCACAGTATCCACTGGTGCTGGGTGGGTGTGGGGGTGGCTTTCCACCTGCATTTGGTCTGTGTGGTCAGGAGCCACTGCTGTTATTAGGAGTGGGACTTGATTATGGTCCAGGATGTACCATTTGTGTATTAAGTGTGTGGCCTCCATTTCAGCAGCTGGGATATCCCACTTATGTTCCTGGCTGAAGACTGCAGAGTAAGCCCATTTTAACACCCCAGGTTGACAGTCCACAAAGGTGGCACGCCTTCCCACTGTTTTTCCCATTTCAGCCACAGTCCTTCTCTGAGAACAGCTTGAGGACTTTTCACTGCAGCTCAGCCCAACAGGGCTCAGAGCTCCCAGGGGACCTGGCCAGACTGAGAGCCTTGTAAGGGACAGTCCAGGCATCTGAAGCTCTGGGGTCTCCTCCTTGACCTTAGTCAGGAGCCCTTGGGGCAGCGCCTCAGGGGCCTTGCTCACAGTTGCCTTCCTGTGTCCCCAAACATTTGTTCAGGGAGAATCCAGTTGCCCCAATATAGGCGCACAAGTCTGGAGAGAGTACTTCTAGAACAAGAGTGAATAAGACGATTTGGCTTTGCTTATGCCTGTGATTTTCATCTTTAAAAAAAAAAAATTGGTGTGCATTTCTGGTTAACTTACCAGTTTGGGAAGTCGTGGAAAAAAATATAAGCTAAACCTGGCTGTCCAGTGTCCTCTTGGCAGGTTCTGGGTTTGTGTCCCTGTTCCCATGGCAACCATTGGAGAGATCTGTGCTTATCTCAGGGACATTTGGGCTACTATTTTTTTAAAAAATGAGATCACTACCCCCTGTATAGAAGCCCTGCCTGGACCCAGAGCTCACTCGCTGACCATGTTTCCTGACTGTTTATGCTCCTTCCAGAGACCCATCTCTCCCATTGCTCTTGGATGGGAAATGCTCCATCTCTTACTGGTGGGGAAGGCCTTGGCAAAGACCAGGCAAGGCCAGAACAGGACATTCGTTGTGGCCTCCCTTCCATCACCTCTAGACTCCTTCTCTGCATGCCCCCCATAGCCCACTACCCCATGCCTGCTTCCAAACCTCAGTCTTTACAGGACTCTGCAGTGTGGAGATGAGAGAGTGGGTGTCTTTGGAGGCAGGAAGTGATGCATCCCTGGGCTGGTGTCTTCCTGGGGCATCAGCCCTGGCTGAGGCATTTTCAGGTAGAGCTTTGCCGGGGTCTTGGTGGCCTGCATAGGGACCTGGCTGGGTTTGTACCATTGCCAGTTTGGCTGGGTGTGGGTGAACTCCAAGATTCAGAGACACTCAGCCATAGCCAGATGCCACCTTTTTCCCCTATGGTCATCACACCTCAAACTTATTTCCCTGGGCTCAGTGTGCCTATAAGTCCCCCACCCCCATGCATGATTTTACCTTGGAAACCACATCCATAATTTATGAAGGTCACTCTCTTTGGATGATGGGGGGATATTTAGGGCTCAAGGGTGGAGAGAAGCTGCTCAGTGCTATATCCACAAACCTTAAAGATCATCAGTCACCTGGGCAGATTCAGCATCACCAGTGTGATCTGCAGGATCTGTGGCAACATCAGCATCTGTCACCAGACATCCTTGTGGTAATATGACAAAAACCACAGCCAAGAAGTGGCTGCCTGTGCTCTCACCCACCAGTGGGGCTGCTTTCATTTGTCAGGGCTCGCTTCCAGTTTCTGCCCATCCCAAGCATTATCACTCTACACAGTTTACACTAAATAGTGAAGTGTAGCATCCGTACTTGGCATTGTAAAAGTTGATCATATCATTAAAAGCCTTTATGCATGTCAGTTCAGTAGCTTATGTGGTAGTTTGTTGAGCTTACCTATCTGAGCCTGGAAGGTTGCTGGATCTCCCTGTGTTGGGAAGTCTGGTTGCTATAAATAGCATTGCCGTGAACATCTTTGGACATACAGCACCTTCATCTTAGGAACATTCCCAGGAGAGGGAATGTTCCTAAGATTCCCTCTCCTGGGAATGTAGGTTTCCCCTCAGGGTGGATCCAGAGTTTTGGCTTCAGACTGGTGCCATTAAGATGTCTATTCAGCTTCACGCCATCTGGCATTGGCTGAGGCACCTGTGAGCCTCTGCCCCATCCCCTGAGTCCCAGAACTGTCCACATCCTCCAGGCCCTCTGGAGACCACAGTGTGGAAGCTCTCAGAAATGGCTCTGATTACCTGAGTCACATGTCCTGTAGGGGCTCTTCATGATTTGAAGGGAGTTGGAATGCTGGTTCTGCAGCCATGATTTTGTGCCTTAACTCCTGGTTTCCTTTTGGAGATCTTTGTGATTCTGATTGACATTCCTTGGCCACAAGGGACCCCAGGCACATGATTCAGCTCATTTAATGCTTCTCACTTCTCTCCTCATCCTGTTCCTCTTTGCCAAGCAATTAGTAGTGTATTAACGATGTCAGCACTGCTAGTTGACACTGACAGTTGAATGATTAGAGGACATTTCGAATTATGGGCTGGGAAGGGACCCTATCATCACAGAAAGTCCTTGTGGTGAGAATAGTGGCCCTGTGGTTGATGGGGGCTTTCTGGGTACAGTGCTCTGTGCTAAGCAGATTCTCTCACTCATTTCCTGAGTCCCAGAAATGGGGTACTGGGGCTTTGGAAGGTGAGGCTACCTACCTAGGTTATGGGTGGTAAGGGACCAGGGCACCAGTGCAGCATTGCCCAGCTGGTCTCATGGCTCAGGCTCATGCCTGGTGCTCTTTGTCTGGGCCCTACCTATCTGCAGATGGTGCCTGTTCACAGCGCATACTGTTCCAGGCTAGAAATCCTGGTAGGGTGTAAGGTTCTTTCTATCCTGCCCTGAGGCCAGAGAGAAACCTGCAGCGTTAGTGTGTCATCTACCTGGGTCCTGTCCTGACTGAGAGTTGTCCCTGGAGCCCCTCCTCGAGAATAAGCCCTGCAGAGTGAGGCCAAGGACCCTCACGCTGTCTGTCCAGGGTTGCTTGGGGTTGCAGGAGGCAGGAAAGTGTTCAGCGTACTTAGCACAGGTGGGCCAGGCAGAAAGCACTTCTAACGGTGTGGAAGGAAAGCCCAGGACAGATTCTGGGGGAGGGAACTACAGAGCTCCTGTCCCCAGGTGTCCTACTGAAATGCCCTTCTCCCTCCAGGTGTGCATTGTACAGAAGCGGGACACAGAGAAGATGTATGCCATGAAGTACATGAACAAGCAGCAGTGCATTGAGCGCGACGAGGTCCGCAATGTCTTCCGAGAGCTGGAAATCCTTCAGGAGATAGAACATGTCTTCCTGGTGAACCTCTGGTAAGCTTACCCCATGAATTTACCAGGGACATATGCTGGAGAAAGATTTGCCTGCTGGAGCTGGATGAAGGTCCATCTCCTCTCCTGTCTGCACCCCACTGCTGCCTGGCTCTCATGCCTCTGGGATGCCTTGACATTCACAGGAGTGGATCCACCGGTGCCGCTCCTTCCTGGCCCTTCCCCATCAACTTGCCTTCCTGAGCCCAGGGCCTTCTTGGGCCTGGCAGAAGCCCAGGGCTTACTGCAATGGAGATGTACCTCCTGTGGGGTTTCTAGCCCTGAAGTCGGTGGGGAGAGTTTAGGAGCAGATCTAGAGTTTCCTTCAAAAAAAATAATGAGCACCAAGACCACCTCCATGAGGCATAAGATCTTGTAGCACCTCCCTCTATGGGGCTTCTCCCTGACCCAGGGGTCTTCCCTGACTGCTGCCCATAGAAGACTGTGTTCTATGATGTCCTCCCAGCTGGGCATGGTTCTCAAACTCTCCATGGAGCACATAGATCCTTGCAGTGGGAGAACCCTGGCCCAGCAGTCTTGAAAGGTTTAGGTGCGCTTTCCTTCTAGGCACCTGAATGTCCTTTAGTCAACTTTACAGGAAGAAGCACTGACTCCCATTTGGGATCATGAAAAATAAATATGTTCTATTTGACAATGTGCCTGGGGTAGCCATTTCAGGGACTGCATCAGAGCCCAGACCTGCCCTCTGCCCAGGTATTTACTTAGGGTCACCACAATAGGACACATGACTTTAAAGTAGACAGTGGCCATTTCTCAGAGGCTACATACACTGCATGGCTCAGGAATAATGTCACATGGCTCTAGAGTGATGGGACAATGGGACTGGATTGAGCTGTGGTGGGAGCCTGGCCTTTCCAGGCAGCTGGGCAGAGACAAGGGTGCTGATCAAGGACATAGGGTGCAGGCACAATGGAGCTTTAGCTGCCCAGGCCAAGAGGACAGCACAAGGAGCTGCTCTTTTTGCCTGCCCTGTGGCCTTGTCTCTGTCTGTGTGTGGCCACTGTCCTCACCCACTGAGACCCTGGGTGCTCGTTGCTGTCTGTTTCCAGGCAGGCCAAGGAGGCTGGCAGGGCAAGAGAGTGTCTTTGTGATCTGTCTTGTTTTCAACATTTTGGGGACAACGGTTTTAAAGTTAGGGACACCAAGTGCTCCTTCATCCTACCCTTGCCACTTAGTGGCCAAGGAGGTCAGGCCTGGGTCAGGTCAGACCTTCAACCTCAGACAGGGTGATCTTTCCCTGGAGAGTCAGCAGGACAGAAGGAGCTGGCTGGAGGTGGGTCCTTCTGTGAAGAAGACCCTGGATTTCCCTCTTGTGGGGCTCAGGAATGCTTCTGCACCAGCCCTCCTCAGCTCTCTCTGAGTGGACTAGTGGTCAGGTACATAGGCTACTGGGTTGGCTTTTCCTGCTAGCTCTGTAGCACACTAACCTCCCTGTCCTCAGTCCCCTCGCCCCTGGAACAGAGATGGAATGGTCCCCTGTGCTGCCGTCTGCAGCATCTACTGGGCAGAGCACTCTGGTTTGGGTTTGTGAGCAATCACTTTGGTTGATATGCTTGTCCTTCCCTCAGGCTACAGTACCCCCATCCTATAGGCCAGCTTGCTGGTGATGTCTTCTGCCATCTCAGAACCATTCTGGGTGGGGCTACCATAACCAAGCCTGTAAGTGTAGGAAGCTACCTCCTTTGTTGACTCCTGGGGCCTGGCCTCCTGAGTCCTTTTGCTCTGTGGGTCTCCTGTTGCCCCTTCCCCAAGCCTTAACCAAAACCACCTTCTCCAGGAAACCCTCCACTGACGATGAAGATGGGTTGGATGACTTGTAGAAGGCCATCACATGAAAAGTGAATGTTACAATTATCTCTTAAAAGAGCCAGTTATTTAAAAATCTGAGTTACCTCTGAGAGCTCACACACAAAAAAACTGCAAAGTAGGAGGAGGTCCTTAAAGTATTATTTTGCCATCAACACCATCATCTTTATCAGCAGCACCACCACCATGACCAGCATCATCACCATTATCAATACTACCACCCCATCATCACCACTACCATTATCAACACCGTACTACAACCATTATCACCATCATTACTCCTAACTACCCTAATCACCATGACAACCATCATCACCATGACCATCATCACCGCCACTATCATCACTATGGCTGCCGATTATTAAATGCCAGCCCTGTGCCCAGCATTGTGCCAAGCATTTCTCTCACACTGTCTCATTTCTTCTTTAGCAACACTTCAAAGTAGATATCTTTATTTTCTTATTATAGAAAAAGAAACCAAGCCGGCCTGAAACAACTGAGAGATATCTTCTATTTGTTACTAAGGCATCTCCAGCCCCTAACCTACCTCCAGGATAGGCTGTTCTGTCTTTCCCCAAGGTCTTCCCTCAGAGCAGCTCTGAGCAGGGGTAGAGTCAGTGCCTCATGCGGAACCCTTGGTAACAAGAATCTGGTGAGGGGCTGTGGTCCTCAGACGGTGTCTTAGTCACTTTCTTTGTTGCTGGGAAAAAATACCCAACACCCTCGACGTAATGGAATAGAGGCTTATTCTGACTCACAGTTTTTAGAAGTTTCAATCTGTGGTTGGCCAGCTCCAGGCAGAAACCCCACGGTGGAGGGGTCTAGCAGAGTAAAGCTTTCACCTGGGAAGAGAGATAAACCCTTCCAGGTCACACCCCAGCAACCCACCTCTTCCAACCAGACTCACCTCCTAACAGCAAGTCAGCTATAATGCCCTCGGAATCCAGTCCTTCCAAACACATGAAGCTTTGAGGGCCATTTTGGATCTAGACTAAAAGACTGGGGCTGTGTGTCAGGTGTGGAGGGAGCTGTGACTGGCTTCCCAGCTGTGCATATGCCAGGTCCTCCTTTGGTGCCACAGGTACTCCTTCCAGGATGAGGAGGACATGTTCATGGTGGTGGACCTGCTTCTGGGTGGGGACCTGCGCTACCACCTGCAACAGAATGTCCAGTTCTCTGAGGACACAGTGAAGCTGTACATCTGTGAGATGGCACTGGCCCTCGACTACCTGCGCAGTCAGCACATCATCCACAGGTATGTGCACACCTGATGAGGTGGAGTTCTGGTGTAGGGTGGGCAGGGCTGGCACCCACCTTGAACTGGGCCATCTGAGGGGCATCAACACTCCAGGAAACCTGGCCTGGCTCCTCTGCCCCACCTTTGCCTGAGGACCTGTTCCCAACTAAAGCACCTGGGCGATCAATGCCTCGCTCCACTGTCAACCCCACAGCTGCGTACTTGGCGTCTGCCTGGAGTGGGCCATATCCAAGCAGCCCTGAGGCTGGACAGAGAGGCCTCTTAGGTCTCATGGATAGACCACAGGCCCAGCCACATTAAAGTGGCCTTCCCCTGGTCTGTTTAATTACAGGCTCCCATCTGCCTACCTACCATGTCCTGGGAGAATTCAAACATTTGCTTGAAGTAGATGAAATTGGGAAGCAGTTGAATTTAAGAATTAGAAACCAGGCTAAAATTTTGTAGCCACAGAGCAAAATGAAAAGATCTATGAGATATAATTTAAAATCAAGTAAATCAGCTTCTTCCCTCTCTGCCCTCGGGGATTCTGTTGTCTGGTCATGATTCGGGCACTTGACAGTCACTGAGTGCTAGCTGTGAGGGTGGAATTCGGGGCAGTATGAAGGCTGAGACCAGGTTATCAGGGAGTTGGAGCTCAGCTAGCACTTCTGCACAGCCCTGGGGCTCTGGTTGAGGGGCCAACCTGGGAGCCAGGTGAGGAGGGGCTCCTGAGAGCTTCAGGCTGTATGCACCCTTCGGTGTCCAGTTCCAAGCATTCTGCTGTTTGGACTCAGAAGGTGGGAAGCTGGAGGCTCCCGCAGCTGCCTCCCTGGTGCTGTTGAAGGAACCTCCCCTGCCCTCACAGGGCCATCAGGCCCCATTGCTGTGGCAGGGACCAAGCCAAGCCTCCTCCTAGGTGGGTGCTCAGGTTGGTGTGCATCTTGGGAACCCTGCTCTGCCAGAGATCAGGGCAGCAATTGGCTTCAGGATGTTTTTTCCTCCTTTTGCCCCTCTAGAGATGTCAAGCCAGACAACATTCTTCTGGATGAGCAAGGTGAGAGGCAGGAGTGTAGGGAGCCCTGGGAGGCCAAAGGGGAGCGGGGGGTGCCCCTACATGCAAGGATCCACCTCCAGTTCTGGACAGCCACACCTGTGGCCCTCTCTCCTCACAGGACATGCCCACCTGACCGACTTCAACATCGCTACTATCATAAAAGATGGGGAGCGGGCGACAGCTTTAGCTGGCACCAAGCCCTACATGGGTAAGCTCAAGGCCGTGCAGGTCAGTGCCTGGCCACCTCCAGCTATGTCTATCGGCCAGTCCTCATCCCTCTTCCTCCATTAGCCCTATGTGCCTGGGCGCATGGCTGGTGAGTTTAAGCTAAGCCCTAAAGTAGTGATGGGGTAGACTTTTTAGAGAGTCCTGTCTGATGTGTGTGGGGAGATCTGAGGATGTAGGTGAGAGTCATGAAATACAAGGATGAAACGACCCCCACACAAACATTAGAGCCATGATAGGTGGAGTTGAACCAGGCTGTCGGGCTGCACACGATGCTCTCTGCCATGGGTTGTTCTAGAAGGGGTCAGGCTCCCCCCAAGTGGGAAAGGACAGAACCACTCAGGGAGCTTTCCATTTAGCTCTGGAGGCCAGCTGGTCTTGGGTGTGACTGTGAGGACACAGGCGTCAGAGTGGCCAGTGCCATGACAGCTCAGCCATTCTCTCTGTCTCTGTCTCTGTCTCTGTCTCTGTCTCTGCCTCTCTCTCTCTCTCTCTCTCTCTCTCTCTCTCTCTCTCTCTC